>VXAZ01009370.1:1113957-1265986 GCA_013399875.1 Gymnorhina tibicen | reverse complement strand
AAAAAATATATATATATGCAAGAAGGTTTAAATCCCAAGGGGATCGGAGACGAACTGCAACTCCAGGCAGAAGGAAGCTTGGGGCTCGCTCCGGAGCGGTGGCCGGTCTGGAACGTGGCCCCGGCGAGGAGCAGCATATACCGCTCCCGCCCCGCCGTGCGCCGCCCCCGCCCCTCCTCCCGGGTACTCCCGGCACCAGACCCACCAACAACAAGTCGTGGGGGTGCCGGCAGCTGCGGCGCCTGCTCCGGGGCCAGGGGCTCTGCCCACTGAGAGGGGAAAACAAGGAGCCGGCGGCGGGCAGGGGCTGGGGGGAGCGGGGCAGCCCCCGCCGCCGGCCCTCTGCGGCACCGGGCGGGGGGGCGGGCGCTGCTGCGCAGCAGCCGCCGTGTAACCTGGCGGGCTTGGTCGTGTGCTCTGCCTTTACATAAGGCAGAGCGGATCGCCATGGCCACGGAGCGATCGTGTGTGCGTGTGTCTGCGCTTTCTTATCGTTGTTATTCTATTTTAGCGGGGGGGGCCTTGCCTTTTGCAGAAGGGGAGGGGCAGAGCGGCGGAGGGTTGTGGTGTGCGGGTTTTAACGTTGCTGTTGCAGCGCAGCCTTCATTGCGAAGGACAGCACACACGCACGGCCTTAAGGAATACAAAAGCACCCCCAAACTGCACGAGAGGCAGCGGGGGGCGGTGCGNTTGCCCTAGACCCCCGCCCTGGACCCCCGCAACTGGCCTGGCCCCGCACCCCGCACCGACCCTCCGCAACCGCACCCGGACTCCGCAGCCGGCCCGGGCCCCCCGCAGCCGCTCCCGAACCCCGCAGCCGGCCCCGACCCGGCCCCGCCGCTCAGCGGGGGCAGCTCGCGTTCCCTTCGCATCCTCCCTCCTCGCCGCCCCGGCGAGAAATTGCCCCCGTTCCCCCGGCGCGGATTGGCACAAGGTGCCTGCTGCACCCTGACATCTCCCTGAACTCATTGTGATTTAAATAACAGCCCTTTCTCATCTAAACAAAGGTTCTTAATAGCAGATGCAAAGAATTCAGCTCATCTGAAAATCCAATAGCATTTAAGTGGATTAACTGCAATAACACAACTGAGGAGTGATACTATCCTTCATGGAAGACAATAGACTGTAAATGCACAGCCAGGGAGACTTATCCTTTCATCTCTGAATTTCCTTCAGCATTTCAAAAGCGAATGCTTTCTAGAAGCCCTGAAGGGGTTTGCACGCTACTGGCTTGGACATGCTTCTAGGAAACAACCTGTGCTTTAATGGGCACTTTGCAATTGCATAGAAGTTCCCACCAAAACAGAAGTGGCCTTTCAAGTACGTTTAATTCTCTCTCATGATGTCATGTAGGCTTACAGGGTGGTCTCCAGGACCACAAGGGGGAAAAAAAAAAGGTGGGGGTTGAAAAGAGAGAAAAGGAAAAGAGATGTAAAAGATTTGGAAGCACTTTAAAAAGGAGAATGCTGCTGCTTTTTTTTTTGTTTTTTTTTTTAAGACAGAAAATGCTGAGCCAGTGTGGAGCCATTCTCAAATGCCTCCTGATATAAAAAAAATGACCCGAGTGCCACACTGCAGCAGAGCCATCCATGCAGGGCAGGAGGAGGCAGAGCAGGGCAGGACACTCTGGTAGTGCCATCACTTTTTTACATGGCAGAAGTAAAAAGCGATTACTTCAGTTAAAAAAAAGTCTCATCTGCACTTATCATTTGCTGGGGTTAAAGAAGCAATTCTTATGGTCTGGGTTGTCATAGTAATAAAAAAAATAATTACTAAACAGTGAAATAGATTCTGACAGTACCGACTGGCTGAGCATTTGCTCCTCTCCTTCCTTCCTTGGTTGGCTAGTGCATTTGGGATCGGAAGTGCTGTATATTTGTAGCCCTTGCTAGTGGTATTTCACTGCAAAAGCCAACAGAGATAACTCCTGCTTTATCTTATGGTAAAAAAAAATCTATGCAGTTTTGATTTTTCTTATATTTCCCTCATTTCACAAGAGATGTACTGCATCAGCATCTTTTTTTAATCTGTCATTGTGGAGCTCAGATAAGCATCTTTCCTCTGGGTCAAGTTACACTTGGAGTAGCTTTTAACATGAGGCTGTTTATAGGGATCATTACAAATATTTGATAATAATGCAAAATATGTAAGATCCCAGAGGAGAGCAAAGACCAGGGAACATAAATAAAATTCACACAGATTCTGCAAACAACTTTATACTTAGGTTGTCTGTCTGCTTACAAAACACATTTTGTCCTTGTCTGTCGTTTGATCTAAAAATGCATTTGTTGCCTCTTAAGTCCCTACATTCAGCTGTGTGGAAAACAAAACACCAGTGCATGTTCGCTTCAGCATGGCACCTTCCTGCAGTCTGCACATCTATTGCACATGTGTGCACCGGACACGAAATACCACCTTTTATGTAACACCCACAAGCCACACATGAGGAAGGAGTGACAGGGTGGTAGTTACAGGTTTAAAAGGAAATCAGTACAAAGAACAGAGCATCAGAAAATTAGGTTTTGCACTTTTTTATTTATCTGAGAGCAGCAAGCAAGATATTGCTTGTCTAATTTAAAGCATGCACTGTTAGAAGTCTCTCAAATCTCAGGAATTATACTAGAATTACACCATGACAGAGTGTTGAGAGGGAGGATTCCCAGGGTTTGCACAGCACTTGGCATGGGGGAAGGGATGCAGAAGCTCTTTGACACGAAATGAGACCACTTCAGTGTCACCAGTGCTGCTTTCTGCGGGTGGAGTCACCTGAAGCCAGGGTGCCCCAAATCAGGCTTGCAGCACCCGCTGCAGAACTCGTTTAAATCTCTCATGGCTCAGTTCTTAGAAACACAGGCCAGGCGATGTAACAGGACCAACTCATGTCTCACAGGTGCGTGCTGGGCTGCGGGAAGGTGGCTGGGAGAAGTGCGGTCAGGGACGACCAGCAAGGTGGGCACTGTGGTGCTCAGAGGGGGCTGAAGCCACAGGGGGCACCGGGCTGGCTCCAAAGTGGTACCTGAAGGCCAGGGCATCTATTTCAGAGCTCAGGCTGGAACGACACTAGTTTGACCCTCCTGGCAGTCTTGAGGTTGCAAGAGGAATAATTTCATTGCAATGACATTCCTGCTGAGGGAGTCTCGGGAAACCTGAGTTTTTTCAGACTTGATTTTAGTGGGGATTTCGCCTCATAGATAATCCAGTTAAAATTAACAAAACAATGAGTTTGGGTAAGGGTTTTTGTTGGAAGGGTGGCCTGCTTTTATTGCAGTGTATGTTTGAGGCTGGCCAAAGCTGCTCAGTATGTTCTGCAGGATACATCCCGCCACCACAGCTGTCCTGGCTCTGGAAAGGGACCATAGGAAATACTCTCAGCAATTTGGACCTGCACCGTTCTGTCAGTGCCCCACAGTGTATAACAAAGGATAAAAGTGCAGAACATAAAATCCAGTAAGCTGGACACGAAGATTGAGTGGTTCCTCTCTGGTTTTGAACATTTTTTTGGCCTGTAGCTTCAGGCGGGCATGTGGCCATGGTGGGGGAGGTCATTTTCCATGCTCTGCAGCTCGGTTGCTGCCTGCCTGAGGAAAGGCATGAGGCTGGCACAGGTGCAGGTACAGTGCAGGCAAGGATTACAAATGCAGAAGGCACTGATGGCAGATACGCCGTTCCCTTTCCTGAATCTCAGCCCGCAAGGAGCAGCAAGGAAAGGTGCAAGGAGGACAAGCAAGGCTGTTATTATTCTAGCTGGTACACCTACAGACATGATTTCCTTCTTTTCCAGCTCTTCGTTTTGGATCCTTGCACTGGCTCCATCCTTCTGGCTGAGCTTTGTTGTCTTTGAAACTTTTGTTGGTGCAGCCTTCCAGATGCTTTCACGGTTGATAACTTTCTTAAATTGTCATGAGATGCAAATCTGCTGCAAGGTTTCAGCTAAGTGGAGTGATCAGAAGTGGTGTGGAAAAGTTTTATGATGTCCCTGCCCCAAACAACAGGGGGTGGCCATGGCCAGCATCCACTTATGTGCGTTGACACTTGAAGCTACAATATTTCTGGAGATGTTTTGCCCTCCTATGAATGGGGCAGGGTCCCTGTAGAGCTGATCCTCCACCCAAATTTCCCTTTTGACTTCAGTGGGGGCTAGACCCAGTTGTCCCTGGAGATATTGCTTGGTGTAATAGCTACAAGAGACAGTTAGTAACGCTCTTGTTAATGTGCTCCTCTCTGCCCCAGTGCCCAGCTGCTCCTTACCCAGGAGGTTCAGCAGCATGGCCGACAGCGAGGGGCTGTTTGACCTTCCCTGCTGCCGCAGCCACTGCTGAGTGACACACAGTTCACCTTCAGGGCTGGAGCACGAACTGGCAGCCCTGCCAGCCTGGGTAGCAAGATACCATGTTTAGGCATTAAACTAGGGCACTTGCATACCAGCACTGGCCGCTATTTTAGTGGGTATATGAAGCTGATCCCTGCTCCCCACCCCTGTGGGACAAGGGAGCTGCTGTGAGTGCGGGATATCCTCTGCCTGGTGGATAAAGCTATTAAAAATGGGCTGTGTTTTGTCAGGAATACGTAGCTCATCCAGCTGGCTGACTGTAAAAGTACCAGCCCAGCTTAAGGTATGCTGATACACACTGTAAATGAGAGCAGTGCACACAGGGCTCAGCCCCTGGGGTCCTGTGCGTGGTGTGCTCATGTCTCCTCAGCAATGGGGGTGTAAAGCTCTTCTCCTCTGACTCAAATCAACGCCAGTTGCAGTGATTCTGTGGAGACCATCCAGGATGTAACTCAGCCATGCTAAGTACCATAAAATTGTGATATTATTCTTCATTGTTTGTAGCGTGGAGGCCTGTAGAGGCCTAGCTTGGAGCAGTCAGTTTTATTAAGCTCCATCCAAACACAGTGAGATAGCTGTTCTTCCCGAAGAATTTGTATTCTCAAAGTGCAAGCCGCCCCGTTTGTGTTCTTGTATCCATGCAACCTTGTTGCTCTTACAGCATTACACATTTGTCCTGTGAGATTCCCTCCCTCACAATAAAAACTCACGAGAATGATACACACATTTTCAACTCCGAGCACACCAGAGACTGCAGGATCCAGCAGTACCACGAAGACATGGGAGATTTGGAGGCTGCTGTAGTGGAATTGCTAACTTTGAACTGCAAATGTTTGTAATGGCTGTGAAGCTTCCCAATTGAATTTCTGACCCTTTTTGTCACAGAAACCTAGTTAATGTAAGGGAAGGAGAAGAGCAAGTAAAGAATTGGTGATTGGTTTGCTTTTTTATTTTTTTTTTAACAGAAACTGCAGTGTAGAGTTCTGTGCATTTTTCTTTTAATTTTCTGCCACCTACAGCAACCTGGTCCTCAGAGGCTGCACATTGTTCAAGGATCATGCCTGAAGTCCCCAGCCCAGTGCAGTATCTCTCCAGAAGGGCTTCATGGAGCCCACACTGAGTCTGCAAACCCACCCTCCCTGAGCACTTCTATCCTTTCGAGACACACTGGTACCCACAGACCCACTGACAGTGGTGGTCAGACCGGAGCAGGCAACTCCTGTGGTGGGATCTACTCCTCAGCAGAAATTCCCGGCGAATTCAGTGCTTTCCAGCTGTTTATTCTCAACACTTTGCACTTAGGTGATTTCTTCCTGAGAGCTGATAAAGAGCCTCCATAGCCATGAGGCACATCAGTAATCAGAAATGGGGAGAGGATGTAGAGAACCTGCCATGGGGCTGTGGCCAAACTGCAGGTGAGAAGCTGGGAGCAACCATTTCCAAAGCCCTTTTCTCACCACCTCAGGACAAGTTTTATCATTGCCCTGCTACATTCCAGGTCCAGCAGACCTCTGAGAAGCACCTCTGGTCACATCATTTGGCTATGTCACATGGAGATGTCTTAACTTGGTCTGTCACCTGCTAGCCACCATCACATGGTCCCTGGGAGCGTGTTCCTGATACACTGCTGGGCTAGAAAGGGACCACGTACCCACATTTACACCAGAACTGAATTTCTTGGTCCTTGCAAAAAGTGAAGTGCAAAACCATAGACTTGTAGAATCATTTAGGCTGGAAAAAATCCCTTAAGATCACCGAGTCCAACCATCTTCTCCATCCTATTGGACATAGCATTTGTTTACCTTTCAGCAGTGGTTTGTGATGCTGTTCCCATCAACTGGGATACAGAACTCCTTCTTTCTTGGAAGTCAGTGAGGAGTACAGCGTTAAAGCAGAGAGCAGGCAATGGCCCTTTAAGCATTGTCTGTTTAACTGTAGCACAATCTCTCCTGCACTCGAGTGCTTTCCATAAACAGCAAGTCATCCTGGAAGGGGAGGGAGAGGATGATAAATAATCCTGTTATTCATGCGACTGCGTTCTTTCATGAAACTGGGAAAAGGCAAAATAAAGTGGCGACTGCGAGACTGAGAATGAAACGCGAGGCAGTGGGTTGTGTTGCTGCAGTTATCTGGGGCTGGAAGAAAATCTGGAAAGAGAAAGGTGAGCAGAAAAGGTTTAAAATGCCAAGAAGAAAGCAAGAGACAGGACATAAGAGAGCAGCTTTCCCTGCATCCTTGCTTTGTGTCTCGGCTCACTGCTGGGGCTGGCTGTGGTGCTGGCTGTCCACCACCAGCTCCCACGGTGTGGCTGCCTGTGCCAGAGGCTTTCCTGTGTGTGCACCTTGTGGAGAGGTGGGAAGTGGGAGACACCAGAGCTCCAGTAAGGACAGCTGGGCAAGGAGAGAGGCAAAAGTGAGCAAACCCTGGGAAAGAAATCTCATGGAACAACGAGGAAGCAGGGAATAAACCTGTTTGCTGAGGGTCCTAGCAAATGAGCTATAATTAGTTTTTGTGGGACAGTTATGGTATTTCCCTCATCACACTTTGCATCTGTGCCAGAGGTGCCTCCCCAGTTTGTGTTGGAGGTGCCCACGCTGCAGCCGCTCCAGCTCTCCATCTGTGCTCTCTGTGCATCCCCTGGGCCCTGAGCTGGGACAGCTGAGGCACAGGCATCCCTCCCACTCCGTCAGCCCTGCTCGCGGGCAGCCTCCCACTGAGAGCGGGACACACAGCTGTGGGGGAACATCTTAAACCACTGCAGCTGTCTGCTCTCTGCGTGTGAGCCAGAGCTCTCCGTCCCTGGGATGCTCCTGGAAGCAGCCTGGTCCTGTACTGCTGCCTAATTGCCTGGTACCAGCCCCATCTTTGGTCTGTAAGAGAATCTCATCCTGGGACAGTGTGCCAGCCCTTCTAAGACGTCAGTAATGGCACACATCCACTTCAGCAGCATCAGGGATTGGGATAACACAGCCACATTGTTATAATCTTCCAAAAGTGCCTCTTCCCCTTGCATGGCATCAGTGCAATTCCTTCAGGCTTATAAAAGCTTAAGCCTTTGTAAACAAGGCAGCCCTGGAGCCTAGGTATTGTAGAGAGAGAATTCCTCTCCATGTCCTAAATATTTTGGGTGGAAAAAAAAAAAAAGGGAAAATAAGAAGAACGTTTAAGACATGAGCTTCCCTTCTAGTGTAAATGGGACCAGCTCCATCCAGCTTCAGCCTGGAGTCTCTGTTACGCTGTCACTGTGCAAAGCTCCCAGAAAGGCAAATGGGAATTGCACGTGATGTGATGGGAAAGCAGCAGATACCTTTGTAAATACTGCACCCTCACACGAGCCACAAGTATCTTTCCTGAGAGGCCCTGCCAAACTAGCAGGTGTTTTTTACATCAGGCCTTATATTAACACACTCCTACGTATGTCTGGCTGCATCTGCTGCATTAACGATCCCTCGGTGCATAATGGCTGGGTTAGTTTGTGAAGTTAAATACCATGGGCAAGAGCCCAGCCACAATGCATACAAACCTCAAACTGCTTCTGTTTGTATCACAGGGGTTACTGCTGCGCTTCTTTTGCTGTGACTTTTTCTTTCTTCCTCTCGCTGCATTTTTCCCTTGTTCCTGCCCATCTTTTCCCCAGTTTGTGGTTTTCAGATTCCCTCCATCTCTTTATTTTCTCCATCTTTTGCCGTGTCTTTCCTGTCTCATTTCAGTTTCTGTGGATGCCAGAGAAAATGAAAGCTGCAGCCAGCCAACCTCAGCTGCTCTAACACACTCCAACAGCCCCAGAGTGGTCAGATACTCCTCCAGGCAGTGCATGTCTGGAGTCTGGGGGCAGTGCCATGGGGGCTGCTGGGTGGGAATGCCACCATTTCAACTCTGGATGCTCACAGTGGCTGCTGTGGAAGTGAAAAAGGCCAGCTCAGGCCTGCTCAGCTTCTGCTCTCAGGGCAGACAGCAAGTCCAAGTCCAAAGCCACTGGGGAAAATATGTGCCCTTAGTGTAAAAGCCTGTTTTTACAGAAGTCAGTGGTAGGAGTCTTTGGGGATTAGTCTTCTGTTGTAATTATCAATTATTTTAAACTATGTTGTGGCCAGGCATAAAAGCTGTTCAGAAACAAGGAAGGGCTGAATCTGAAGCCAACTATCATAGACTTCTACAAAAAACCCCCACCTGTCTTTGTAGACCTGACACTAAAGTTAGCTTGAAATTTCCAAGGGCACCAAAGATGTGTGTGTGTGTGTGTTTAACTCACCACTGAAATGGGAGTCGGGGACGTTACTTAATGAGGAGGATTTGAAAAATACTCTTTTATCCTCCTTTGTTTAAAATTAAGATGCCAAATTCAAACATCCATGCCAGCATGGTGTCTGTTTCCATTGCTCATGCTTTTAGTCGTGTAGTTGTTGTCATGGTCCTTCATGGAGGTCTCACCTTTGGTCCCAGGCTCTCTTGGCCCTAGGTTTAGCTTTTTGCAGTAGTTCCATGGTGTATGCACACACACAAAGCACAACAGCTGGTGGATCTCTTATTCATGGCTTAATCACTTCCCTCCGGAGGTGTGCGGTGTGATGTGTGGTCTTGCTCAATCCTGGCTTCCTGAGGGATGGAGCAGGAGGGTCAAACACAGCCCAGATTCAGCCCAGCACTTAGGAGCATGACTAACCCAGGGCATGGCATATTCTCATTAGGACGGACCTGGTTCTTTTCCTGGCGTTAAGCAAGCATTTAGTCCTTTGGATTTTGTCTTACCACACCCTTCCCATCTCATGCTTATCTCAGCATCACGCTTTGAGCTGCCCACTGGTTTTCCACACATGTCCTCTGACTTTCCCCAGGCCACCCATCTGATCTCATAACCACAGCTCCTCTGGTGGTTCACCACGTGTCCCCCCATCCCACCCTTTGTAAAGGTTTGCTGTATCACTGCTACTTTCCTATCTATCTGGAATTTCCCCTGAAGGCCCTGAGCCACCTACTCCATAAGTGTCATCAGGCACCTTTTGCTGGGAGGGTTTTGTTTCTTTGTTTCATGTTGTGTAATCCAAATTGGCTGTCGATTCAATTCAAAATGCCATCACACCAGAGCAGGGCCTCTGCATTTTGCAGCAGTTGAGAAAAATAAAATAGTGATAAGGAGCCAGATGGCTTGAGAGATTGGGAACCAGCGATGGAGTCTGTAACCTCGACATCACTGCTCCAAAATGCAGCTCTGATCCACAGTGGACTTCATGGGCTCTGTCCAATTTCTAGTGTACATATGGTCATGCCAGAAAACCTTCCTTTATCAACACCCCCTGCTTTGGCTGAGAGGCCTGAAGAGGTGTGTGAGGGTCCCTCAAAACAGAGGAAATGTCACCTGCTGCACATGGGTGATGCAGTCCCCAGCAGTGCTTGTGCACCATCTGCAGCAAGGGAAATTCTGATTGCAGCACTGCCCAACTGGCCAGCTTCCACAGGGAAGACATTTCCTTCTCTCCCAAATTATCTTCCAAGCCATTTTTTAAATTGCCTCATGGCTAAGTCTCATGGCAACTGTAATTTTGCAGTCCCAGAGGTCTGACTGATCCCATGGGTACCTGGTGAGAGACTCCTCAGAGGTGAGAGAACTTTGTCAAAATGTCAATAAAAGAATAAGAAGCAAGTAAGAATTTGTGTCTTGAGCATCCCTAAGATTAAAACAGTGTGAGAACAAAATCTGGCCATGGACACAGGAGCCAAAAGCCTTATTAAGCTAAGCTACAATTTCTTGCAGCACAGCCTTCCTTCCTGCTGATGGTTATTTTCTAACCTCGCTGTGCAGGAATTGGAAAGAAGCAGGTGCCAGAGAAGAGGTGACTCTGAAACGGCACTAAGGTTATTACAGAGCAGGAGAAGAGCAAACCAGCCTCCCAGGTTTCATTTACTAAAGCCATAATAGTCTGGTAGGGCATCAGACCCCTTAGTGGTAGTCTTCAACTATATGTGAAGGCAACAGAGCAAACAACTGCTTTTCCTTGCAAGGCTTCATGGTGTGGATGTTGTCTGTCCTCAGCCCATGTTCACTCAGCTGCTCTCTCCCAGATTTCCCTTGCCCCCACTGGAAAGCTGCCCAGGAACTCCCTCCACAGCTTAAGGGCCAAGACCAAATCAGCTCAGTCAGGCTTGTTAGGATAATAGAGTCATTTAGGTTGGAAAATACCTCTGAGATCATCAAGTCTAACTATTAAGCCAGCACTGCCGAGGTCACAGCTAGATGGTGTCCTCAGGGGCCACACCTACATGTCTTTTAAATCCCCCCAGGGACAGTGACTCCACCACTGCCCTGGGCAGCTTGTTCCAATGCTTAACAACCCTTTTGGTGAAGAAATGTATGCTAATATTGAATCTAAACCTCCCCTGGCAGAGCTTGAGGCCATTTCCTCTTGTCCTATTGCTTGCTGGAGAAAAGACTGACCCTCTCCTGGCTATAACCTCCTTTCAACTAGCTGTTTAGAGTGAGAAGGTCCCCACTGAGCCTCCTTTGCTCCAGGCTGAACCCTCTGGCTCCCTTAGATGCTTCTCCTCAGACTTGTGCTCCAAAGGGACTCCTTGTTTCGTGGGTTCCTGCCCTGCCTTGCCACCCTGTGCAAGTCGTTCTCATTCTGTGGTCCTTGTTTCATCTACGCAGACATCCCCCAGTGCTCGTGGTTGTGAGATGCCCACGGCCAGCCAGTGGGCAGTGCTGCACTCTGCACCCCTGAGAGCTGGTCCCATCCCACATGTCCACAGCCCCGTGTCGGCCCCAGGGAACTGCTTCGTACCATCCACAACTGTTTGGTTTATATTCGCGTATCGGGCCGTGACCCTGAACTGGCTTCTCCCTTTAAATTCCTTCCACATGGCTCTGCCCACACTGTCCACAAAGCCTCTCAAAGAAATGCAGCTTGGAAAAAAAAAAATCTTGAGAAGAAGAAAAACCCCTTCACAACAAAATGTCCTTCTCTCTCCGGCAGCTCTGCTTGGGTGCGGTTTTCCCAGCACTCCCCCGCAACCAAGGCGAGGAGTCTGTTCAGCTCTGCTCCTGCTGGCACTGCAGGGACAGGGACACCCCAAGCTGGGCACCAACACCCGCACTGCAGGGACAGGGTCACCCCTCAGCTGGGCACAGACACCCGCACTGCGGGGACAGGGTCACCCCAAGCTGGGCACAGACACCCGCACTGCGGGGACAGGGTCACCCCAAGCTGGGCACCAACACCCGCGCTGCAGGGACAGGGACACCCCAGGCTGGGCACAAACACCCACACTGCAGGGACAGGGACACCCCAGGCTGGGCACAGAGCACCCACACACAGTCCCTGTCCACAGGGGCTGGGCACCTTCCTGGAGTCACTGCATTGCTGTAAAACAGGGCTTTTACCCAGCTTTCATCCCAAGAGCCTTGTTGCCCTTTAGCCTCTGCCATTGCACAGCGGTGGGATTGTGCAGCGGGGCCAGGAGCCTTCTCCCCCCGAGTGAGGAGCCCATGGCAGCCCCTCTCCATTCTCTCCCTTACATATAAACGTATATATAGGACTGTCCCCATGTAGTGGCAGCTCCACACATGTGCTGGTGGGCGGGTAGCTCTGCATTTGCCCTCATGATTTCATGCCAGAAACATTTGCAAGTTCAGCTCACCGCTCGGTTTCCCCTCCCTCTCTCCTTTCCCGTTTCAGGGTTACTCCCCGAGTCTACGAAGGCGTCCTGCATTCCCCCACCAGGCTGTGGGCTCCTGCCTGCCGGCATCCCTCCACCTTCATCATTCCATCATCCTGCCCCAACCTCTTAATGATTTTCGTAAAGATTTTCAGTAAGATCAAAATAAATTTTGCCATACGCATTGCTGTTATCGAGCCTTCCCTTTTTGCCTCTTTTCTCAGCAGCTATTTTGGGATGATTAATAATTCACAGCGAGGCTTGGCACAGCAATGGTTAAAGGGACAAAGCTGAGCTGATGCAGGAGCCTTCTGGACAGAAGCAGTTTTTAAAAGTCTTATAAGTGCTGTTTTTTTCTTTAGGAAAGGAGTGGATTTTTTTTTTTTAAGTGTTGTGAGAACAGGAATGTTTCTCTTTTAGCCAATTCCACATACTTTTTGTTATAGGAGAAGATGTGGTCTGAGGGTTTTAGCAGAGGCTAAAACAGGGGAGAACTGGATCTATTTTGGTGGTGTATCAAGTGGATAGGAAATAATCGAAAATGCTGCGTTAAAAAATGAGTTTAGCAGCAGCTCCAGGCGAACCCTGTTCTGCAGAGAGCTCTCCCTCCCCTCACCTGCCCAGCACCCAGCAGACCTGGCAAATGTGCAGATTTGATCCATTCCCACCCTTTGGCCAAAAGACATTCCTTTAATCATGCCCTCCTGGGAACTGAGGTTGCGAGTGTTTTTCTGTTGGTAAAATGAAGCACGCTGGCTGCCAGAGGCTGTTGCGAGGCTGTGTTCAGGGGGGAGTGTTGCATGGTGGACAGACAGATAGACAGGTCTCTCCCGGGGCTCCCCCGGGATGCTCCCACACATCCTGGAGATGGGCGGCCTGCGGCTTTGCTCAGGCTGAAGCACATCAAACATCCCTCGCTGGGCGCGGTGGCACAGCAGCCTCCTGCCTTGTATTGACTATTTTTCCTTCCCCACCTGCTGCCTGGGCTGAAATCAGAGCTCAGATCCATCCGTTCTCATCCCAGCACCCTGTCTCCATCACACCCGGCTCAGTGGAAAGGTGATGGAGTTTTTCCAGGACCCCACATGACAAACATCCCCTTCTGAGGATATTCACCGGTCCCATTGCTGCAGACACACCTCCAGGTCTGCCAGCAGCCTCGCCTGCAATGATGGGTGGGATGTAAAATGGATTAAAAAGCAGAGGCCAGAACTTTTTTAGGTTAATCTCTTAATGCAAAAGGATCATATTTGGCAGCAACATAAGGAAAGCTCTCATCAGTTTATATTTCTGCTTTTCTTCCCTTTAACAATCTAATTTTGTACATCACTGTGTGGAATCCAGATACAGATAATCCTCCCCCAGTTAACACCACTGTGGCTGTGCCCTGTGGAAATCTGTGTGCTGCCTGTGGGAGCTGGAGACATGAGGGTGCTTTGCTGGTCTAGAGACCGTCTGGAGGGGTTTCAGCAGGTAATAGATAGCTCAGGGTCACAAGACGAGCTCTGGAGACACTTTTCATGAGCACTTTTGGAGTAAGTGGTCTTTTGTGTTTGCATCTCACCTTGCACTTTGGTGCAGGGGACAGTTGGTAGTTATTGGAAACTGAAATATTCTGATTGTCGCAAAGGAGAAACTCACAATTTTCCCTGAAAAACTTTCACACAGAAAATGGAAATTTTCTGACAAACTATTCAGCCAGAACGACCTTTTGTGCTGCAGAACAAACTGTGATGAACATTTTTTCTACCAGGTTTTTATCCTGACATTATGAATCCTGATGGGGGATTAGCTAACACAGCTCGTTATCAGCACATGCAGCATCGGAGAAGAGGACTTGGAGCTATGTGAGATCTCAAAAACAACCATCTGATGCCAATATGCAATTTGAGATGCTGCCTGACCCAAAAAGGAGGATTCATGGGCTAAAGTTGGTGCTAATGTTAATCCCAGCTATGGGTGAAGTTGCCCCAAGGCTGAATTTGCCTCAAGAGAGTCAAGCCGGGGAGTGGATTAACTTCTAAGAAACTCAGAGTGAATGAATTAGGGGTATTACTCGGTAGGGTCAGCAATGAAATCATGAGTCCACTGCAGAGGAAACAGGATGCATTTCTAAAGGGCTAAGAATGGCCCCTTTGCTAGATTTATGGGGCTGAGGTGATGAGCGCGGGGTCAGATAATAACCTTTCAAGCCACCAAGGCAGACCAAATATGCTTTGCCACGGCCCGCTTGCCTTTCAGTGCATGTGTGTCATGTTTGGAAAACAAGGCCCCGTCTGTCCCGGGCCGAAACAGCAGCAACAAAATAACGCCGCTTGTTAGGGGAAATGCCACCCCAGAAAAAAGATAATTGAAACATTCAGGCTGGCAGTACGTGGGGATAAAGGCAATAAATCCTGAAAGCGCGCTGCCTTATCTCGGGCGGGAGCTGCCGGCGCTGCTCCTCGGCCTGCGTTCCGGGGAGGCCTCGTCCGTGCGCGGTTATGCCGAGGGCCGGCCTTCAGCCAAGGCCGCCGGCCCGCGGTGGAGCAGGGGTGCTGGGTCGGGACAGAAATACCTCTCCCTCCTCCTGCTGCAGCTCTTCTCCCTCCCGGGCGGAGAGGGGAAGCACCTGCGGGGCGCTGGGGTGTGCGAACTGACCCCGAAGGCGCGCGGACGGCGAAACTCCGCGAAGCGGCACGGAGCTGGGCCGGGGAGGCTTAGGGTGGACGTGAGGAAAAGGTTCTTCACCCGGAGGGTGGCTGGACACGGGGACAAGCCCCCCAGGGGAGCGGTCACAGCACCAAGCCTGACGCAGTTTGAGTGTTTGGAGAACGCTCCCAGGCGCGGGGTGGAATTTTTTGGGTTGTTTTGTTGGGGGTCAGGGGTTTGGACTCGGTGATCCTTGTGTGCCCGTGATTCTGTGAAAACAGGGGGCAGAGGTGGGGCTGGGAGGGACACACAGCCCCTTACGGAGCCGCTCCAGGCTGGCCAGCACAGCCCTGGTGGGTGTCCAGCATCACCCAAAGGGCTCCGTGGGCTGGAGCTGCTGCTCCAGTGCTCACAGCCTCCTACCCCACTGCTGGGGCTTTCATAATGCCTCCACACTTTCATAATGCCTCCCACTGCTCCAGGGAATCTGAATTTATCGTAACATTACAGAGAGTAAGTGGCCAAAGAACCCCCATAATTCACCTACAAATCTGATACACAAATGATGCAAACTTTTCTTCTGGATTTATGTACGGCTGAAACATGAGCAACAGAGGGGGAAAACCTGCAAACAAAACTAGTATCCTCAAGTCTTCTGCTTATTACGTGGCAACAAAGGTATGTGATGCTGCAAAGCTCTTGGCTTGTGGCCTCGCCCTGCTCTCACACAAGTGCTGGAGAAGTTACACAAGTGCAACGGGAATCCATGAATTTTGATGAGGAGTATCACTGCTTGCCACCGTTCATGCCTTTGTGACAGGAGGCAGCACAGAGATGTGCTGCAAGGCAGCTGGATGGCAGTGACCACTTCTCTGCTGCCCAACAGGGCACCCCCTGGCTTTGTCCACCCAATTTTCCATGCTCAGTGCCCGCTCTCCTGTTGTGGCACTGATTCTTCTGGGAGTGGTTTTTCAGCTGGCAGCCTGGGCAGCAGCAAGGCCCAGCCCCAGCCAGGCAAAAAGGGTCCGTGGTGGGACATGGGCTCCAGGGAGCACATTTGGGCTGCAGGGCAGCTCCCCTTTGAGGTTTTTGAGAGCCCACCCTCTGCCCCTTTACTTGCTTTGATGTTCTTCAGATGGAGACAGGATTTACAAATGCTTGACTGTAGGAAAAAAAGCATACAGGAGAATGCTATTTCTCCCCCTACTTCTTTTCCCCATCTGCTCAAGGGCTGGATCCTGTAAGTACTGCTGAGACAAACCCACAGCCAGGGGGGAAATGATGTTTTCCAAGACCACTCCAAGGTGGGCAATAGCACAGAGCAATCAGCTCCGGTCTGTGTTGCTTTGTGCTTGACAAGCAGCAGCCAGAGACTCTCCAAGGAGACCAGCTTTTCCTAAGGTGCCAGCACAACTCCTTACACGGAGCACAGCAGTTTGAGGTCCTGAGGCATCGCTGTCAGACCCCAGCTCGCTATGGAAATGTTGCTCTGGGAAGGATTACCTCTCTCTGCAAAACACAAACCTTTCTTCTTCTCTGCTGCAGTAATTTTTCTGCAATTATAACTTACACTGAACAGCTCAAACTGCAGGCATTAACACAGCACAGGCTGCAGCCTCCCTTTACCTTCGGGTGGACAGCATGGATCAGACGGCACCCGGATGGTTTCAGCATGAATCACTCACTGCCTCTGTAACCAACATTCCCATAACCTAAATCTATCAAAAAGAACATAAACCACATCAGAAGCCAGTTCTCAGATACTCATTTGCTAAGACTTTGGAAACCTCTTATATTAAACAGATCATCTCTTTACAGGAGTATGAAGCTGCCCTAATTATACAAAGGGTGGAAAGGGACAATCTTCCATCTGGGAAGGCTGTTTAACTTCTTCTGGCTTCCTAAAAAGCTATTGTCTTGTAAACTGAGCATTCCTTCACTGGCCTGGTAGACACAACACTCCCCGTGTCCCAACCAAGTGCTGTGCAAGGAGCGGCAGTACCCGAGCCAGCCAGCCTGAACAGCCCCGGGCACAGCCCCACAGGGGCTGGTGCTGGCTGCCCCTGCAACACCCCATTCAGAGCACGGTGTGCTGCCAAACACGGTTCTGCCCTGGCTTTTGCCTGTGGTTCCTCAGCAAGTGGCCTCTGGCCTGGTTATTTTTGGAAGGAAAAGGTGCTCTGTGCAGCCCCCTCCTTCACACCAGGAATCACTGTGATTGTAGGGACCTCACTGGGTGAGCAGCAGCCTCTGCAGCACTGATCTGGTGGCTCTGCGGTTTCTCCACGTGGCTGGAGGTGCAATGAAGGAGATATGACGAGAACCCCAGATTTTCAGGAAGAGGAACAGCTTCATCACGAAAGCTGCCTCCTTTCTCACCAGCCACCAGGGCAGGTCCACCCCCTCTGACCACCTGAGGAGGGTGATGTCTCAGGATGCTGAACAACATCCCTCAAACCCCCTTTGCTTGCAAACCTTGCACAGCTCTTTTCTGCAGCTGGAAAACCAACTGTGACTAGGAGTGAGGTGTCAGCTACTAACACCAAGTCACATCTTCTAGGGGAAGACCTTCCTTCCGTATTATGACAATCCCAGGCATTTTTATTTGGCTACATTTGTATGTAGCTTTTATTATTCCCTTCCTTCATCTGTCATCAATACTGTGTTCAGTTTGTGCTTGTGTATATACTCTGGTAGATGCTATTGTACAGCTGACGGGCCTTAAATTCACACTTTGTGGGAGGCATGTTTCTTTCCAAAGGTTTTACATTACTGAAGGTAGCAAGTCACAAAATAAAACCTTTGTTGCAAATATCATTTGAAGTTAATCTTCATATAATCCACAGTAAATATTTATGTGCAATGCAATAGTGGCTGGATTTGTTTACAGTTTGAAATTGTTAGAGAGGATTCCATATAGATTAGTCAGCTAATCTGCTGTAATCTGCTTAAAAAGCAACTGAAATGGGTTTTCTTTCACTGAATCATGTTAGCCCTGTGTATGCAGTGACTTCAGATAGGGAAGGGATTCAGGCACAAAAGGGCATTTACCTTGTGGGTGCTCACAGCATTGCTCACATTACAGGAGAGCCATAAATTTCCTCTTCTGCCTTAGAGAACGGGACAGCTGCAGTGACTGAATTTAAGCTGAGATGAGTGTCAGGCTCTTCTATCCCATTTCCTTGCTGCAGCTTTTGAACTGTATCGCCTGGGGATAAACTGATCTTTGATGAGGCACCTGCACGGTGTCTGCACAGAAGTCATCCTTTCTGAATTTATTCTGTTTTATTTCACTCCCTCCTAAGGAGATCTACAAGAGGTGCCTCTACCTAGCATGCTCCTGAGTTAATAAGGAAAGCATCTCATATCCTTTACTCACAACTCACCTTTGTTCACAGGGGAGTTGCAGCTCAAGATGGAAAAAGATTTTAGATACTCACCGTACTACCCAGAGGGTCTCGGGGGGATGTGGGCATCCATGGGACAGATGTGTCTCCTCTGGGCTGCAAGGTCCAGGCTTGGACCTCTGATAGCCCAAGGACTGAAGGGCAAAGCCTGGGCAGCAAACTTGGAGATCTTCCTCCATCCAACCGAGCAACAAGCTTGTCCGGGAGGCTCAGCTAACACATGGCAGAGATGGTGTGAATGGTGATGAAATCCCATTCTGTGGCTTTCACCAATATTCAAAGGCTGGAGAGGGATCCCTCCAAGCTCTTGTTCCTGGTGTGGGGATGCTCACACAGAGGTGGCCTCACTGATACAAGGTGCTGGCTGCAGCATGGGTGAGTCCTGAGCCCTCTGTAGCCTGTCTCTCCAGGACACAGGCAGGAGCCAGGCAGGAAACAGCTCTGCTGGGAGAAAAGGGGTCTGAAACAAGCCATCCTGTGGCCACTTTATTTCCCATTTACTCACCACACTGGGACCAGCCAGGTGGCGGATGGGGTTGCCTGCAGCTCCCTGCTCATCACTGGTTTCAAATCCCATCGCCTGCCCCCTTGCACTGGGAAGGCTGGGCACCCCCTGCCCGCAACCTGCTCCTCCATCCAGGCTGGAGCAGTGGCTGCAGCCCAGCTCTGCTTCTGGAGGTTGAGACCTGGAACCTCCCCAGGGAAACCTGGGGAAAGCAAAACATACCTTGTGTCCTCCCATAAACAGCAACACCAGCAGGACTGTGGCTCCCATCACCTGTGCTGCCCTCTGGCAAACACATCAGCCTTTGGTGTTAGGGCAGTCACTTTTCTCCCCTTTCACACATCCCCAGTGCCGGTAGATCATTTCAGTGTGGGTCCCTCTGAATAATACATTCATCCGAAGTCCTTCCCCCACCCCGTCCTCAGCAAGGCCTTCACGAGTTGAATACGGTGGCTCGGCTCCAGCACACACAGCTGCCGTCACTGCTGCAATTCTTTTGCCTTGAGAAAAAGCATATACAATTTAATATGCTCCTGGCACAACAGCTTTTCTGTAGCGGAGGAGGCGGGTTTGTTTATGGCTATTTTGATAGGGCAGCTTTCATCCGGACGCAGGTTCTGCTGCATCTCCCCGCCTGCACAAGGACGCCTTTGTTGGGCTGGTTCTCGTGTTCCTCTGCCCATTTTGGTACCTTCTCCTGCTCCCTGCAAACCCAAGGTTTAAAAAGCCCTCCTTGCTAGTCATGTTATTCTTTAAAAGCTAGATCCTGGGCTAAGAGCCAGACATGCAAGGCAATGGGAGAGGGTGTGATGCTTTACTGGATATGTGTCAAGGATATGAACCATCCTGCCACCTCATGGGAATTTGGCCCATGGAGCAGAGATCGTGGTGCCTGTGGTGGCCATTAGCAGTGACTTACAGGCTTTCCAGGCTGAGGAGCAGCTCTGTTGCTTTCTCAGACACCTTCAGCCTCACCAAGAGCCGTATGAAGCATGCACAGGGCCACGACTCCCTCCTCCAGGCACGGCCAAGACAGGGCTTTTCCATCTCTGCAGGAGCTGGCGCTGAGAGATGCAGATTCCCTTCCGGCAGCCATTTCCAGAGTCACCCTTATGCGAGTTAAACTGTGAACAGTGACACATCTCCCTGCTCCGCACTCCCACGGCACCTCAGCTTCCCGGGCAGGGTGGGGTGAGGAGGAGATGCACCTCCGGGCTGGGAAGTCTCAGTCAAACAACCCCGAGTCTGCCACTGCAGCCAACTCCTTCTATCTGGCAAGCGGCTTGAGCTGCCCCTGGTTGATGAGGAGAAACAATCTCTTGTGTTTTTCAGCTGCTGAGTCTGTTCCCTCTCACTGCCACAGTGGAAATAAATGGTGGGAGGGTTTAGCCAGCACTAATTCATTGCCACGTTCAATCTGAAGTTGCTGCGACTTTGTGCTTGGCCCACAAACACACAGAGAAAATGAAACCGGATAGAAAATACAACGGATCATCCGATCATCGTAAGCACATGGGAACGAAACAGAGTCACTCTGTAGTGCACATGAATTCCACACATGTGGAGGAATGCAAAGCAGCTATTGTACCCCCACTTTGCAGATCCATTTCACTGTTTTCCCAGTTTATCTGGAAAATACATACTGCATGGTACTGTACGTCGTATTTCACTGCTATGCACCATGATGTCTTCTAATGGAACAATCGCCATGCTTGTAGTCTAAGGGCAATACAAAAGTGCTTTCAAATAATAACAATACATTTTCTGTATAAAGAGGATAGGGAGTAGCCACTTCCCAGAAAGGCTTGATTTCCCTGGAGCCAGCAGTATGAACATCCAGAGCGCCAGTAACAGCAGGCAGTGGTGAGAAATTCCCTACCTCATCATCAGTCTATACATCCTGTTTCCAACTGGCAACTCTGGGAAGAGTGGAGGCTGTCAGCACCCACTGAGGGTAAGGTGGATGCACCCAATGAGTCTTGGCAGCATGAGGCTCCATTTATCCCGCTGGGGCTTGGGTGGGGGGCACTTCTTTGGCAAAACAACTCTTTCGTCTTTGAACCGAAGCTGTGAGCAGAGGAGCAGCGTTCTCACAGCCCAGCTCCCAGAGATCACACAGCAGCACAGCATCTGCCAATTCATTCAGCACTGCTGGCCCGTGCAGCAACATGGCACGCCACTGTTCCACGTTTGGAGGCAGTTTATACTGGAATAGGAGCAGTCTTCTTGGGTAAAATGATTATTTTTTTCCTCCATTAGATCTCACAACTTTTTAAAGAGAACTCTGCACACTTCAAATTGCTGAAGCACATGAGCATGGGACATGTGCTGCAGCTGGTCTGAGCTGCGGAGCCTCTCTGTGATACTTGTGCAGAGAGTGACTTGAAAACAAGGATTAAAGCACAGCTGAGGAGGGGCTGACGCACTCAGAGGGAAAAGTTACCCTTGTATGTCTGAGACAGGAGTCAGAGCAGCCCAAGGAGACGCTCATGCTTTGCTTTCCTTGCCCAGGCAAAGTGCAGCCTCTTTTCTAAAAACTCAATCCAGATTTTTAGACATCAGAAGAATCACTCTGGTATTGGAGCCTGATCAAGCACAAAAAACATCCTCAGCCTTCAGAAAAATACCAGATGGCTGCAGATGCCAGCTCCTTCGGCCAGGCAGTGTTTTGAGAGAAAAGGCCAGCTTGTTGTGAGAGTGCTGCATCCCAGCTACAACTCTGCGGAGCAGCAAAGAGCCACAGAGAAATCCCTGGAGGAGGAGCAGCATCCAAGCCAACGTATTCCCGTAACATCAGATTTTCAAGCCTACACATATGCTCATATCCAAATATGCTCGCCTTCTCCAGAGGAAAGAGGGACCTACAGAAGTGACTCTGGCTGGAAATGCTCTTACGAGTTTCTGAGCAGTCGTGTGCACTTGAAGCTCCAGTCAGAGTTGCCAAATCATTGGAAACAAGTTAAAAAAACATGCCTGGCAGTGTAACAGGGGATAATTTGGTCTCTACATAGTGAACTGGTGTTTGGAATATCAGCTGTGAGACTTTAAGCTGGTTGGTGCTCAGTCACCTGCTCTTTAAGGAGATCCATCATGGTGTTGTTGCTGCACGGGATAATGTTCTCTCTGCTCTACAGAAATGGGCGCAAAGAACAAACACTTCTCCCATAAGTCAGTGAAAGGATTTATGCACCATTTAAGACTTAAAACTGAATGGGATGCACACACCTTGTGCAACTTTCACAACAGGAGAAGTGTCACCTTTTGTGTGGTGACTCCACTTCCGAAGACCACCGACTGCAAGAAAAGCAATCCAGCAGCCAATAACCCAGCTGGGGTTACTTGGTTCTCCAACAGCTCTTGTTTCCCACCAACACCTGAACAGGTAACATGGTGTCAGGCCGTGCTTGCTTGATGATCAAGGAAGGATTTACAGCTTTCATGTGGCTCAATGACCTTAGCACCCTTTTAGCACCACTTTAGTGCCACGAAGCAGTGAGAATGCCTGAGCGAGCTGAAGTAATGTGATACACACACCAAAGCCTGGTCAGCCACATGGCCTTGTAAAAACCTGAAGTGCAGTTAGTTTCTATTAAAAAAAAAAAATTTCTTTTGTCTCAGGAGTTCTGAAATGGCTGTGACACAATTAAAACCAACCGAAAAAAGAATGAAAATGGGGAGTGGTGAGATGCTCTTTTCTGGGGAGCGTGGGCTGGTAATGTCCTTCTGGAAGGACCTCAGAGAGAGTGGTCACTTTTGATTACTACATAATGTGAGTAATTCTCTGGAAAGACCAGTCCTTCCCTCCTGAATCATAGCAAAGGGGGGAAAAATAACACACTCCAAAAACGGAAAGCTGGACAGCCCTTGGATGTTGGGAGCCGCCCAAGATTTCTGAGCGGGGGCCACCACAGAGAAGCAGCAAGGAGTGAGCCACTGGCCCTGCCCTCTGCTCTGGGGTGACAGCTCCAGCTCTGGAGCCAAGCTTGGACCATAACACACCTACTGATGTGGCCACCCAGAGCTCTGGTAGGTAGGGTGGCGGTAAGAGCACACCAAACACCTCCTCACCCAGAAGCCATGCTCTCCAGTTCTTCAACCCATGCCTGCACCCTGATGCATGAGGTACAGGTGGTTCCTTTGGAGGCTCTGCCTTCTCTGAGAAGTTTGTCCTCAGAGTAGTTCCTGGCCAGCCCATGGCACGAAAACAGGCCATGGCAGCAGCACAGTACATCCCTGCTGCCAAAAATGGGGCTGTGCTTCAGTCCCAGGGCAGCCGCGCTTCTAAAAATCCATGTGTGGCCAAAAGTTGAGAGGAACGACTGGGACAGATCCCTGGTGTGGTTGGGACCAGGGGCTTTGCCTGTGATACTGGGGGAAAAGGAGCAGCACTGGTATTTGAGAAGGAAAGAGCCTGTTTTTCCCCAGGTGTACCCACCGGACGTACGACACGCTCAGCGTCAGTCCTGAGGGTGTCACAGCTGGCACTGCTGGACAGCAACAGGAAGGTCCCAGAGACACCTTGGACCTCTGTTTCTTTATATAGACATGTATGGTTACATTTAAACAGATGAATTTTTTTCCTTCATGCTACTCCTCCACAAAACCAGTTTGGTTTCCATTACTATATATAGTACTGGGTATCTTGGTCTATTTTTTGTCCCTTTGCATCTGATTATTTTCAGTAGAGCTCGAAGTTTTGATGATATGCAGATTTTAACTGGAACATGACATCTACTCACAGAGAATTCCATTAGCAATAAACCCACAATGGCCGCTTATAACGTAGAAGAATTTTATTCATACCATGATCCTGTCCCATCATCCACTGCAAATATTACAATTATCTTCAAAATGTCACTGAATATCATTTTGTTCCACTTAAAGCACAGGAATCCTGGTGTTAGACAGTTACATTTCTCTTGAGATTGCTTATAACAGAACCATAATTCAAACGTATTTTCCATGAGCTGTAAAGGTTTAAAGCAAAGAATCTGCAGTGTGTCTGTGTGCTCGAGTAACTTCTAAACAGTGAGGCTAATACTTGGTGTTTGACAAGAGATGTGTCCTGCATATTATGCGAAACAGTCACAATTTTTTTTACCAACACAACAGAAATGCAACAGGTAAAAGAACATACTTGAGTGACTGGTAACCTTTAAAAAATATTTCTTTTAAAAATTGCACAAGAGAATACAAAAACAGTGCAGCAGATAACCAAATGCGCATACATTGACCTATCTATATAGAACGGGGGTCTGCCAATATAAATGTACGTGATAAAAATTGCAAGGTTGGAAACTGTGAATGGTCATATTTAATAACACATGCAAGAAGCATAACATAATCATAATAAATAGCAGCGACGAATATACACTAACGGGACCACTGAAATTATGCTGAAATAAATTAAGCACCTTTAAGTGAAGAGAAGAGCATGAAGCTGAGAAGCTTTTTAGCTCTGTGAGAACCACTGCGGGCAGCTACTGCAATACTGGGCCCTTGGTGGGAGTCAACAGGAAAGTGTCCAGTTAGTATTTGTTAGTTGCAAAGACACCAATTGTGTGTCAGTAGGACACACAATTTTAGCCATTTAGCCAAGTTCACCTACACCTCTAGTTTCAAAAGGGAGATTGCTGCCGTATTTCACTGCATAACCTTTGGCATGTCAAAAGGTACAGAAAGCTTTTTATTTACTCAGAAGAATGTTATTGTAAAGAAGAAATGGAGTTTTGGCCCAACTGAAGAGCAGGCAGTGCTGCTTAGGGTGGCTGAGATGCAGAGCTTTGCTGCTGCTGGCAACGCACAAGTTTACCTGCAAGGGTAAAGCTTTGCAAAGCATAATCCAAATGATCCCATCCTTGAGGGCTGGGCAGTTCCCCAGCCTTGAGGGATCTGCAAAAAGCTCCATTCAGGAGGAGCCCCAAGTGCAGGCAGGGCAGCAATGACTGCCAGCAAGGCTGTGAAGCCCCTGGAGGGACCTGAGCTCCAGGATCCTGGTGCTCTTTGTTACACAATACCTGTCTTTTGGAGGAAAAGCAGCATTTTGAAGCACTTATTTGGCTTTCAGAAAATTTTAAAAAATTCTAAAATTTAGTCATATAGTAGAAGAAAGGCATTTGAATTTAATTAAGTGGACCTTATTAAAAACAAGCTGCTGTATTTGTCCCTGAAGTGCACCTGGCACCATCTCTTCAGCATTTCATATAATGTTCAGAGAAGTGGCTGAGGACACTCTGCTGAGTTTTGAAGCCAACTTAATTCAGCAGAGAAGCCCTCATTGGACTTCTAAGGACTCTAATGCAAACCCTCATTTAAAAAAAGCTGAGGACAAATAACTTAGGTCCTAAAGGCTCCATTTGAATTCTTACAAAACATTGTCCCTTGACCTCTTCACCCAGAAGACTGGAGCAGGCTGTTTGCCTGAGCATATGCTACAAAGCAGACCCAAAAGGGTTTGTGACACGGAGGAATATGGCCCCTAGATCTAAGCCACAAACAAAATCACTCAAAAGCTTTACTTTTCCCTGGCTTGCTGGAATGATCAAAACCTTCCTCCAACCTTCCCCGTTAAACTGCATCTCATGAATGAGACTGCCACTCATCCCATGGGATTTTGGAACTCCCCCCCGCAGTCCATAACCAGTGAAAAGTCTTTTAGAAGTGACAGGCAGAGAGAGATCACAGAATCAGAGACTGGTTTAGGTTGGAAGGGACCTGAAAGGCCATCGAGTTCCAACCCCCTCCCATGGGCAGGGACACCTTTCACATCACTCGATCAAAGAACCTTGACAAAAGGTGAATAAGACCAGCTTTAAAGATAATAAAGAAAACAGAAATTCGTAAGTATTTTAGATAGTAGAACCCACAGTTTTAAGCTATATGAACCAACAATAGGTAAAAACTTTGTCTGCAAGTCAAGAGCCCAAAAGAGCCCAATCTTCCCCAAAGCTAGTCTTACCCAAACAGTTATCCTTCCACTTCCATCATACATGAGATTTGAGCTGACATCCACTACGTGACATAAACAGAAAAAAACACACATAAAATGCACACTTCATATTTTTTTTTTCTTCATAAAGCTATGGAGCTGCACAGAGCAAATTTTAAGTGCACAAGGTCACACGAAGGCAGCTTTCCAGAGGAATCATTTAGACGGTGAGCGAAATGAAGCTGTTGTATCTCTGAATGTTTCTCTTGAGGATTTCGGAGCAGGGGCCGAGCACTCGTTCGAAGCGGGGCCGGTCCAGCTTCACACACTTGAGGGGTCCACGTGCCACCACCGTGGCTGCCCGGGGCCGGTTGAGCAGCAGGGCTATCTCACCTGGAAACAGGGACAACACGCTGTCACGCGCCCTGCTCTCTTTCAGAGGGTGCATATTCCACCATCCAGCCGCTCTGCTTGTAGAACATCTCCCTTTATATATCTCTTGATAGACACTTTACATAATTCTGTTGACAGTACAAATGCATTACACATGCATAATGCATGCATGTAAAATGCCTTTGAAAACAAATGCTTTCAGACTGTTTTGCTGATTCTGGATCTGTCTCCTGTCAGCTACACTGGTGCAAACCAAGGAATGGATTCAGCTTCCCTGAAATCTCTGAGCATCGCTGAGAGCAGCGGCTGACCTACGCATAACCCCTCGCATGTAAGAGTGGAACGCTAATTAAGACAGTAAGTACTTGACCCAGACGTGCCTGTCTTTCTGAACCATGCTTAGCTGAGTTTTCTTACCAAAATAATCTGATGGACCAAGTCTTCCAACTTCGACGTACTCCTCGTTGTCGGACCTGCGCTGCAGGACGGAGGCTGTGCCCTGGGAAGAGAAGGGCAGGGAGTCAGCTGGCTTTGCTCAAACCTGTCCTGGTTTAAAAAGTACCCAGTCCTCAGTATTTCCTTTTGCATATCACACTCCTTCCTGGTATATGAATGAAAGGAATTAAAGGATTAAAAAAAAAAAGTCCATCAAACAATTTTCTCTGTTATGAATTGTTTGGATGCAGCCATATTCAGCTCATAAGGAGGAGAGGAACAGGACAGAATGCAGGAACTCCTGTTTAGCTAATGCACATCATGCTTTAATGTAAATGTATGTTTTAATATAATTTTAAAATATGTTCTGTGCGGATGCAGAACCTTACAAGAGACACAGAAAAGATTTACATTGAAAGGAATAAAAAGGCAACTTTCCCAGTCACAGTACTGGAACATGATTTTTTAAGATGCAACTAGAGCTTGTTCCTTGGTAAAAGGAGTTTTTAATGCTTGTTGTAACAAAGGGTGATTTTTTTTTTAGTGGCTTTGCCCGCTTGTGGCGTGTAGTGATCTGGACACCTGCAAGTCAGGCTCTGGAGAGATGGAATGTGCCTTGTCTCCACTACCCTTAATAACTGCTGTACCTGACACGTGCTAATACATGTCAAAACTCAGTTACAATCTATTTAAACCTTCAAAGAGGTTTTACATGCAGAAATATTCTGACCCGAAGGAAATCTTAAATTATTGTGGCATAAAGCTTTTGTAGAGGAACAGAGAAGGTATCTGCTTTTCTGGAAAAAAATTACAGTAACATATGAGAATATCTTCTGAGTCCAAACCAAAAGCATAGTGAAAAGGCCAAATGTTAACATACTTTGATTTTGACTGAAGAAAATAAACCTCCTTCCAGTGCAGAGTACTCAGTGGACATTCACTGGCTGCAAATATCCTGCAGCCTCCTTCCACCAAAAGAAACTGTGCACCTCCAGGAGGTAAATCTTATTTCTTCTGTCAAGTTTCCAGAAAAAAAAAGACCTTATCCTTGATATAACTAAATTGTTCCACCAAAGCTGCAGTTTTCCAAGATCTTCCAGTAAATCTGCAAGGGCAGGAAAATGCAGAGACAGTGTGATGAGCGTTGTTATTCACACCTGCTGCAGCTTTCAGAACAGACCCACATTCACAAGCAGCATTCTCAGAAATACCCCACACATGGAATAATGCCTGCATTGAGCTCTCTCTTGCCAAACTTTGCATCAGGTGCAGCTCGCTAAATTGATGCTGTTCTCGTTACCTGTGCAGTGTAGATGGATTCAGCTTCAGAGTCACTTCCAGCCACCATCCTCCTCTCCATCTCCATCTGGAGCCTGGCAAAAACCTAACCCCTTGACCCAAATAGCTGTCTGCAATCCATGTCTCTCCAGTTCCTTTCCCAAAACTATTTTTTAAAAAAAAAAATCTTTTATTACAGATGTTTTATTACATAAAACAAAAAATAGTCCCTGAAGTAATCATAGTGACCACCCAGGTCAAATGAAGAAAGGGCTCAATTCCCCACTGCTCACCTTCAGCACGTTGCTATAAAGGTAATCACAATATCAAGCAATATTGCTTTCATCTCCCCGAGTGTCAGCTTTTATTGTGGCTAATATTTTTCTGACAGGGTCCATGTGATATAGGACTCCAATAAGTCAGCCTTCTGAAGCAATTTCTTCCACTGCTCCACTACAGTCGGCCTTTTTAATCCAAGAAACACCATATCTGCTGGAGAAGGACAGATGTGTCTGGCCTCCACAATAAACACTCGGCTTGGCAGGATAAAGCAACGCATATTCCAGAGCCATATTTTTTCCACTCTTGTTTTAACAGTCACATAGGCTTTTCCCGCTGCCCAGTGAGAGCAGGTCTATCACAGAGCAAAACAAGTTTCCTGAAGCCCTGAGAGCGAGCACCCAGATGTCAGCTCTGATTACACTGCTTGGCCCCTCGCTGCACCAGCCTCCAGCTCCACAGCACATCCTGGAACATTGTCAGAGTGACCTTCACGGGAAGGCTGGCCACCCCGTGGAACAAAGAAGATGTTTTTTTATAATTGCCTGTCTGTATCACCTTCACTTTGTGTGTCTTATCTGTGGAATCAGCACTGTTCTGACTAGTAGAGGAGTCCAATTGTAGACAAACAGTGTAAATGGGGCAAAAATAATGCAGAAATAAAATAACAAAGAATAAAATAAACTACTACAGAATAAAACAATACAGAATAAAATACTACAGAAACAGCCCTTCGTTAGCCATATATCTGATAAAGTTGTCATGAATTCAGTTTTGACCCCTACCCTTGCCCTCTTCCCAAGTTTTGTGGCTGTTTTAAATTTTATTTTACTTGTCACATCCTTCTGATAGAGTTTTTGAGCCTTCTGTCCTTCTTTTGCTTTAGGAAACCCCACCTCCCACAAATGATAGGACTGACTAAATCCTCTGGGCCCTGTCCCAGGAGGTAAGGGCATTATCTAGCAAGGATTCAGGAGCTCATCACTCTCACTCCCAAATGCATTTTGTCTCTGTGGGAAAGACTTCGCCTTAAATGACACACAAAACCTGGCAAGATGCATCTCTGAAACGAGCTGCATGATCCTAGATTTGCAGGATCAGGCTGCTTAGTGCTGCTCAGCTTAAAATACTGCCTTGTACACTGATACCCATTTCAGCCTCCTACACCACCAAGCAAACCCTACAGAGCACGTGTTCGAAGACTCTTGAGAAGTTAATAAATCAGCCCTTTGTGATGATATTAAACTGAAGGCAGACAGGCATGTCTTTCTGCTAGCAGACACTTGGGAGTGAAATTATGGTCTTTGGGGGATCCAGGAATATTCTCTTTCAGTCACTGGGGAGTGCCTGTATTCCCAGAAACCGATAGCATTAACCTTCCCTCCTCTCCTCCAAGTAAATACGAGCATCCTATTGCAAAAACAACAGGAGTAGGAGTTCCCAAAGCACCGTGCCATCAGCACCTCTCTGCCGTCCTCACCCCACGCACCTGCCTGCTCCCGCTGGCACTGCTCCGGAGCAGTGCTGGGAGTGTTTATCCAACTCCTTCAAAATGCTCCAGCGGTTTGTTTTGCAAAAATTTATGCCTTAAGATATGGCACGATGATTTAAGATATAAAAAATAAATTAAGGTTTATAATCCATGAGCTCCCGTCCTCTCCAAAGTAATGAGATTTTGATCGATGTTTCACTGTTAAACTCTCAGACCCTACAGATAGATGAGGGAGACATTCTGCAGTGTGAAGACAATGGCCCATCTGGATCAACACTGGGATTCCCAGGCCTTATCCTGCAGGGTCTTGCAGGCACTAATTGCTTCAGGAGCCCTGTTTTTATATTTAAGTATGAATCCTATAGCCAGCAGTTGGCCTAAGGAGCCTGGCTACAAAAGGCAAGTATGATTCACGGTGCTAAAAACTGAAATCCTGTGTTTTTTCCCTCTATTCCAGCTCACTGGATCAGATGGGATCACTCCCATGCAGAACAAGGCAAAATGTGGTAGCCTGTGCTACCCGTTGGTGGGACAGGCAGTGCAGGATGGGCTTCACCAGGGGCAGGGGCTGGGATGGGAAACCTGCACTGTTTTAGAAACTTTTTGGTTTAAAAGTCAGTCATGCTGATTGTTCGGTCTTGCTGGTCTAAGCACTCATTTTAAAGATACAGCCATCAGCAAAAAATATAGCAAGGCTCCATTTGGGATAAAGGATAGTTAGTAAAAAGGAGAAGTTATTAAAATTATGAGAAAATAATTTCAGTTGCCATAATCAGGAAGTTACTACTTTATATTTCCAGTTTTATTTCATACTTTTTTTACTTACTGCTTTTTCTAAAAAAAGCACAGGTGATGGTTTTTTCCCTGTGGCCTCGAAATGTGACATTTTTATCCTAGTTTTGAGCTTAGAAAGTTTTTCTAGCCTATTTTATTTTCCTCTTCACCACCCAGCACAAAGGGCAGTGCAGTGTATGGAATTAGAGATGGAAAGGTCAGGCTGATCCATCTGCGATTGCCATTAACTCCATCAATGGCAGCTCTGAACATACCTTTGCTCTTTCTCACTTTGTTAATCCGCACAGTCCATAATTCACGCGTTCAAAAGATAAGTTTCCCCTCTCTCCACAGCCACACAAACCCTCATTAATGTGTTGCTATTAAATCTTTGCACAGTTACTACAAAAGGCAAAGGAAGGGGCACAAAAACGCTGCTGCTCCCGTGGCGAAGCAGAGGGACTGGATGGAGCTGCAGCAGATCTGAAAGGAATTAAAAGATCTGTCACACAGTATGATTCTGGGAGGATTTCATTTAATTGCAGGCAAGACGAGGTTTGTGGAAGTAATATATTTTATTAGATCAACAAGCAGAGCTAGAAAAAGGGAGGAGAGCTCTCAGGCACATGTCTGTCTTCAGGGTGCCTATTTCCCCAGGTGTATCTAATAAAATCCACCACTCACCTGTCTACAAGCACTGTCTGGGCCGTGTTCTTACACTATAACAGCTACAACCATATTAAGTTGCACCTTATTTAATCATATCTGCTTCCTAGAGTATCTCCAAATCATTAACTTAATTTAAGGAGAGCCAAAAGCTCAAAATGCTACAAAATTCCTGGAAATTCCTGGGAGTTGAAACTAGTTGATATTTAAGGTCCCTTCCAAGCCAAACCATTCTATGATTCCATGAAACACTGATTTCCTGGTGAATCTGGGAGATCTTTCAGCCAATGCTTCACCCTCCACTTTAAAAAAGGGTCGCACCAATCACTTCAGTTGCCTGATGTGAAACCTCAAACAGCTTTGGTCCAGTTTGGAAAGCTCTCCTCTCATGGCTATCCCTCCTGATGAGCCTGTTGGGATGGTGGGAACAGGCTGCCAGGGCAGCCCCAGGTTTGCACTGACTGGAAAAGTGGTGGCTGTTTGCTCTGCTTATCTCGAGCAAGTCAGTTCTATTCTGCATCCATTAGGATTCACTACAAATACAGCACAAGGCAGTGCCCAAGGTAATGAGCTGCTGAGGGCTTTTGAGAACAAATTATCAACATTTTACACATCCAGCTTTTTAAAATTTGGTTGTGACTCAGTACATTTGGAGTTGCACTGATTTCAGGGGATTTTCAAGAAGCCAGCACCTTGGGAATGGGGTTAGGATTAATAAAGCAAGGTCAGAGAAGCTCTGAAGGCAGTGTTAGAGTAACGAGGTGTGCACCCCGGTACCCAGCCAGTCTCCTTAAGAGAGCTGTGCTGCCAAAAGCACCTTTACACTGTCAGTGATCATCATTACATTGTCAATATAACATTAATCTTACTGGCCATCATTCTCAACAGCACATCAAATTTTAGCAGAGATGGAAAGCACCTGTCACCGCCCAGCTGGCAGAGGTCCTGGACATCATCTCTACAGCCAGGACTGATCTCAAACAACCTGCAGTTTGCTGTGTGTTTTTTATCACACCTGCATCAGACTGCCCTACACATGCCTAAACTCCCAGCTCTTTGCTATTCAGACGTGTTTATATTAGTTTAGGACTATTAGTTTAGGAATAACACCCAGACCCGGGAGAGAGGAACAAAGCTGTCTAGAGCAGTCACCAAAATAGCCACAAACATTAAGGTACTTTTAAAAACGACAATCAATCATAAGCCAAGTGTAGCTTAAAACAGCAGAAAGAACTAAGCCACAGGGCATTTCCTAGGGATATACAGGAGGCCAGGGTTAAGGCCCAGACATGACTACACCCAGCCCATCATTAATCACCAGGAAATGCCTTTGTCTTGATCGTTGAGTATTTAAAATCATAGATGTCTGACACGGGAAGACCTTTTCAGTCGTTTTGTTCATCCTCCTATTGCAGTACCTCAGACAATCTTTCCCCTCAGTGTTTCTTTGATACAGCCTGCATTAAACCTGTGCTGTACCTATGTATTCCTCCTGAAGTAAAAGAAATGTTGTTATTAAGTGGAAGAAGTCAAGATTCAGACAGAGAGAGAGCAGTAAACACAGTGAAAAGCCAAAAGAAATTGCACCAACTGCAATTTGCTTTGTGCACGGAGACCCCAGCAATACTCAGGTGAAATAAAGTGGGTTTTGCACAAAGAAGAAAAAATTGAAATTTCTTGGGTTTTTTAAGCCTTTCCTGTTGAAAGACTTTACAGGAGCAAAACTTTAAGTTTTATAATATATTGACTTCAACTTGTTGCCCTTAAGCCACAGCAGCAGAGCCAACATCTGGCTAGACCACGCAGGTGTCCAGTAGAGGCATATCCACATGCTGGGGGACTCATGACTCCATCATCCTCACCATCATCATCATCCCCCATCACCAGAGAGAGGGCCACCACAGCCCCAGTGCCGTGGTAGTCCCACATTTCTTCAAACCACCAGTTGCCAACTGGGAATCCTGGGAGCAAGGGGATGGTGACAGAGGAATAAGGACACCAGCTCTGAGCCACGGGAGGAATCCCTTGCCTGGGGTGTGATCCTCCTTGGCTAGTTGTCCTGGCTCCATGCCCAGAAAGCTGGGAAGCAGTTGCACCACAGCCTTTCGGGTTCCTCTGCATTTTTATCTTTACTCCACTCTGGGATTTTGGTCGCCCCTTCCATTACACATTCAGTCACCTGTTGCAGGGGTGACAAGAAGCAGAGCTACTCAGTAAAGGTGGGCTCAGATGTTGGTTTTAATGAATCATCTCAGGGATACTTGGCCTTGACTAATCAGCAGCTTCTGTGGGAAAACAACTGAATTAATATTCATCCTGGTGCCAGATTTTAAAGACCGTCTGTGCCAAGCGCTGTGGATTATTGGCAACAAGGCCCTGTTTTCCTCCCTCAGACATGTCAGCGTACAAAGCAATAAAAGTCACAGAGGAAAAAAAATGTTGCATTTTAGAGATTCTTTCTTTCTACAAAGCTAGCCATTATCTTGACTCTCTCTGAAGCCAGGAAACGTCCACTGAGTCAACATAAAAGTGACTTTATAATGGGTTATTCATCAACTGTTCATATTTGTGACTGACCTGACAGGGCTCATCTCCTGGAAGCAGAGAGCTACCACCTACAGCCAGGGCAGGGGTGAATGTATGGGAGAGAAAACACGAAAACAGTGCTGAACCTCCCTCACCCTGCCCGCAAAATCCTTTCTGGTGAAAATCGTTTTTAGCTGTTAATGCTGTTTTACGGCCCAATTACTCCTACCACCATCTGCTTCTTTGTGAAAACATTCTGTGGATGCTGAAGTAACCAGACCAAGCAAAAGGCTGAGACAGACATTGTCATTAAAGTCTCATAACTAATGCTGTGACCAGGGCTGGGAGAGCAGTTGTGGCCAGCGAGGGCAGCAGCTTCTGAGCAAGAAATAAAACTTGGAGTAAACTGGAGGAAGGAGAGAAGAGAGTTTATCACAGAGATCAGGAAAATCCCCCATGGAAAGCTCTCTCTGAGTCCTTTCGGTTGGTGGATCTTATGTGTACAAAGGACCAAATTCTGAAATTCAGAAGAAAAAACCTCACAAACTCAAAGTTGCCTCATTCTAGAGCACACTGAGAAGGGTCTTGCAGGCTCCAGAAAATCCACACTGCACAGCTAATGAAGGAGCCCTCAGGGCAGCAAATCTGCAGTCAACTCAATGTTATCTTTGCAGAGGAGGGACAAAAGCTATTCCACTAAGGGACAGCTTTAACATGATCCAGAGAAAGGGATGAACTCCAGCAGGGATTGGGAAATTCTCCATTTCTCTTCCTCTAGGTTGAGCACCACCACATTTCAGGTCTTGTTTACACTGCAGTGTTTTTGCTTGAAGACAGAGAAGCTCTCCTCAAGACAGAGCTCCCGGCTCCTGACACAGCAGATGCCTTTAATTTCAGTTCAGATTTAATGTGCCTGGGGCCATAAAGTTCTTGTTCACGTTGACTAAGTGCCTTGAATCAGGGCTTGTGAGCTCAGGCTCCAGTGCCAAAGGAGCTTACGGGGATCCTGAAAACCTTGAGGGGTAAACAGCCTGTGCTGCTCTCCTTACTCCTATGGAGAGGCTTTTCATTACCTGTGAACCTCCAATGCTTCTGCAGTCTGCCCTGGTAGGAAGACACTACTGGACAGGACTAAAGAGCACCAACCATACCCTAAAGCTCAGGAAGAAGTCACGGGCTGCTTTGAACACAGAGAAAACCTTGCACTCTGATTTTTATGCAAATTCGAAGGGGGCATGCATATATTAAGAATGAAACTGCCAATTACTAGCTTTGGGGTTTACTTCTCCACACACCAAATGAGTTCCCTGATTTCCACATATCCCATAGTGGTACAGGGCCAGGGTGTGTCTGTCATTCCAGCATAAACTTCAATTTTATGGGTTTACAAATCAGATGTTTTAAATTACAGCTGAATGAGACTGGAGACTCCTACACAAGTTGTCATGTCAAAAGTGAACCGGGGAAACATTCATACATTTTTTTTATGCTGGGTATAGCATGTGTGAAAGAGGCTGGGAAAACTACTTCTAAGCCTTTGGGAACAGTGTGGCTACACTGCATCCTCCTGGGAGCTGTGCTTCAAGACCTAAGTTTATCAATATCTCAGAGAACAGAGTATCACAGCAGGTCCTGTGTGTACCTCATGGTGCTGACATAAGCAATGTCCTCATTCCCAGTGTCCTGGAAGACCACCAGCACATCACTCCTCAGCTGCCATTTCAGCCCTCAGGGACTGCTGATAGCATCATTCCTGGGACAGCTTTCATGTCAGAGCTAAGGATCAGCAGTTCTAGGGCTACTTTCCAAAAGAAGACAAACCCTTTGAACTATGTAGCCAAAGACACTGCAAATATTCCTTTAGCCAGTAAATAATCTTGGGTTTTTATTATTTGCCAACCTTTGATTTATGAAAGGGACCTTTCTACGAAAACAAGGGAAGAAATCAACACATTTCTGCCAGCAATACAAAGTGCAAGTGGCTTCCATGTAACCTGCAGTAGAAAATAACACCCATCATTTTTGGGAGGTAACATTTAACCTAAAGGAATAAGGATGGTCCATTAATGATGGGATGCTGGCCATAGGCTCCCACTGTTTCCCTCCTGCAGACCTTCCATAAGCAAAATCACGAAGGTCCAGACCTTCAAGGTGTGTAATTCCCATCAAATGTTTTCAGCAGGAATGAAGAACTATCCCAATTCTTGTGCCCCGTGCTTCAGATCACACCATGCAACACGGAGGTTGCTTCACCACGAGGCGTGGTGAGGATAAAAATCCTGCGGCCTTCATGAGATGTTCATGTAGGTAAGAAGGAATGAGCTGGTTAAAAGGTTACAGGTATTACAGACCACAGTTATTACAACTCTTAAAATTACTTAACTATAAAATTATTGATTTCATACTATGAGGGGCCAATCCAGGTGAAAACTCTTTTCTATCACAAACCATTGCTGTGCACATTGCTTTTATTCTGTTTTCCTTTCCATCAGACTCCTTTTTCAAAAATATTCATTTTCCTAATATAAAAGCTATCTGACATTAATGGTCTTGCAGAAGGATGAAGCAAGAGGACTTAATTCTGGTTGTAGACTCAAGACTGAGTCATGACTGGGTTTGACAGTATTTTTTTAACTGTACATTTTCAAACTATTATATATTATTCTCCACTCTCTGGGTTCATAGCAACTCACGAAATTTACATACAGTTGTCCTGGTTTCTGCCACAAATGAGGAACGAAATCTGCAAAGCTCTAAAATAGACTAGAAATAGTGGCTAATCTGAAGTTTCACAAAACTGGTAGGAAAATGCTCCATCATGCACCACTCCTGAGGTTTCAGGTTTTGCAGAATTCACCAGAGGTGACTGCACTGCAGTGGTTGTTAGTGGCGCTGCAGAAAGAGTTGGAACGAAAGGCCAAAAGCTGCAGTCCCTGACAGCCCCTCCATGGCTGGTGGGAAGAGGAAAGGGAGCAGCCATTTGCTTCCTACGGAACATTATCCCATGGATGTGCCCTGATCCAGGGCCCGTGGAAGTCCCGGTTATACTGAGTTTGACAAGAGCTGGACTTAGCTGACATTTTAGCCCCTTTGACTCAGCAAAACACTTCACCTCCATGCCCAGTCAGGATGGGACCCAATCACACACCCAGCTTTCCATCTCTGACGTCAGCTGGCCGTTAAAAATGGATCCTGAACGCAGAGGAGCTCTGTGGCAGGGCCAGTGGAAATGCTGCTGCTCCAGCACAACTGGGTGATATCAAGAAAATCGAACGTCCCCTTCCCGTAAGAGCTCTGTGGGAAACAACGTCTGTGCTGTTAAAAATAAGCAGAGTACAGAGCCCTGGTGCCTGCTGGCTCTGTTTATTCAGGATATTTTGTTTATTGGGTACATTAGGAGTCGCTGCAGACTGCCTTTGACAAACATTTTCGGTATCAACACAATCCTGGTAACACTAAGCAGCTCAGATTTGTAGCCTTTGAAACTCCTTTTCTAGACAACATTCATCTTCCTAATTAATAATTAATCGCACTGTGTTTTAAAGAGATTATCAGGTGTGATAGCAGAGTGTGCCTAAGGCAGTGACTTCATTATCCCTACGGAAGGAGTTTACTTTGTAGTTCTCCTGCCTGTCGCAGGGGTAGGTGCCAAAGGGGTCTCTCTTAGGTTAGAATGTCAAAGAGCAACGATTTAGGGCAGGAAACAATTGGGCTATTATTTTTCTTCTTTTTTTTTGTTTCTTTTCCTTCTTAAGGAGCTTTTAAATCATAAATCTTCAGATGCTCGTTGTGTAATTTAAGACTCCAGTCGAGTTTTCCTGCAGAAAGGCCCAGTTCCGTGCAGGGCCGGGTGCCCTTCGGAGGCAGGGGCAGGTTACCATGGCAGGAAGAGTTTACAAACACTGTTCCACCTACAGGCTTTGAACTGCATCTGTGCAGAGACGCTCCAGAGCGTGCCAAGAGTGGCAGCGGGGCTGGAAACACTGATTTCACCTACAGGACACTATCTCAAGTACGCTCTCGTCAAGAACTCACAGCGGATCCTGCCCAGACCGGAGCCAGTTTGTGGCCCTGACTTGAAATGTCAACAGCAGCGTGGAAGGAACAGCCCCCCCCCGAGGACTGCTGGGCTGTTTCCAACGTGATCAGCCAAGGATAGTGCTGGAAAAATAATCTTTACCAATTAATTTCGCTCATTTCTGTCAATGAGGCAGCTCCATGCATTAATTCTGAAAGGCCTTCTGCACTATCAATGGGGTTTTTTTTCTCTTATTTGTCAATTTTGCTTTTCCCATTGCCTGGTTTCAGCAGTGACAGATATTTATGCCTTTTCCCAATGAAGCTTTTGCTCACCTTTATCAAGTGTCATTAGGATTGTTCCCACTGATGGGGAAATGGGGAGGGCAATGTTCTGCCCACAGACTGAACAGGTAAGACTGAAAGTCAGATGCCCTGGCCATGCCTCCTCTCTGACCAGCAGGATAATAAGGAGGAACACAAATCCCCAGATTTTTTGAAGTGCTTATCACAAAGGAGTTGCAGAGGAGGGTGCAACAACCCCCTGTAACTTACCACTAATCTGCAATTAAATATGCTGGTTTTTAAAGCTAAAAACAAAAATCTAATGCCAAACTCCTTGATACCACAGGTCCATTTCTCCTTGAATTGTCTCCTGTGAATTATCTTCTATTTTTAGGTCTTTTATTTTTAGGCTGCTGCATGCGATTGCTGGGCAGCTCGACCAGCTATTAATTGGAAACGTTTTACTTCTCATGCAGATTTATTTCTATGCTTTCTGCACCACTTAAACCAACCTGTCCGGGGAGCAGACGACAGGCTGCACATTTAGAGGGCAGCTACAAGCTGTGCTCCTCGGGCGCAGCACGGCCCTGTCAGAAACCTTTTGCTGTTCTCTCCTCCTCCACCTGCGCACGTCTGTGTCCGTGCACGCGTTTTTCTTAAACCACGTCAAACTTTATGAGTTTCATGATGAGCATCAGCGAGCTCTGAGTGCGCAGCTGAGGTTCCAGGAGTCCCTGAGCGCGGCGGGCGAGTCCCGTGACGGGGTGGGCGCGCCGGACGCGGCGCTCGCTCGGGACCAAGCGATGCCAGCGATCTGGCAGGGCACGGGTGGCAGCTGGAAATCCCAGCAGGCTGCAAGGTCCCCGCATTCTTGGCAGCTGCCTTGCAGACTTCGAGGTACTGTGCCACCCAGCCAAGCTGGAAGCTGAACTTAAGAGAGACTGGTACATGATCATAACCGCTATTTTTAATGCTATTGTCGCTACCTTTCTCAGTAACCTAGACAACAGCAAAAACCTCTTTTCTTTCCAGTTTCAGAGCACTACTACACTGGTTTGAACTACTGTTTGAGCTGGAGTCAGTGGCAAAGCACGAGTCGGGAATAAAACCAGCCCCTGTTCAACTGGCATTTCATTTAAAGGGACTTTTAACTCCACAAAGCTCACATGCCTCTGCATCCACCACTTTAAAATGCTGGCTAAAAATATTTGCGTTATCTGAAGTCAGATGAATAAATCCTCCCCACTGCTGGGTACACAGTGTGGCAGTGCACGACACAACTGCAAATTTATTTGTTAGAAACCGTACATCTGTTATGATTTACGCTTGCCAAAATATAATTCTTTATGGCAACAATTGTTTCATGGTGCTTAAAGTTTTTCACCTCCGTGCCAGGAATCTCATATGGGATAATTCCATGACCTTGGAATCCAGCAGATACATTCCACATCTGTCTGGTCTGGGAAAGCCCGAGTTTGTTGTGTGAAAACCATAGTGGGAAAGTAAAACCTGGAAATATCTGAAAATACAGAAACTGCAGGGCTGCTTCTTTTTTTTTCTTTTAATTACCAGTTTCAAGTGCAGTAAATCAATCTCACAGAAGTTGTTACTTTGCTTTTGTAAGCAGACATTCACTTCTGATCCTATCTTCACATTAAGGAATATGTTATAAACATTACAATAATTTTATCTCTGGAAAAAAAACCCACAGCCTTTAAATATTAAAACTAAATCTTGTTGAAGGCTGCTTGATATTTAAACAGAAAAGAACCCAAACTACTGCAAGTAAACATCTTACTGGTGCCTGTGAAGATTTAGGACGGCAGAAAAACTTTAGCTGTCCTGGAATCTCAGGGCATACATTTTTGTTATCAGGCTTTTTAGCAAAAAATGAACCATGAAGAGCTTTGTGAGCAGTGAATTTAAAAAGCTCTGGTTTCCTGTGATTCTTCCCTGCGCACATTTTCTGTTATTCTAATAATTTGGCTGAGCTCCTGCTGCAGCCTCACTCTCCAAGAGGCACTGTAGCATTTCCCTGCACGCAGTCTGCACCTCAGATAACCTGCACCCCAAATAAACTGTGCAACACTGGAGGTGGGAAGGTGGACAGAAATCCGTGACAAAAAGGCTGTAGTAAGAAACACAGGGAAAAGGTGAATGTGCTTGCTTGATAGAAGGGGGAGACTGAATATTCTTGTCCATGCTAGCTGGGATGATATCCCTGGTTTAAGGCAGGAATTGCTCTGGTCATCACTGGGGCTATCAGTCTCCCTTCCAAAGGTTTCGGTGGTTTCTCTTCAGTCTGCAAATCCTGAAGGTGCCAATTCACCCACAGGCTGTGTCCTTGGGCAGGACCGATGTCCTTACAATGTCCCAAAGGGATGGCACAGAGCAAGGCAGCAGGGCAGGCTAACCAGAAATTAATGACTAATTTATGAAGTTCAACAATTTAAAATCCATGTGTGAGTCCTGGGTGTCTCAGAGAAGCTTTTATGCTAGGAGTCACAAGATTCCACTTGGAAGCAGTATCTGGGATGCACCAAAGCTTTAAAAAGTGATAACTGATTCATCCAAGGCATGATATGAATGGTCGTGGTTTATGATAAATCACAGAATGGTTTGGCTTGGAAGTGACCTTAAAGATCATCTCATTCCCCCCTCTGCCACGGGCAGGGACGCCTTCCAGTAGTTCAGGTTGTTCCAAGCCCTGTCCAACCTGGCCTTGGACACTTCCAGGGGTGGGGCAGCCACAGCTTCTCTGGGCACCCTGTGCCAGGGCCTCCCCACCCTCACAGGGGAGAATTTCTTCCCGATATCTAATCTAAGCCTGCTCTCTTTCATTTTGAAGCCAATCCCCCTTGCCTGTAACTCCAGGCTCTTGCAAACAGTCTCTCCATCTTTCTTGCAGACACAGTTTAGGTTACCCTGGAGCCTTCTCTTCTCCAGGCTGAACAATCCCAATCCTCTCAGCCTTCCCTCACAGGAGAAGGGTCCATCCCTCTGATAATCTCCATGGCCTCCCCTGGGGAGGGGACCCCAGAGCTGGACACAGAGAGCAGAGCAGAGGAGCAGCATCACCTCCCTTGAGTTGCTGCCACGTTGCTTTTGACGCAGTCCAGGACACAACTGGGGCTTTCTGGGCTGCATCAAAACGTAAAATGAGTAAATAAAAAGGTAAATGGGCACCTTGTCCAAAAATCATGTGGCCAAGTTAGCTTTGTAGTACTGGACACGCTGTGCTCCAAAGGAGGCTGCATTTTAGGGATATATGAAATGGTTTTCTGCGTATACAGCAGCCAAACAACTTGGCTGCATTTTAGTGGTTTGGATTAGAAGACCACAAACATCAAAAAGCATACGAAAGAAGCTAATGGCTTTTCAACATATTGTGACAACAAACCAGCCAAAACTACTTTCAACCAGGTTGTAGAATAATGCGTTCCTGGTGACTTGCAGCAATTTTCCTACAGAAAAGTTTAACATCAAAGATGGAAGCTCCTGTAAAAATCAGGTTTAAAATATGAAACTTAAACCATGTGAGAGCAGGCAGAAACGCTACTGCAGCACAAGAAATAGTTGATACTGGATGCTCATTCTTTAAAGTAAAAAAATATAGGCAATTTCCAAAGCGAGAAACTATGTCAGGTTTGCAGTGGAAGGGTGAGGTGAGCAGATACATTCTACAGAATGCAGTGTTAATGCTTTTCTACCCATTCAAGTCTTAACAGCTGTTTCAGCAAGAGGGGGAAAATAAAGGCCCTTGGTAACTCTTAAGCAAGCTGCCAATTTTCCACATGGGATTCGATGGCTAAGAAAATTAGATTTTCCTTGTCTCCTGCTGCTGCGAGGGATAACAGCACACTCAGTAACACTAGGAGAAATAAAAATTCCGTATTTCTGAAAAAACTTCTATTTCCTAATTTTCTCTTTTACGCTAAATATCTTCTTAATAAGAAAGATTCCCTATCTAATATCGAGTCTCTTTTATTCTGACACTATTGTTTTGAAGGGACACTGCTTGTCACATATTTAAAGTTCCTGAATTGTTTCCCTGTGTGATAGACAGGTGCAGTTACTTGCACTGACAATTTAGTGAGCATTGAAGAAAAACGATGTTCATAAATAAAATACATATTTCCAACACTCCAGAGGAAAGAAGGATGGAATTCTAAGTGTCAGATACTGATTACGAACCAAATTCTGTCTGCTTTGCACGGAGGCACCTGTCCAAAAATCCACAGATAAAGAGCAAGCACAGCAAAGCCTGGGATGCATTCTGTGTACATCCAGCTGAATCCCAAGGCCACGCAATGACCAGCTCCTTACACCCCTCTGACCCACCTTCTCCCGCAGCGAGGGGTTCCAGTTCCCTCCCAGTTGAACTCACTGCTGGTCATGTACCACCTGGCCTGGCATGTGCACTGGAGCTGTCACCACAGCCACATGTTGGCTATTTCTGGTCTCTGTGTTTGCACAGGAACACTCACAGTCCATAGACAATCACATCCTAATGCTCTCTTGTTAGCCTGGGTCTCTCTAATGCCTCTTCATAACTTGTTATATGTCACAGTGCCTCGGTACTTGAATGAGATACCAAGGATCCAAATATTTATGTCAGAGAGGGCGGGGGAAAGCCCCGTCAGCATCTGTTTGCAGAAGTGAGATGGTGGAACTGAAGTGTCAGATAATCTCCCAAAAAGATGTCAGCGTTTTCAGCTGCCTGACTGATCTGTCTGCCTGTGTCAGAGTAAACAAGAAGATGGCTCAGCCACTTGGACTGAGTTTAAGGCAAAACAAAGAACAAATTATCCATTTTCTGATCAAGGTCTCCTGCTCCAGTTTACAGATGTCCATTTGTGATATCCCCTGTAAGTCCCTTTGGGAACAACGATCAATGCACTCCGTGGCTGACCAGCCCTGCTGAAGTACTGGAAATTTGGAACCAGAAAAGTCTCCTGTAGAAAACAAACCTTCAAACAGTAAAGACACCAGACACACCTCAAAATTCCTCTGCATTTTCAATTTACTGGAAAGACTGTCCCACTTAAGACTATTCCATGGAACTGGTCTCTGAATTCATTTGAATTTTGAGTAAGTCTCTTGGTTTAAGTGGAGTTAGATTTATGCTGAAGTAAGAGATTGAACCGAACCCAAATGTCTTTAATACACAGCCTTCATCTTTACCAGGAAATGACAGAGCTTATCAGGATGCCAATCTTACCTCTGTAATAATGAAGAAGTCATCACCGGGCTCTCCCTGCACAACAATTTTTTCTCCATCTTCAAACTGGACAGGTTCCAGTGCATCAGCCACTGTCAGCCGCTCCCATTTGTCCAGGGACTCTAAAATATTGAAGATCATAAAGCTATATTATAAAAACACTCCAACTTTGGCTGAAGATTCTTATCTAAACTGACAGCTCTGCCATGCCTGGTTCTGTTATAAAAGAAACATTTCTTTCATCCAGGCACTTTGCACGAACCTCCAGTTGGGAAACATGAATGTATTTATTCATTGTGTCTTAGCCTTCAGTAATCACCCAGATAGCAATCTTAAAAGTTGGACAGGAAAAGTTGGCTCCGGTTCCCCGCGCCTGTGATCTGATCCTGCCACGGCCTGGAGCAGCTGAGGAGCTGCCTGGAGATATGGGAGCACCGAGATTCCCTTTCCACATCCCACACCAGGTGTCAGGACGAGTCCCGCAGTCTTTTCACCAGAGCTGCTCCCCGTTCCTGGTGGGCTGCGGGGCGGGGGATGCACAGCGTCCGTCTCAAGGACGGGTGAGGCCAGACCCTGGGGGCACGAGCAGCAGGAGACCAGAGGCATCCAGCCTTATGGATGTTTGAAATGGCACCTCTGCTTCATCCTGCCAGCAGGATGGCTTGCCAAGTGTTTTCCTTTTCGTGCCCCCCACTTAAGGGAGAAGAGTTATAAAACTTCCAAAAATTTTCCATGATTAAAAATGACCGGTCTGTTTTAGGATTAACGGAGCGAATGCAGCCTGCGATGAGGGGTCCCCACCACCCGCCTGCACCTGCCCCAAACCCCCTGGAGCACAGACATGCCCTGCACAGGGCACATCCAGGGCTGCCCAGTGTCCCACCGCCCTCCCTGCCTTTGCTAAGGGACGGATCCCACCCGTCCTGCCCTCAGAGAGGAGGGTGCCACCTGTGTCTCTCTCCAACACCCGCTTGCCTGAGAATTCAAGACAGTGAATTGTACTTGAACTTTTGTACTTTGATCAGATTTGACTGAAAAATTACAGGTTTAAAAGTTATTAAAAGCAACAGATAATACGATGATTTAACCTTCACTGCCTCAAAAAGCTGGGCTGAAATTCATGTCCCAGAGCTCCGCTGATTCCTACTTACTCTGAATTATTGAACTAATGTAAGTCAAGATCTGGTTTCTGACACCAGGATTAGATCTGTACCATTCCATCAGACTCTGGTTTCCCCATTTTGTTAAAAATACTGCTTAGAAGTATTGTGTGAGGGTGAAAGAGTTGGTTTTTAGAAATTAAAATGCCTTTTGGCTGAGCTCAGAAGGACACACTGAGTCTGGTAACAAAACCAGACCGAAGTGCTCAAAGCACCAAAGGTAAGTTTTGAGCTGACTGACACATCTTCACGTTTTTATGCCACTTTCTGTTGCTGTTTGGGAAATGAATTGTTTCTAACATTTTCCCCACCTAAAGCACTTTCCTGGTGTGTTTATGACCTTTGCTGCAGAAGAACTAATGTCAAAGACCAAGCCCATATTCAAAACTGGCTCTGTTTGACTAAAAATAAGCATAAAACTCTTTCATAAAGACTAGAGAAGGCTTTTTCTTTTTTTTTTTTCTTAAAGAACTCAGTAATTAACAATGAAAAGAAAGAGTCTCTTGAAACTTCTTCTTCAGTTGGCTTTATGAAAAATTCAAAGCTAATTCTAGCTCTAGTCACGAAGTGTCTCTCTTTTGTGTAAGGGAACTGTACCACTACAAATACATTGGTTAATAATTCTTGCAAACAGGGCATTATATAGAATATTCTACAAGTTTTAGTTGCAGAGTTAAAGTATCAGAAAAATCAGACCACATGCAATTTTTTTGCAATGTCTAAATTGTACATATCAAGTCATGGCTTTATATTTAATTAAACTCCAGCAGAAAAATTTAAAACAATCACTTCTTTCATATCTTGTTTGATACTTGTTTGATATAAGCAACTGCTGATAATCTAAAAGAACCCTTAGATTTTTTTTTAAAAAAGTGACTCTCGCAATTTTATGGCTAATTACAGGCACTAGACAGGCCTTGCAAAAAAGAAATATAAGGAGCAGGTAGAGGTTTTTCCACCAGGAAATCACTGAGTTCTGACCACATCAAGGGATGAAGAGAAGTTGACTTTTCAGTGCCTCGTCAAGGTTTCTAAAATATCTTTCTGCTTCACAGGTGTCATCTACTTTTTAGACATGTCAAAGAGATCCTTACACATTTCACCTAAATTTCCATGTTCCTGCAATGATGTGCTATTTTGTTCACTGCTTTTCCGTACTTAAAAAAGGTTCAAATCTTAAGGAAGATCCTTAAGTCCTTCCTCTTTTTTTTTTTTTTTAACTGAGATTCAAAAGCCACACTACAAATTAGGCTCTAATTACATTGCAAACCGCATGTTTAAGGAAGCACATCTCTGAATAACCTTTCTACTCTGAAATTGTTTTGAGATGTCTCATTGTTGTAATTGCTCCTCATTACTGCAGGTGCACAGATCCTTTTTTTTTCTTTAAATACTCATTGTAATTTGGTATAATTTGTGCTCTTAATTTAGGAAGATTTAAATTAAGCATAAAAGAAGGTTTTTAAATGATGGAAGCTTCATTAATAAGTGAGCAGCACACTTGACCTTACTTTAGGCATACAAATATAATTGAAAATCTCATGGATAGCACCTGTCAGAAGTTCAAGTATACTCTCACTGAGACAGCCTCATATTTCAGGCACCTCAGCTTGAATGGTAGGTGAATATCATAAACAAAAAAAAAAAAAAACCAGAAAAATTTTAAGTAGAAATATAAATACTTTAATTATATAGCAAATGAATCCTGAACTGTTTTTTTCCAAACAGCCCCAGAAGAAACATGATGTTTCTCCTACAGAATCAACAACTCATTGTACTGTCTAACACTGTCCTCATTATTAGAGGCTTTTGTTCTCCTAATGGTGATTGATTGGCCAGGCATTATGGGTTTGTTGTTTTTCCTACTGAAGGCCATCAAGAACATGTCCAAATTTCGTGGCTATCGCATTAATCAAAGGGAAACAAAATCCAAGGACAAGAAGCTAAACAGATGTTTTAAGAATGTGAGACAGGGGCTGTAAAAACGCACAGAAGGAAAAAGATCAGTCCGGTTTGATTCGGGAGGTTGGTTTGTTTAGTGCACACAAACACTGTATTCTTGCAGGAAAAAGCTTCTCACCTGTTCCCTGGGAGGATGTAACTGGGCTTTATGACAAATTCGTACCCCTGCACTGCTTTCTGCTCTACCCACATGATCTTTGCTCGGCAGCAGCTCCTGGCAGTACCAGTGCGTGCCTGCTCCACCTTTAGTGTGTGCTCCAAACACAGGGGCAGCGCACAGGGAAGAACGAGGGAAACAAGAAGGGCCCTTTACACTTCCATTCCTGCAGAAACAACACAGTGTGAGACCTTCTGTCTGAGCACCACTGCTTTCACCCTGCCACCAGAGACCAAAACTCATCCTGCCAACGCGAGCAACAGAGGAACCAACAGCCGAGTTCCAAAGGGCAACTGACCCAAAATGGAGACCTTGCTCAGGAATTCTTCGTACATCTTCCGCTTCCTCAGAGTGCTGCCCTGTTATTACAGGAGAGAGAAAAAGGAGGCAGAACGTTACACAAAGTATTTTTGTGATTTCTTCCTACAGCTGCTTTTTTTTTTTTTTTTTTTTTTTCCCCTCCCCTTCCAAATCTTAGGCATAGCCAGTGTAAACAGCCTCAGGCAAACGTTTCCCCATAAAATGTCTGGGCAAGTTGCATTGCTGATAAGCAAAGACAGAAGGACCCAAATTCAATCCTGCTGTAATTTCACTGACTTCACTGGCGTTACTGAACACTGCAGATGAATTGTATCCATCTACAGGCATTCATTTTAAAGCCTGAATTTCATCAATTAACTGTTCAGCTAATTCAATATATATCTTGTTGCCAATGAGGGTCTTTGCAATCACAAAGTAGGATAAAACTTAAAATGTCCCCCTCGTGGGTCCCATCCTTTTAGGTTAAAAACTCTTTAATGCCAAATGTGTTTATCTGTAAACCTGGTTAATATTCTGTACAGTGCTGTACCTATTGTGATGCTCAGCAATCCACTCATATTATTATTTTAACAAGATTTAAGCATTTAGGGTCAGACAATCCATCGATGTACGTGCAGCCACCAGCACACTTATTCCCACTCTGCTAAGATTTTGTTGTGTGATAAATTTCCAAGACACCTTCTCCTTACACAGTGTTTGATCAGCAAGACAGAAACCACAAGCTGCTGCTGCAGCACACATTTTTGAAGGTGATTCAGGTAGGAATAATTATTATGAAGTTTTACCAATACAAAAATAATGAATGCATCCTTAATTCCTTCTGTTGTGACGCAAAAGACTCGTAAAGAAATTGTTCCCAGGTACCAAAGGGGAACTCCAGGGCCTGCCTTGGTCCCGTGCAAGTTGTTCCACAATGGTGACACCCCAAATCACTTCTGCCTGGGCAGATTTCCTGGGGATGCCAAAGGCTGCCTGTCAGATCTACAAGGCACAACACAAGGATCTTTCCTGATCTTCTCAAGAAAAGGAAAACAAAGATGACATTTATTCATAGACTGGGCAGAGAGGATGGAAGCAAATGTCAGTGTGTGCCATAGAAAAAGCCACTTCTCTATTCCTCCTCCTCCCAGTGACCACCGGTAAGTGCTGGAAAAGTGGGGATAGAGAAGGGAAAAGGAGAAGAAACACTTTGCCCTCCAGTGTGAAAGCATTCAGAAGCGTTTTAGGTATGAAAATGTGAATGGCTGGCGTATTCAAGGGCAGTGATATAACTAAGAATTAAATACCATCCCTCTTCCTGCACGTGCTGAGCAGGTGGGGCTGCCACGACCCCCAAAGCACCACAAATCCTTCCAGCAGCATCAACAGGCTTTGGCTCCAGCTTGGGACCACAGCACCAGCTGGAGCTGCCAGGTGCTGTCCTCCAGGGACATTTGTGCCCCTGTCCTGGCCAAACAGCCCCAGCACCAGCAGGAGCTGCCACTCTTCCCAGGTAGCTCTGGATCGGCAGCAGCAGCTCCCGAGGTCCCCCCCTGCGCACCCCGGCCATAACTCGGAGCTGGTGATGACAGTTCTCCTCAGCGATAGCATCGCTAACCCTCGTCTGACCTCTCTGTCTGACAAACTTGGTTCTCAACCTCGGGGGGCCCCGGCAGCATTTGAAGTGCCAGAAAGAAAAAAAGTAGAGAACTTCAAACGCAGGAGGCTCTGCAAGCCACGCCAGCTTCTGACAGCTCGCTGGGAGACAAAGAATGGAAAACTGGACACTGCGCAGTTGTTGCTTTCCTCCCTGCAATCGAGTGGAAACGAGAGCAGCAAAATTGACAGCTGTGGAAAACCAGATTGGTGGTTTAGTGTGATGGGCTGGGACACCCAGGGACAGATGTGGAAAATGCTTCTTAAATGACTTGCGGACGCAGATGAATTTTAAGAAGCAGTAATCAGCAGCCATAAGTGATGCCTGACCACAGGTTCGAGTATTTAGAGATGCAGGCAAGACCCAGGAAGGTGGGAATTGCAGCCATCCCACCTGGCCCGGAGAGGAAGAGCCCACTGCTTCCGACAGGAAAGCAGGTGTGTTATGCCTTAGCTAAACTAAGCCAGGGCAGCAGTACGGAATGCACAGTGAAGACAAGTGCAAAAGCAATACTGAGGTGGAAATAATTAATTAAACGTGCTGTTAACAATTTTTTGTATTGTCAGAGTTTCCAGAACCCCTCTTAATGCACAGCTACGCTGACTTAAACATCCCCTGTCTCAGGATGATCCCACAGAGCTAAGGGAGAACGCGGGCCCGGGGAAGAACTCGTGACTGGGGCTTGGGGCTGCTGTTTCCCAGCACATGCACTGAAGCCCAAGGTGACCCAGCTGATGGCTCCTGACTCGTCCTGTGGGATGGCTCCATCCATCCCTCCCTCCCTCTCTCCTGAAGGAGACAAACAGCAGCCTCTGGGGTGGCAGGAGCCACCCAACAGCAGAGCTTCACCTCAGGGTGCCCAGGCAGGCACAGAAGCTTTCTCTGCTCTTTCAGAGCATCTGAGGCTGGATCCCGGTTGGCACAACCAGATCCCAATTTCAATTCCGGGTAGGAAAAGCTTGGCTCACCCTTATGCACGTTGTTTTTACTTGAGTGTGTTTTCCTGCTCAAGCTTTCAGGAGCAGAGAGAGGGGAAGGATTTTGAGAGATCAGTACCGTGGTGCAAGCTAAAAACAACCCAGCAGTGGAATTACAACCAGCCAACCATGTGCTTATTTCCATTGGTATTAACCATCTTTTCTCCCATGAAACAGAGAGAGAACACAGAATCATAAATGCTAAAATGGCTTGGGTTGGAAGGGACCTTAAAGATCACTTGGTTCCCTCCCTCCTCCTTTGACCAGCCTGACATCCCCTCCCATAGGCATAATGTCACCTCTGACTTCTGATGTCCTTTTCTAGATTTGTTTCATTGAGTTGCCTTACCCAAATTGCTGAGGCCAGGGGTATGAACACCATCCCAATCTCCTCTCCTACCCTTCAGGTACCTTCTGCAGAAGTGCCAACCTGTGCATCCCCTGGCACAGGTGCCTAGTCTGTCCTCATGCAATATTTTCATGGATCTTCTAGAAGCAGCAGCAAATAACACAGTACCAACATTTACAGACTGTGAGATGCTCTGAAAGCTCACCAGAGCAGAAAAATAAAAAGAAAGGATCTGGAGACATTAGAAATGGGACTAGAAAAATAATAGAATGAGCATCCATTTGGAAAATACAACTAATAAAAAAAAAAAATCCAAAGCAGAGATGTTTGACAAACAGAAGACCTGCAAGTTGTAAAGCTGAAAGAGATTCACAGACAGGAGGTGAGACCTGCATCAGACAGCAACAAGAACACAGCCAAGGCTATTTTGGTCTGCACAGGCAAAGATATCATCCAGGAATGAAGTTTAGAGGCTCCATCTCTGTGGCTCAGATGTGACGGCGCCTGGTGTGCTACATTCTGTCTCGGTACCTCTTCTCCAGAAATGTGCTCCCAAATCCAACGGAGCTTGAAGAAATGCTAAAGCACTCGGGGAGAGCTGATAAGGAAGGAGCAAAACAAATCCAGCCTGTATTTGTTGGCTCAGCACTGGGATCATAGGTATGTCATCCTCATAGCTAGCATGCACTGTGGCAGGGGTTTTAAGTAGACAGTGATAATTATCTACAGATATATGACAGAAAGAGAGGGCAATTCAGTACACCCTAACTTGACATAACTCAAAGTAATAGGAGGAAATAAAGAAAATCTAATTTAAGATCAATATCAAAAAAGTTTTCCAATGAAGGAATTATTCTCTTGCAGAAAAGTTCCCCAAGGGAAGCGGTAGAAATCTTACAGCTTAAGCCAGATAAAAACTATAGTAAATGTACATGAATAATTCTGCACTGGCAGGGCTCTTGATGGCATGTTTTAAAAAGTCTTTATTAATTCTGCTTTTTTCTAACCTATTAATATCCTATTTCAATAGTCGCTTCTTCTCCCTCTTCCCCCTCTCCTTTGTTCACTTTCTCCCTGGTTCTGAGCTGTCAGGCACGAGCTCATCTCCTTAAAGGCAGTGGCTCCCATTAACTACAAAGCCTCGTTAATATTCTAAGCTGCAGTGCTCCTCCCTGAGACAGTCCCAAGGAGAAACAAGATCGCTCTCGTTCATCAAATCCACCCAGAAAAGGCCTCAAAGCCATTTTAGGACCACTTAACGTAGCAAGTCCGAGGCTTAGCTTAAGCATGACACAGGCTGGGGAGAAAGAATGCCCCAGAGACTGTAACAGGTCCTGCTGAGTTCCTACTCAGCATCTGTTTCATCTCATTTCCAACTGCCCTTTCCCTGTTTTCTTCCATTTTTTCTTCTCACTACTCCAGTCCAATCTTTCTTTGCCCCTCCAGCCTTTGTGTCTTGTTTCCGATTCATTTTTTCAGGTGGAGTTGATTGAGCCCTTCCTAGAAATCCCCACCTTCAGCAAGAAGCCAAACAAATGTGTAATGAGAGGCAAAGTGTGACTCGAGTTTCAAAGAAAGAGTTATCCTGGCAGGAGGTGCCGGAATGGACTTGAGGACTGCACAGCCCCATTTAATCCCCGATTAACCTGATCCTGAATGATGCTTTGGGTGTTCATTCCTGCTGGAGAACGAAAGAAAGAGCCCCTGTGCGTTCTGGCCACGAACACCAAGCAGCCCACACGGTCCTGATGCTCTGTTCCACAGATGTCAGGTGGATTGCAGCCTTTGGAGTGGCTTTGTGCTTTGGCCACCACACAACCTACATTTTATGGCAACCCAAAATCCTTCTGACTTTATTTTATCTCAGCAGGAAAAAAAAAAGCACTCGTTAAAGAATTTGTTCTCAGGTTCAAAGCTGTGAAAAGACAGTAGGGGAAACCCAAAACAGCATAAATAAAATGAAGTATAGCATTAGGAACTAACCTTGATTTGTCACAATTTACAAACCAATGTTATAACTCACTTTCTGTGAGCAGTTTGCCAAATAGGCCAAATGTATTGAATCCCACACAACTCCACTCTCAGAGCCAGGTATCTTGGGCCATGGAAACTAGAGGGTAGTTAAATTACCCTGGATCACGTCTCCTTAAAGAAGAAATTGCAAGAAATTAATACTTCAAATTTTCTCAGTCTGGGAACTGAATTGTCTAGGGGATCAATCTGATGTTGGGATACAGACATTTGCTTCTCTGGTATTTGTGGTATTTGCTATATTTAGAAGGCAAATATTGTGCTACCCTGGGATGTTCCCCATTCCGTGATGCTCTCAAATCCAAATTGCAAAGAAGAGAGCAGCAACTGAATTCCACGAGAAGCCTATGGCAAAAAAAAAATCCCTTGCTCTCTCCCAGAAGAATGTAAGTAAATAAATGCTGAATATATACACAAGTGCGTGTGTCTGTGCCCGTGTGCACACACACAGAGAACATACACATAAGAGAATCTGCAACAGAGTGAAAAGTATGCAACTCAGCAGAGATGATTCCATGAAATAAATGGAACACAAAGATGGAAACATAATTTGTGAGTGTACCACAGAGGGAACATGTTGAAGTGGTTTTTTGTACCCCACCTAGTACAGTGAATTTCATGGTGTTATACTTTGTCAAGGACTGCAGAGGAAGCCAAGCAGTTTCACTGCACGTTCTGACAAAAAGATCTATCCCAACATTTACAATCATCACAGCTGCTAAAACAAACTTGAATGTGACCTTCAAGCCATCAGGGTATCTAAGCTGAGACAATGAAATATACAGAAATATATCTGTTTCAACAAACTTCCTTTGGGACAGGCTAAATAATAAATGGATGACAACTGTAACTAGAAACCAGCAGGAACTCTCTGCATCAGGCTTTGTCCATCCATAAAAAGGAAACCCCAAACTCCAAACCTCCTGAGATACATTTTATTCGTACCATAAATCAGTCAGGATCAATGAGACACATAAGTGGGGAAAATGGCACTAAGCAGAAATAAAAACTAGAAATTATTAAATGCAAAGCAAAGGCCCAAAATAGCACCTGCAAGGAGAAACGAGGTGGAGAGTCAAGTGTCTCACGACAGGAGAAAATCTTCTTGGCAAGTGTGGATCTGAAGGCATGATTTGCAAATAAATATTTACAACTGGAATAAAATTTCCACACTTGACTGAGAAAAGACGGGGCTGGTCATGGCAGGGAAGGAATGCAGACGAGAGAAATAACTATCTGGGGTTATGGAGGGGCTTTATCCGACTATAGCAAAAATCTTTGAGAGAAAAAGGTCATTTATTCCTTGGACAAAAGGATTTGCAACCAGAAAATAAGAAAAGGGAAACCTGCTTGCTCCCAAGTTTTAAAACCATCTTAAATTATACATTCCAAAAGGTACCCTAAGCATTACTACTCTTTATTTAAAGGCAGAAGCATTTCTACACTCAAAATACCCACTCAGAGGCTAAATGGCAGGACACCATTTCTGGGAGCTGAAGGGCAGCTGCTGCTACACTTGAAGTGAGCACAGCAAAAGCAGCCCCATAATGGTGGAGTCAGCTCCAAGTATGAAATGCAGCCACTGAAACATGATGTAATTAATTCTTAGGCTTGAGGAAATGTGCAGAGAGCCACTGTAACCTGCCCTCACACGACTGCACAAAGACAGGTGTCTCATTTCACCTACAGCAATGAAATTATCCACCCTGCACCTACAAATAAATGGAAAGACAGGATTCATTCAGTGTGGACGGGTAAATTGCATTCATCATGGACTGCATTTAAAATTGGACATTTTCTCTACCTGCAGCAATTAATTCACCATGAAATATTTCCTTTCTGAGTACTGGGAATACTGCAGTAATGCTGTCTGGGTATCTAACACAATGCAGCAGACCACCAATTTTTAGTGGCCCCAACTGTGAAAAAAACACAAGAAGCGAGAGAGGGAGAGAAAACATATCCATGTTAATCAAAAGGTCTCACTGACTGCAGAAACTGAGCTTGCTTGTTAAGGCAGAGCAGTCACTGGTCCAGAGAACATGTAAATTAATTTGAAAAGCACTTAGCACTACACTAGAATCAAACAGAAGTACAACCATAATATTCAGGTTGTGTCTATGACCAAAGCTAGCAATAAAAACACAGTCTTTTCCACTTGGGACTTTAAATCATTTTAGCAAAACCCTGTCTTTGCATCAAATATTCATCTTCTGAAGTGTGCTATCAGATGATAGTGGACACATGACCAAACCTGACAGCTCACAGGGCTGGCTGATTTTAGGTACCTCTGGTTCCATCAGCACCAACACTGAAATCACCTCCAGGATGCAAAGCCTGTGAAGCTGTCCCTTCAATTCCTCACCACAAGATTACAGGCAGCTGCAGAAAGCTCTTCCTAAAGAGCCAAGGAATATGTGCCTTGTCCTGACATTTATTTCCCTCCTACATTCCTTCTCTTCTGTATTTTGGATTCTTCCTTGTAGCTCGCAGGTTCATCACACCAGTTATCCCAGACACCCCTCCACTGCATCCTGGTAGGGCATGGGACAAGTAAGCTGGGTGTGCCTCTCACACCTCTTTAGAAATTCTCCTGCTCTGTGTTTTAGAAATACCTCTGCCTGCTCGACTGCACTGGGAACCTTTCAAAACTATTCATCCTGCTTCCCCACAAGAGAAAAGACAAAACACCTCTCATAATTATTCCTCTATTTTGTCCTGGAGCCATCAGGCTGAACATTTTTGGGATGGAGTAAATTTCCATCAGCTGCATGCTCCCAAATGTCAGTGTGATGTTTGTTTATGTGACACTGAACTCAGCCCATGAAATAGGGAGTGAACACCAGCAATGCTCATACAGACACCCAACAGTCGTCACACAGGGTAAACAAAGATCACTTTTACACTGAGCTGCTTCAGAATTAATCATTAAAGGGCAAAATCTACTCAGTTCCTTTGCTAGTTTTTCTGTTTTCTATGACACCCACTGGAAATACAGATGATCTCAAAATGGTTAGTCTGAGAGCACAGTGTCATTTCCTTCAGATCAGAATGGAACAATGCAGCTTTTAGAGACAAGTCCTATTGAGAAATGAGCTTTACACAGAGTAATGTCTGTTAATTATCAAAAGAGAGGAATATTTTATGGAGAAGCAAGATATGCACACGGACATTGGAAACAAACTCATAAAAAAAGTTATGACTTTGCTGAAGTTAATTATCTGTCAAAGTTTCCATTATAATCTCACCACTGAAGAACCAACAGCAAATCCATGAGCTAGCACACGCCCCAGGTGCCACAAAGGTCTGCCGAGCTTTGCTGCAGGGATGAGGGAGTTTGAAAGGAGCAGAGCAATGAATCATCAGCAGCTACAACCCCACGATATGTGTGGCAGGGTGCTGGCTAACAAAGATGGAGGGCACAGTCCAAGCAAGACTTTTTATTATTTTGGTGGAGCTGGATTTGCTTTCTGTCACCTGCCTTGAGGAATGTAACACAAGATCAGACAAAGACTTCACAGGCAAGGGGTGCTGCTGAGAGATATTTCCAGGCTCACGATAAGGAGAGGATTTGCATAGCTTTGGTGGGTAACGGAGGCCTCCTGAGGTTTTCATTCACAGAGCAGTTATGCATAATGTTTCTCAATTGCATTTCTGACTCAGCGCCTTTCTGCTGAATCCTGTCCCCTTTTCTTTCAGTTCACTTCATTCAGCTACTCAGTGATTTTGCCATGTCCGCTCTCTTTCACGCGGAAGCACCCGAGTACTCGGAACACAGAACCGCAAAAGAAAGTAAAAAATACCAACTCCGTAGAGAAGCCCTTGCCCATAAACTCACCATTAAGATGCGTCTGTAGCTGTCTCTGTCGATGCCCCAGAGCTTCAGGTCTGTCTTGGCCTTGACGGTGGCAGCCCGGGGGGTTCCGTAGATCAGCGCCAGCTCCCCGAAGCTGCCTCCTTCTCCAATGCTGGTCACCCACTCCCCGTTGACATAAACCTACCACGGCACAAGACAGGAGAAGCACAAGCAGTTTGGGGACTTAGTTGGAGTTCTCCTCCTGTGCCAGTTACCTAAAAGGCTGTTAGCAATTTCCTTTCTAATTGTCAGAGTTGGGGACACAGAAGGAAAACAAGAGCGTGACACTTCTGACAGTTGGTCCCCAAAGAGGGGAACAACCTGCTCTGTGGACAGAATTTCAAGTTGTCTTGCTTCAGTACAATGACTTTATTTACTCTCTGGGTTTTCAGCTCCCGTGGTTAGCTGGCATCATGTTTTCCCCCTTGTGTTCAAGGCTCAGGCAGTCAACAAGCAGAACTGTCACAACTTTGGCTTTTTATTAACACTGTCAGACTTGAAAGGAAGGAGATTTGTTGATATGTGTAATGAGGATTGCTGAAATGTGCCATGGCCATGAAATGAAAAACTATCAAAACAAGGAAATATCTTTTGAAAAGCAACTTTTTTTTTTCCCCTTCCCTAAGCCTAGTGCCTCCAAAACCCATTTAAATTTAACTATACAGATCTTCTCCCTCGTTGAAGATGACTAAGGGCTTGAGAAGCTCTGTGCAGAATTACCCTTTGCCTTTAACATCAGCTCTAGAGAACCCAGGAGGCAGTGTTTGACCCACAACCCATTAAGGAACTGTATCTTCTTGGAACGTGGTGTGGGTTGATAACACCACTGCCACATTTTTTCCTGGATGATTTTTAAATTGAGAAGAATTCACACACTTGACGCTATGTGAAACCTTCCCCGGAGGAAGTGGACTCGAGCAGGTGTTTTCTGCTGGGCAGCATTTTCCTCACTATTTATTCACGGACAGTGCAGCTCATGAGCCATAACTGTGGACTGTGCATTCTGCAGCTTGCCATAAACTGCACAATAAACCCTTTTAATTCCATTACTGTGCCTGTGAGTTTGGAGGGCAGGAAAGGCTGGCTGCATTAAGCCAGGGCAGAATAAATCCCAACCTGTTACAGACTAGTAACAGCAGAAATCAACCAGTGTTAATTTAATTTGCTCAGAAGTTCTGTGAAGAAATATAATACGAAAAAAAAATAGGCAGGTATTCTCATCTTAAGGAGAAAAGTATTGCAAAGGCAAAGACCATAACCCGACACCAATTAGTGAGTAATAAACTAGCAGTTTTTAAAAAATGCATGAATCAGAGCTGTGCTCAAGCTGGGCATGAGAAAAGATGGTGACCAAAATAAATGAACTGGGGTCAAAACTCAACAACCTGTCGGTATTAATTTTAATTCTAGCTTCGTTTCATGATGAAAAGGCTTATTACAAAATACAGCTGGAATCAATCCCAATTTATCTTCACAATATTCAATTAAGACTTGCTCCAGCTCCTACTGAGGTCAGTGAAATGCTGGTTCAGTAGGAGATGGATGAGGCCACGGAGCAGTTCAGCTGATCAAGAGACCTCTTGGGTATCAGCTGAAAAGGAGCAGCTGAACTCCAGGTGATGTGGTGGCTCCTGGTGCTCCTGGAACATCTGAGGATCAAGGGGCTTAAAAAGAAAGGGTAAAAATAATCCCACACAGGCAGGTGGTTGCAGACTGCCAAGAAAAAGCTCAAGCCACAAAAGCTATAGCTTCATTTCATCACCATGACAGAATGAATGTCACCCAGGAGAATATCACACAAGAGAACAGCAACAGCCTTCCCTTTCAAACTTTCACACTCACCGCAGAAAGAAAATCTCACAGAACATTGAATCTACTTTTGATCCTCCTCATGAAGAAAAAAATGAAAGCAAAAAAAAGAAGTTTTAAAAAAGCCAGGCAAACCCAAGCAGTTTCCTGCTTGGAACAAGCAGGTAATTCTGAAACAAGCGGGTAATTCTGTGGCTTCTTTCTTTTTTTTTTTGTGAGACAAGCAGGAGAAACAGATGAATAAAATGAGGATTCTGAAAGGCTTGTAACATAGTGAGAATGTATGAACATTTCTAAACTCTATTAGCTCATAGCAAAATTGTCTGGATGCATATTTGACTGTAGGGATACCCTCCTTCTGTGGGAATTTCACTGCATGGATTCACAGGGTTTGCTACACTGCAGTAATTCACGTGTCCTCAGTAAAAAGTCTCAGGCATGGTGGGGAAAATCCAATAATTCCAATGAGTTTTGGGCCACACCCTGAATTTCAGCTGGCATGGCACCCTTGACTCTTTTTCAGCACCCCAAAAATACATGTGGATGTGTAGGGTACGTGCTCTTCTGCTGAACAACACAGATTTTGTTACTGCAGAAGGGTCTGCATTATAAGCAGGAAATAAACTTATCCCAACACACATTTTTTAAGCAACATGGTGACATTTCTTGTTAAAGCAGTGTTCAGGATGTGACTGCAGCCCAGAGAGGGGGAATTATGCTGGTAAAACTCAAGACTGAGCAAGTGAAGGATGGACATTTAATGTTGCAGTTGTTATTTAGAGAGGCTGCTCCTGGACAGCTCTAAGACTCCTTTAATTTTGCTGTCTTGCTTGACAGGACTGTTCAAAACACGTTTGACATCTCGTCTTGAACAGTTTATGCAAATGGTCATTCCTCCACCCGAAGGGTGTCAGGTTTAAAGTGCTCTGAGGTGAAACCAAATCACTGATCTGACAGTCTTTGGGCCCAGCATTCACTCCCCCAATAAAAATGTCATTTCGAATATCAGTTTCTGAAAGAGAAAAGAGGTTGAGAATAAGTTGTTTTCTAGAAGCAAAACCATTGGACTTCATCCTCTGCAAAGGCCTAAGTCAACACTCAACTTCTGTGTTCGTGATGAAGTCCAAGTGCATTGATGGCACACTACAAAGCCATCCTGCCCTTTAACAGAGTTCAGCTCCACTATAAATCCCTTTAAAATAGATTTTTTAAAGAGAAGTGGAAAGGAAAGAAGTTCTGTTTGTAAGGTGTGGGAAGCAAAGCTATTTTAGGCTCAGAACAGCTTATGAAAGTCGATTTTATATGGCAGCAGCTCAGATGATCTCCCTGTTTATCCTAAAAATTGCTGGGCTGAGGTTTTGGCTCAGCCGGTTTCAGGCATTTGTGAACTCTCACCAAAGTGGTGAGTACATAAATGAATTATTCCTAATTGTCACTTGACCTGCCAGTCACAGATCCATAATAACTGGAACCTTCTTTCATGCAGCTGAAGAGGAAAAGCAGAAGTGCAGATGCCCAAATATGACCAAGCCATCAGGACCATCTGCTTTCCACAGAGCAAAAGTACTTCAGATTTCTATTGTTTTCCATCATCTAATATGAGCACTGCAGTTTCTGGGGGCTTGAGAATCGCACAGTTTGGTTCATTTCTTTATCTTTTTAGGAGGCAAATGGGCTGTGATATCCATGGGCACCAGCTGTGGGAGAAGAAGCAGAGTCACACAACGTTCAGTGCCACAGGAATGAACCTGGGCCTCCCTCATGTTCGTGTTCTTTCTCTGGAGATGCAGGAAGGGACCTTGCCATGAGCGTTTTACCTCAAAGGCAGGATATGAACATCTATCTCTGAGCCTCACTGCAGTGAATTTATCTTTCCTTTAATTTTGTATTGCTGATTTCAAGTTAACTTCTGGTTTGGGTTTTTTTTTTTTTTTTGCTGCCACTTTGTGATCTGTGTGGACAATCTAATTTGTTCCAGGCATGGCAATTCTTATGTCTTCAATCCCCTCCCTTGGGTCTGTTTGTAATAATTTGTGCTTTGTGTCTTGTCAAGCCTTAATATTTGTTATCCAAAAAATGAAGATGAGTTTTATTTATTCTTGGAAAAATAAACAAGCCTGAGACATGGAGGGTGTTTATATGTGGGTAGTTTTCTCAAATAAAGACAGGGTTTTAAAACCAGTTTGGATTTGAACACATGAACTTGGAGACTGCCTTAAGAATCCTTAAAAGTTCAAGCTTTTAAGCTTGAAAAACTCCAAACTTTAAAATGTTCTGCTTCAAATTTCAAAAGGCAACCTTCCAAAATTAGAAAAATCGTTGATGATGGAAGAATTCAAACCAGAAGCAACCTATGGAATCTAACCATTAAATATAACTAGTTTTAAAATCCAAAAGTATTCTCACATAAAACACTGTGTCATTTTCATCTTTGTACACACAAATTAGACAGTTTGTATATACAAATAGGAGCTTCAGTAAGATTTGATCTACAATCAAGAGATAATCTTATCCATTGTCCACAATATTCAGGTATAGCTTCACATAGAGATTTATACAGTAAATACAGAAATTTAATTTAAAAAAAACTGAAAAGTTTTTATTTTGATTTTCACCATACTACAGCTTGGCTGCTGTTGTCTTACAAGAAGAAAACCTGAGAATGCCTGTAGAGAAAGTTGCTGTGACATTAAATAGGATAGGAAGTTTCTGGGTCTAAAAAAGAAAATACATCTGTTCGAAAAGGGCAGTCGATGGCACTTTTTAAAGTAAAAAATGCGAGGTTATGAGATTAAAATAACAAACAGGAAGTCACTTTATACTTAGAAATATGGATTAGAGATTTTTGCAAGTCATATTTTAGCAGGTACTTTCAACTTCTTTACTGGAAACTGTAATTTAAGCTCTGCCAGCTCCTTTTTGGCACCCGCTCCCATTTGTCTGAGCAGGAAAGCTTCCAGCAGACAATTGACCTCTGAGACTTCGAAGTTTGAGCCATCATCTACCTCGAGTGCACTGCACCCACCTGCAGGGATGGGCCATGAGGTAACAACTCTCCTCAGCCCTGATGCGCTAAGGATGAAGACTGAGACCAGTAATACAACAATGCCAGCTGTGGCCAAAGTGTACCTGGTTTGTAGGAGCAGTACAAGAGAGGAAAACCCCAGGTTTTCCAAGGCCTACCTCTTCCTCACTCTAAAATCCTTCTTTTACATGTGAAATTTGTGCCCTTCCCTTGCCCCACAGAAGAAAATGCACAGATGCTTTGTTCTGTGCTAACGGGGCTCGTTCATACCCCAAGAAAAATGCAAGAGTTGAGAAAGAAGTGTTATTACATTTTGAAAAAATGGTTTTATGGTGCTTCTAATTTGACTCAGATTATTTTGTAAGGGAAAATATTAGAAAGTTCTTACTTGGTCTGCGGGGTGCGTGTGCCAAAACTCGAACAAAAATTACTTTTAAGTATGAGTTTTTTAAACTCAAAGCACCACACACTGATTTTGTTATTCTCACTTTGTTGGTGGTTTCTGTTTGGTTTTGGTTGCTTGGTTGATGGATTTTATTGGGGTTTTTTTTGGTTTTGTCATGACTTTCTTCCACGGGTAGGGATTTTATGATGACACTTGCGACCTCCTTTTCGTGTGTCTTTGCCTGTGTATGGAAAATCTGGGTGCTTATCAGAGCAAATTGCTCCTTGAATCCACCATTCCTGGTATTCCTGACCCTTCCAAGCAGATCAGGGAATGGCAGCAGAGACCCTGGCCAGGGGTTAAAGCCTCCCTGCACACGCCAACACCAGCTGAACCAGGCAGAAAATGGCTCGAGGCTCTAAGTCTCGGGGTCAGTTGTCTCCACTCCAAGGAGCTTTTTTTTCTTGGAGAAGCATGGAAGCGTGCCAAAAAAGTATCTGGCAAGGCTTAAATGAACAGCAGCTCGCTCACGAGCGGCCTGGAGTTTGCTCAGACAGCAAGGATTTTAGCAGTTCTGCCCAGAAAGTGGCAGAACTCTTCCGGGGAGCACCACACGCGGGGCGATGGTGCACGCCCAGGGGCTCTGGGAGCTGCTGCCTTACACAGGAGCACCTCGCTCTGCACTGCTGCCCTGGTATAGACTTTGGTCCGAGGGGAAAAACTGGGATCAGCTCCCTGCAGCTTCCCCCCAGGAATGCGGGGAAGTTCCAGGGTGTAGCTCCCGCATGAGCAAACGCCTTCCACAGCACCTTGCGCTGGAATTCAGGGGGTGTTCTGGCTGAAGCTTTTGGAAAAGCTTGGGAAGGAGAAAGAACCAAGCTGAGCGGACGGGGAGAGCAGGGGAAAGGTGCATCAGGAGGCACCTCAGGGGGTGCTGAGGTGGGGCAGCGTGAGAGCTGGTCACGGAAGAGTTTGGCCAGACGCAGACAGCCAGAAGCTGTGCTGCTCTCTGGACAAGCACAGTCCAGATTACATTTTCAAGTCTTGTCAGGAAGTATTTGTCCTACAGGTGATGCCTGTGCGTGTCTCTGGTAAGAGTCAGGGTGGCATTGTGGTGGATATGTCCATTTTGATCTGTCCTAGCAGCTATAGGCTGGTTTGAGGGGACTAGGGAGTGATAACACTCATGAAATCAAAGTTGCTATCTACTCAATGAAACCCTATTTTGTCACTGTTTTTTAAGAGCAATATGTGCATATAGAACATTAACTCTTTTGCAATTAGTTGCAAGGGTTTTGCAGACTGTTTCCTGGTGACATTCAGGCTCTCACTATCCCTGAGCCGAACACTGAAGAAAGTTTTCCTAAAGGTGTTGAGAGAGGACGAATTATTTTTAAAGAGGATTAATCTATAACTTCAACATGTGCATTTGCGTGTTTGTGGGTCTGATTCAAAGCCAGTGAACTCATTTAGCTCCCTATCGGTCCCAAGCCAATTATTTTAAAACTAAATTTTAGCACTGTTCTATAAATATTGCCCTTTTATTTTCTGGCCCCGTGGATGTGGCAGTGTTTGCTGTTGAGAGGGCTGTCTGATAGGAACAGTGAGTCAGACGGATTTCCTGAGGAGCAACTTCCAGAGGCAGAGGCAGCATGTGAGGTTTCTCAATTCCCAACAATACCAATTAGATGGTCTCCTGACACAAACAGACCGCTAAAAAAAAAAATAACTTTCACTAAAATAACTCTGTGCCTCCTGCCTGGATTTAAAATAAATCACCTTCTTCTTTAAATATGCCAAACCAAACTCGTGTGGGCATCTGAAGAGCAAAGTTGCTAATGAGCAAGTCTGTCCTACCCAACAACTGTCGAGACATAAGATGTGTGTAGGAACTTGCAGAAAAAACTGAAAAAGGGTGAGTTTCATACAGGAGAGAAACGATAAGAGGTGAATAGTTTATGGTTTGGAAGGCAGGTTCAGAAAGAAGCTTCTTTTCAAAGACTTGCTGATTAAACCACTGCATACTCCTGTAAACATTTTGTGGTCTAACAGAGCACTTTACACTTATAATAATCCTTGCTTTATTAATGTGCTGCATTGTTCTTATATTTGGACCTAATTTTAAAAGCAAATTAAGGTTTCTAAGATGAAACTCACTGCCTGAGGCTGTATCTCAAATTGTGAAAAAAAAAACAAACCCAAAAACAAACAACACATGAGCTAAGCTAACTGATTAAAGAAAATATTTTCTTTATGGTTGATCTGAACCCTCAGGTGCATTCCAGCATGGTGGCCTGCTCTGCCAAAGACTGCACACTTCCAGGTGTGGTTAGGACTCTGAAGATAATGTCATTTGCTTGGTTTTGATATCATTTTCCTGCTTGGAATGGACAAATAAGCTAGGATGTAACACGTGCCAAATTTAAAATAATGAACAAACAACACAACAAAAGCAAAGTAGTGAAACCAATCCTGTGGAATCTAGCTCAAGAAGAAAGGAGACAGACCCACAGCACATCTGCCAAAGCACACAATTTTATTCTGTAGCTTCAAAATAAATATTATACTGCAAGAGCATACTTACATCCACCTCGCCTTGGTCAATCACATAGAAGTTGTCTCCCTCATCACCTGGACACAAAACACAAAAGGTGATTGTTTCCCGAAGGTCTGCCGAGCTATTCAATAACTTCCTGTCCCTGTATTTAATCCTGTACATATTTGCACAGGTTTGTACACCAGATTACTTACAGAGAGATTAATTTTCTGAAACATCCTTGCCTATTTGCCTTCATAAATCCAAGTGTCACTGTGACTTCTTGCTATTAATACCTTTCAATTGCATTAATTTAACTCTTTTGATTGATTCAATACTTCGTTCAGGGTGAACACTCAAGAGGTTTTAATATAGCCTGAGGGTAATGAAGTCCTCCACAACGTGCTGCAGGCATGCAGGTAAGTTGCCAAGTGTGATAACTCCAATACAGCACAATGAGGTGTTGAATATTCCCAACAACCATAAAAATATTTTCCATCTCTAGTTACTCTCAGCTTGCCTGTGCCACCCTTATGCATCCTGAGCTGGGGTTTACTTCCTGACTACCTTCAGTTAAGGACTGAACATTTTAATCTGAAGTGCTGTTTGTCTACACTCAGCTGTAGAGCACTTTGAAACCCTGGAGGTCCACCAGAGCGGGGTCCTCTGCACGTGCAGCAAGGGACCTGCATCCATGGACTCATCATACAGCTGCACACTCGGAGGCCTTTGGAGTATGGTTATTCCTCCCATTAAGCAAAGAGGGTGAAATCTCTCAGATGGAGAGGTGTGAGTTATGAGAGGACCTTAGCAAACACACAGGAGGAAAAATGACAGGAAGAGTTACCCTGTTGTATGACTGTTTCTCCTGCGATGTGTGTGACGGGGAACATGGCATCGAATATGTCACTGGAAACAAAAAAGAAACATTTGTTAATAAATCAGACCTATTTCTTATCTAGCCAGTAGACCTACCTTCATTGTTTATTTGGCCTTTGTTAACAGATTTTGCAGAAAAAGGAAAGGAAAACATTAGCTGTAACTGGAAAGTGAACCCCTGCTCGGCAAGAAATCAAAATAACTCGTTAGGCACAAGCTGTGGTTTAAAACTAAGTGAGACCATGACTCGGTGTGTGCTATTTTGAAAGAACTCCTGAATTATATGGAGAAAGGCACCTCTTACAGCAGTGCACAAACTGGCCAGCCTGAGTACTGTGTTGTCTAAGCAGAGAGATCTCAGATTTTCAGCCGTGATGGGTTTGTGGCCCAGCAGTGACTGCCAGATGCCCAAACGGGAGCTCTCCTCTTCTGAACATCTGGCCTTGCATTTACAAGCAAAACCTGTTCCACGGTACAGAGCACATTTGGAAAGGTAGTTGGCTCTGAATTAATGTAGCATAAGAGCTGGCAGGAGATTGCACTCACAGTGCAGCAGAGGCCAAACTCCGAAAATCTCAGCGAGTTACTCGTGAGAAGGGAATCTGAGCGATGCTACAGAAGGAGGGAAGCTGCAGAAGAGCCTCGTGCTCATTAATCACGGCTGAATTACACACCTTTCCACGTCTCCAGCTCGCTGTCACATCGCCTTAAAAGGCCAGGCAGAGCAGTAGGGATGGGAACACACCCTGCACCAACACTTTGGGCAACGTGCCCAAACCCAGTCCTTTGTTTATTGAGGGAGACAGCAGGCTCCGTGGAGCCAGGGCTTCCTTTCCCCACATCAGATTTTGGGGAACTTATTTTCAGAAGCATGAACCACATCGAGACGGGCGCTCCCCACCTCTCTTCCCCTTCCTATGCATCAGCCTCAAGGGCTAAAGGAAATAGCTCCCCAACAAAAACAAAAGGCAGCAAGAGGGGATTGTTAACTGCTCTCTTCCCTGGTCTGGCCTAGGAATGGTCCATCCAGGGACCACTGACGACAGTGGTGAGATGAAACGCTTCAGTCTGGAGTGGAGAAAGGACCTCACACACATAACAACACAAACAGGGAAGAAACCTAAAATTTTCATCAAAATAGGCAGAAGATCAGCCACCAAACCCATAAAACCAATGCTACATTTCAATGCCTTATATGGGAAATGCATATTGTAAAATCCCATTATTAGCTTATTTCCTGTTCAACTGTTCCAGACTTTATTCAGGCTCAGTTCTAGGAAATGTTTCACTCCTAAGTTCAAATTGCTCATGTCTTTCCTCTTCATCAGCCTGAATGTTTTTGCTCAGGATCACAGCTCTGCGTCAGCACCACTTGTAGGAGAACTGGGAGATTTCAAACCAGGCACCTCCCTCAGCACCTGCAAGGGATGCTCAGCCCATGGCCTATATATAACAAAATGATATATTTTACTCCTGTTGTTTCATCAGGCCCACTCCATGCTATTCCTACTCACACTCAGGAAACACCTCCACCATGGGTACAAAGCCTGCTATGAGGCATCCGGGAGAAACTTCTTCCTCACCTCATTCCGAGCAGCAACGCAAAGACTGACAATAAATTATTTTGAAAAGCCTATGGACCTTATCTTAAACCCACTAAGCCCGTTTTTGTGATCTTACATAGGTTCAGCACTTCTCCAAGGGACTTCTCTGCTGGCAGAAACCCTGCCTGGTACAGACAACTCTCTGGAGCTGGTCCCTGTGCCAGCGCTCCAGGCACAGGCACTGGGATGGGGAAACTGCCACAGTGGTGGGTGCCGAACTGGAGCAGCCACGGACGGGCTGTGTCCGTGAGGGAAGTCCAGTTGTCCTTCGGCAGCTCTGGGACTGGCACTCAGCGTGACAGAGGCTCATTTGCCTCCCTCTGGTTTCCCCTTGGCTGTTCTCACCGAGCTCTGAGAACAGCTCTGCAGCCTGCAGAACATTTACTGAGGGAAAGGCGCTCTGTGAGGCAGAGAGGCTTCAATGTGATACATCCAAAAATAGGTACGACACGGCGAATATCAATAACCAAACCAAAATGTGCTCTTTGAGCAAACTGGGAAACTTTTCCCTTTTTTTAAATAGAAATACAGAGGAAATAACTACTTGCAGTTTCACCCTTTCATCCCAGTTTTAATCCTCTATTTTATTTATAACTTAACAATTGGCTGTACAAACAGTGCCCAATAAATTATGTATAGCACTGCACCCTTCTCCAAAATGATCCACACTTATTTCTACATCACCTTTTAGTTTTATCAAAAAAAAAAACAAACAAACCTCTTTAAAACTCACAGACTAAAACTTTCAGCTGACAGTATAATAAACCCAAAGTCTATAAGCAGCAACAGCAGATTTACTCTAATACTCTGCTGTGTAGGAGACTCTCAGTGTAAATATTCTAGCACCCCATATAGGATGGGGTGAAGACTTAATCTTATTTCAGTGAAATCTTAATCTTATTAGAGCAAGACTTGATTTTTTAAGGAGACCTTTGAAGGACATGTCATCAAAAATTATTCTGAAGTACATACGAACACAGAGACACACAAGGCACCCGAAGTTATGGTGATGTTGATTTACAACTCCAAGGTGAAAGCAGGGCATGTCTTTGATATAAATGTAGGCAAGCAATAATATCACAACTGTCACTGAAAACACATCACCATGTTCCTTTTCTACTGGAAAATCACTGCTCTTAATTGATAGGCCAAGATCTCTCAAAGTGATTAATGAGTTGAAGTGTTTCTGCTTTTGGATGTTCAATTTGAGATCCATTAAGCATCAGATCTCCAGTGATATGGATCAGCAGGCAGCCTCAAAGTTTCTCAGCCTACAAGCCAGGCAGCCAAGAACTGGGCCTTTCAGAATGGCACCAGAGAAAACCACCCTTCTGGAAATCACCGCCTCCTGAAGTACCAAATGCTTAAGGTCCCTGTAGGAAATCTGGCTTTTGATCCAGACTAAGGGTAGAATGGGTTTGGAACTTTTCCTTATTGCCTTTACCTTCAGTGCCTGAAATAAACACGAAAATGTCACAAGGATCAATATACCAAAATACTTCAAAAATGTGAAGTGTTTGTTCCCGAACCAAGCCAAAATCTGAAACTGCAAAAAAGCCAGATCTATTTTCCATCTCCCCAGTAAAGGTCTGATGCTGCATATTCAGTTCAAGCCATGTGTCCTGGGCCTGTACTATGTAGAGAAAACAAGCTTTAAAGACTGAATAAGTTAAGTAAGTGGTGCTTGCTAAAGGCATAAACAATACAGCCAAGGCCAAAAATATGGTCTGTTGTTTCTTTCTGTACCACAGACTTGTTTTTAAGACGTCCAAAATCATTCTCTGGCCATTACAGCAACAAACAACCCTTGCAAGTACAGTGCTACAGCCATCCCACAACCAAGCAGACTGTAACATCCCACCACTGTAACTACAGCTCTGCAAAAGTAGGTGTATTTCTAGGGTTTGAAGTTTTTTTTTTAAATAATTAGGGCCAAACACATGTGAACACATTCCTAACTACCACTTTTTTTTTTCCCAAGCTCAAGCAGGTTTTATTCCAGCACAAACAGAAAGCCAGAAAATCAGCAGTTAAGTCTTCGAATGTTGAACTCCCATGATTTCATCTTCTCTCTGAGCTGCAGCACCAAGAACACAGCAGCCTCTGTCTCCTGCCCCTGCACTGTTGACACCGACCGTGCTCGCAATGCTGCGCGCTCAACTGATATGGAAACGGTTTGATTTCTCGCCAGGATTTTTATGATTGTGCTGTAAATGAGAACTGCTCAGAGGGATTTCTTTATTTTGTTGACAATGTATCGTTTGCCCTCTTTCCAGATGACTTATTCAGGTGACGGACGAAGAAAATAGGGCACCACTTCTGGTATTTAAGCTGTTGTTCCATGAGACTGCGACCAAGAGAGCTGCGCTGCACCCGGCGTGTCCCGGGCTCAGCATCAGCACTTGGAGGGCTCTTTCTCACCCTCTCCCAAAGCCAAAGACTGTGACAGGCTCTGCAATTTTTTTAAACCTTCCCTACCTCCCCCCAGGGGATCTATATCTGGTTGCTCGTGGCACTTGGGAGTCAAGCATTTGTTCCAATCAGAAGGTATCAGGGGCAATTTTTTGGCTTGGGAGTGTAGCTGCAGGTGGGACTGTGTGTACCTGAATATCCATGTTTAGATCCAAAGGGGGACGCTAGCAGGACATCACTAATGTTTTCCAGGGGCATTTCTGCACCTTTAATTCTTTGCAACCTTTCGATTGTATCACTCAAAAACAAATCACAAGGAAAGGTTGTGAGCAGCAGAGAACGTACAGGGAGCAGTGAACTAATCCAGCAAAGGGAAACCAAGAAATGCGTTTAGACATGAAATCTCTATCTATTCAATCAAAAAATACCAGCTGTCTGCTTAGGGAATATCAAAATTTAGAAGACTTTTTTTAAAAGGTCAAAGATATCAAAGGCTTGCAGCAAGTTTTAACACATAAAGTGTCTTCCATGAGTGTACATGGAATTGCAAACAACTGCAATCAGACCTGGAATCACAGGGGCTGATCCTCTGCTGTCTGGCATCTCTGATGACTCCTGGCCACCTGGCCAGGCTGAGCCAATTCCCTTCTCATGCAAAGAAGGCAAACTGCACTCAAACTAAAGAGCCTGCAGCTATTTAGACCAGAAAAGGATCTATCACAGTGATTGCAGAATAAATATAATGAAACGCTTTGCTGATTTAATTCAGTAGCATTTTATGGACCCCATTTGCCAAGAAGCAAATGCCTGTGCTAAGAGGAAGCCAGTGGAGAAGGCAGGGCCAAGGGGTTCTCTTTCTCACGAGAAAAAGTGAGTGATAAAAAATAAATCATCTCATCTGCTTTTACACCGAGGCCTCTTGGAGTCAATGTAGAATAAGAGATAGAAAAAAAAAATGATGTGCACTGTGGGTAATATAGCACTGGCAATAGGCAACTGAGAAGAAGCTTGTTAAAACAAAACGAGAGAAAGAGAATTCCAAGCACTTTCAGAACCAGACCATGGCAATGGCCAAAATAGGGAAACTATGTAAGACAATTTATCAGTTTCACAATCAGATTTCTTTCCAGCCCTTGCTGTGCTGAATGCATTGCAGGGAAGGAAAAATGGAAGAGACAAAATGTATATGTGTTAGGCAAAAATGGAAAATCCTCACTGTACCTGCAGGTTATAATTTGTCGAGAGTTCAATCAGAACAATTTCATTGTGCAGGCAGCCTCAGAAAGCCTTCAGTGTTTGCACTATGCAGTTTTTCCTTCTTTTGCTATCTGTCTAGCAAAACAAAGCCAGCCCTGTGTTGTTGAGGACAGCTTTAAAAGATATGGAGCTGTTCTGGCATAATTCAACAAAAGACACGCAACATTTTCTTGGGATGAGGCTGCCCTAGCAGCAGGATTCAAGTATTTTAAACCTTTCCTAGTTACATACCTTTAAAGTTTAGTAAACAGAGTTGATAGTAACTCCACCTTTCTTTAGCTGTAGCTTTGGGTACTATCTGGGTACTATTTTAAGGTTTCTAAAACGGGGGGTGGGAGGTGGGGGTGTATGGGATCTTCTTATGTACTTCTGAGATTTTCTTATGATTCATTTCCTGAAAGGACAACATCTTTCTAGCAATTGTTCTAACAACAGCTCCTCCTGCTCTGTAAGGACGAAGAGCACAAAATTTAAACTAGACTGGCTTCAATAAACATCTGTGTAGTGAGGGCATAAACACAGTACTTTACCACTGAATAAACTGCAAGGGTCTCTGCTATGTGTAAGTACAAGGCTCCAATCCATGCTGCTTGTTCCTAGGAATGTTGCAAGTCCTTGCTAATGTACAGTACTGGAACCACCAGGAACAATTACTATGATTTACTGACTACTGAGAATAAAAGCATTGCAACCAGGTAAAAGAAAAGATTCCTTTTTAGAGGTATTTAAAATTAACAGCCCCGAGGTTGCAATTGCTATAATCAAATATGTGGTGTGGCAGGCATGTACCTAAGAAAGAGTCAGTACTGAAGCCTTAACAAAAACATTACCCACCTGCTTCTGTTAATTTCTTTTCCTGTTAGGACAGCAACAAATTAATTATAGCAGCATCCAGAGCTATTAACAATTTAGAATATTTAATTACTTCACTATAATGGCTGATGATTAGTTAGTATTACAATTAAGACATGCATTGATATTACTATAATGATCATATAAATTGGACATGAGAGGACATTGTGAATGGGAGGTTAACACTAAAGTCCATGTCTAATTTCATAACATATATTAAGTCACGGGTCCACATAACTAACAGACACATGAAACAGAGTGAAATAAAAATTTATCATCTTCTATTTCCGTGAAGTATTTCCATTTTTAGTGTTTTATGAAGTCCCTTTATAGGTTCATTAATTGTTGCACCCGATGAACAGAATACAATTTTATGGGCAGAGCATCAATTCACTTTCCAGGGTCTGTGCGTGCCAATGGGTCACATCATCTTCCACATGTTAACAGCAGCTTCCAGAGAGGGGTTCTGCAGGCATCTTCACCTGGAAAGCTGTCTGCCATGGACTGCTGCAATAAGAGGTAAAAAAGGGGGCCAAAGAATGTGGCTCAAGAAGGACAGGGCCCAATCCCACACCTTGCTTTGGCCTCTTTTCCTCTCCCCCATCCCTCCGAAGCGTCACTTCACCGGCATCACGCTGCCAAGCCTTGCTTGTACCACACTTGTCCAAAGAGGCAGGGCTTGGTGGAAACATAACTCAGGTCCACTTCTTACTATCACCTCCACCTAACCTTTCCCAAAGCAGAGGGAAGACCCACGGTTCCCTCAGGGAGCCCCAGCTCCAGGCCCATCACCACTTGCACAAGGAGCCCCGCGGCAGAGCAGGCACGGAGGAGCAACGTTGCATGGTGCGGGTGCTCAGCCCCATCCCACCTGGTGCCCAGGCTCAGGCACAGGACACCCCTTCGAGCAGCCCCAGCTCCCCAGGGTCTTCCACAGCAGACCAGTTCCACGGGTTTCAATAATCTGCAGCTCAAGAACAACTGCAGGCTGGGCTGTATCCCCAGGAGTGCAGCCAGCAGGTTGAAGGAGTCGATTATTTCCCTCTGTTCAGCCCCTCTTGGACAGCCTGGAGTACCAGGGCTGGTTTTGGGCTCCCTAATACAGTAAAGACACCGACAAACTGGAGCAAGTCCACAGCGGCCATCAACATTGTTCAGGGCCTGGAGCACAGAGCAGATGAAGAGGAGGGGGAGAACTGTGTTTGGTCTCTTCTGAGAACAGGATCAGGGAGATCTCATTGCTGCTGAGACAACGGGCACAAATGGGAACAGAGGAAATTACCACCTGATCGAGAAGTGGGGGAAAAAAATCCCGATGAGGGTGGTCAGACCCCGAAGAGGGGCCCAGGGAAGGGGATTGTTTCCAAACTGGGCAAGGCTCTTGGTGAGAGCAGCCAGCTCCGCGCAGCCTGGCTCCGAGCAGGAGCTGGGAGCAGGGATGTCTGGAAGCCCCGTCCACCTGCCGGGAGCCCAGGGCTTGGCAAGGAGCTGCTCCCAGTGGGAGTGATGAGGTGGTCCCGGGCCCGGCCGCAGACACGGGGGAGGCAGGGGAGCGTGAGTCAGAGGCCAGCTGGAGCAAATCCCATGCATAATGCACGGAAAATATGCTCTCTGTGTACTGGTGGAGGAATATCTGCCCTTCTGCGTGAATAATTGCAAAGAGGCCGGGTCCCAACTTCCCATCGCTAACGCCGCTGCTCACCAACAAAGTCTGTGCATACCAGGAGGCCTTGGTTAGAAATTGGGCAACGTGATTTTTCCCGGGAAAAACACGGTTTGCTGAAACTGAATATTCCTGCGGAAAATGGCTGATGTCATTTCCCGTTTAAAATGTTTTAAAAGTTTTGAAACTGTCTAATTGTCCTACTGTGATAACTTCAGAGGATCTACTTTTCACAGCGAAATTACTTCAAAATTACATTTCTTAGTGAAAAGCTAAAATGAAAAGAAGGCATTGTTGAAAATGCTGTTTCAGTTGAACGTAATCATATTTGTTGTCTCGTCTTCTGTGTGTGAGCATTCTCAAGATTTTCATCTTGGACCTAAGATTCAAGATGAGGGACGAATTTAAATGCCAGAAGAAAAACAAACAAGCAAAAACAAAAATCCAGAGGAGCTTGGGTCAATAAAATACACTTTCTAGTTGCTTAAAACGTACAAACATACATACAGAGATACAGAGAAACACACATGCTAAACAGCACAGGCTTCTTTCTGCTGTAGCAGGTACAGTACAGTGCTTAGGAGCTCTTTCCTTAGCCTCCAGGCACTGGATCTAATGCAAAGCCAGACATTTATGGAGATCATACACTGTGAAAACACAGCATTGCTGCAAGCACACTCTGCTGAAGCTTTTACCTCGAGGAAGCCCCAAATGCATCATTGTTTGAAGCAGAAAAGGGCACTGTAACAAAGTCAAAGGTGTTATTTGTACGCATTGGCATCATGGAAGTGACCCAGGGAAAGGCTCAGCACAACAACAAACCATGAACTTCAGACCACGTGGGCCAAATTCATGCCTGGTGGCACTGAAATGAGATTGGTGCATTTGAGCTGACTAAACAGAGGGATGGCCCTTTGAGTCCCACATGAGTTTATGATTTTTCATTTTCCCCACAATTAATTACTTTCTCAGAATTCTGGAAAAGAAATGGAGGATACCATGCTGAAAAAATAAGTATTTTAACTTAATTTTAACTTGAACAAATAAGTGTTTTAACTTAGTAACCGAAAGAAAATTGCTTCTGGTTGGACTGAAACACACCACCACAAGAATAATCATCATCCCTAAAACAAGGCTCTGTTGTTACTAACATGAAGCAAATTCTACCAGTGATAAAGGGTGACCACAACAAAGTCCCCCCACATTTGAACAATTTATTTCTTCTGGTACTTCTAAATCCCTTCACTCTTTAATTTCAAGCTCCCTCTTCTGGACTATCCCAATGAAGCTGGAGAGTCGCTGTGCACTCCTCATCCTTCCTTCAGGAACCAGGTAACACGGCTGAGGAAGCCCTTGGCAAGTGGCACTGGCAGAGGTGACCACTGTGCCCCAGCCTCGTGGTTGCTACAGCTGAAGTGACCTGAAAATAAAACAGATTTAAAGAGCTGCCAGAGGGCTGCCATTGGAAATGCACTATTATGTGACCTCTCGGAGCAGATGATGGTGGAGATGTCCTTCAGCATAGGGACATGGAACATACATTCCTGAGGGCATCCCTGTGTGGGATACGGGACATTATCTTCAATAATGAACTATAACGAATTGTACTGCACCTGTACATAAATAAATAGGAACAAAACCATACCAGGCACGTTACCTCGCAGCTCACATCCTGAAGTGAAGAGGAAGAGCTCCCTCCCAACAGTAACAGCTTTTTTTGTTTTGCCTTCAATACCGACGACATTCTTTCGTGAAAATGAAATTACGTATACTTATGTTTTCTTGCGCTCCTATGATTAAAAAATTGTTACTAGAGGAAGTTTTATTCTAATAATTGACCCAATTTTTCTATTCAGAGCATGTCTACACACAAACTGTTGTGATTGTGGAACTTGGACATGAACACGATATTAATCTATTTACGTTTTTTCCCCCACTCGGTGAAGGAATCACTTTTAACAGTTTTACATACATACATACATACATATATATATATATATATGAAAATTAAATTGTATTTGATAATTACAGTTGTTTCTTCAAATCATATACTTACTGCTCCTACACACTATTTTTATGACTATCCTTGTGCACCTTGAGTGCCACAAGACAGGGCCTCTGCCTGGCAACTGCATCAGCACAAAAATAGATAAGAACTATTAGGTATTAGGCTGAAATCTTCACCCTTCCATGCCTGGTGGTCCTTGCCACTAACATAAAAATCAGAATATTGCAAGGATGCTGAAGATGCTGAAGAATAACACAATGCTAAAGGAGGACAAGATGCTCAGTGTAAGTGCAGTGAGAGGGGGGTTTGTTCATGTAAAATAATTCAGCACATCAGGAAGTTCCTTGGGCAATTCTGGTAACACCAATATGTGGGGCCACTGGAAAAGCTCGGGAGCAGTGACAGAGCAAAGCCAAGGCTCTGCAGAGCTGTAGCTCCAAGTCCCTGAGCAGTGCCTGCTGCGAGTCAGGAGCATGTGCTGCAACTAATCACGGAGTGTTTGACACGGGTCTCCCCTGGCTGACAAGCTCAGAGCGCACGGCTGCAGCCATCTCCCACATCTTGCTTAATTAATTTCCATCCCTGTTGTGTGCTCCCACACCTGCAGATATCAAACAGCTGCCTATAATAAAAACATTTTAACCTGTGTTGGCGGATAGGATTCAATTTAGTTTATAATTGGGTCGGTAAATGAAATCATTATAAAATAGCTGATAAAGGTTCTCTAGAATGAGTCAGAACGGGTTTTTTTAAAGTGTGTAAATCTAGTGTTAAAGAGCTGATGAATAAAATTCACATCTAACGCAAAACCACATGTCCACAAGCACTTGCTTTTCTATTTGCATATCTATTATAGCTCACAGACATGTGCAAACTCATACACCCACACATTTTCCTTATGTTTTCCTTAAGTTCATCATTACTCCCCTTCATCTCTGATTCACAGCATTTCCGAGATAGAATCTTCTACAATAAAACGAACTAGAGATAAAATTTCGCCAGACAATAAATACTTCTTTTGTAGGAGTTCTTAGTGAACTATCGCAATTAGACAGTTTCATTTTTTACAGCTCCACTGTAATTCAAAGAAGGAGAAAATAGAGATTGATTAGATCAGGCGAAACATGCATGTTTTCTTAAGTGGTCTGTGTTCGCAGGGCTCCGAAGGAAAAGGAGCTTTTTAAGCGTGAAAAGCTTAAATCTTTAGACGAACCAACACAGACCTAAGGGCACGCTTTCTTCATACCTATGGAAATAAATTCAGACGCCGTTACATTGCTTCATTCCATCTTCCTTATTAATTCCCTTCCCGAGTCTTCACTAACCACTGCAATGTACATCAAAGACGTCTTGAAGAGACCCAGCAACACCCCTGGCAGCAACACCTGCTCCTTGCAGCACCCATTCCCAGCAGCTCAGCGTGTTTTTAAAACCTGCCCGGCAGACTCTGCACTCACCTCTTTCTTCCGCATTCTGCTGCAAACGTTACAAAAATCACGAGTGCCCCGCGTTCAATTCTGCAATGTAACAAGCACGGGCCTACTTTTATCTCTCCACAGAGATAGCAGATCTGGAAATCTCAGCTATGCTGGGCTTTCATTAGCATAGCTGGGATGGGAGAGGGGAAAAAGCAGGGCTGTATATGCCTTCCTGCATATCTGCAGTACATTTTTTAAATGCCTGGTTGAAAGGGGACATGAAGAATTCACTGGGCAGGCTGGTGGGTCAGTATTAACCCAGACCTTTGTGGTCAGCCTTAGTCCAAACCTTCAAACACCTTTGCTTGGCTCTGCTAACTCCGTGTTTGCTTTCATGCTGGTATAATTCTGAGGCAATTTCTCAGCAGAAAGAATTATATTTTATGGCATTAAATTAACCAGGACAAACCCAGCCCCGAAACAAATTGCAAAAGAAACCTGCAGGAGTACATTATCACACGACTCATGTTGCTTCCTCCCAACTAAACAACCCTCCTGGTTTACAGATTTCTGTTTAATTTGGCCTCTGGCGTGACAGAAAGGAATTTTTTGCCCATTTACACAGCTCTATGAATCAAAGGTTGACAACAGCAGGCTGCTCCTCACTCTGACTTGGAGACATGCCCCAAAAACCAACCAAGTGCTGCACTTGCTCTATCAGGTCTCCTGCACAAACCAGCTACGCTGTGGCCTGTGGCACACACATCCCTCCGGAAAAAATTGCTTCGTGGCTCCTTCCCTCAAAGACTCGATGTATCAGCAGCTATAATTGCTCTGAATCTTGAATCCTGGCTGTGTTTGCTGCTGTGAACTGCTCCAACACCAGCACCTTAAAATACTCTGTCTGTAAGCTGAGAACTGATTTAGGTTATGTTTAAAAAATAGTTAAAAAAAAAAAATGGATTTTGCTGTTTAAGGAACATACTTCCAGTGGTTTAAATATATATTTTTAATGTAGGGCAAGCAGGCTTTATCTGTGTTGATATGAAATTCCAAAATACAATAAAGAAATGAAGCAGAAATTTCTATACTAAAGCCCACTTAAAAATAAATCCAATTAAAGGGAATAAATAGGACAAGAGAACAACTAATTCCTTGTCTTTGCTTCTCTTCAAGGAATATTCATATAAATCCCTGGTCTGACATTTATGCTGTTTCATGTGACAGGGATCAGAATTCTCCATAGCACAATGTTGTTAAGCCATTTACTGCAGCAGCACCTTTATAACGAATAATAGAAACCTCTCCACACGCACAGAACATTTTCTATAGGCTCACAAAGGGTTTAACCCTGCAAGCTTTTATCCATGTGAACGGTCAGCACTCTAAATTGGAATAAAAGGAGTAATTTAATGAAAAGGGGGTGGCAGAATCAGGGATTTGGAGTGAGAATGTTCTGGGATGAAGAACATCTCTCTTATCTGTGCTGGTGAAGTGGTTTGTAATCGAGTATTATATGTGTGCTTTGTGGGGCAGTAGTAATAATAACAAGGAAAATTTTGAGCTTGGTGCCTGAACTAAGTAACTGCCCTGGAGCCTGCAGGCTGCTTTATTCTAAAGAGAGGGTTTCACAACTCATGGACCACATCGCAGCCTTCCTTACCTGTTCCTGTGGCCAGTGGAGGTGGGAAAAGGTCATGAGCATTCAGACTCCACTCCGGGTCTCACTTTTACGGGGAGGACATCAGGAAGGACCACAGCCACGCCTGAGTGGCTCGAGGTAACATTTATATGCAATGCTCCTGCCTAAATACCCGGGCAGGAAAGGGCAATGCCTGCACGTGCTGAGGGGCGACAGCCCAGAGAGATCCACAGAGCAGCACTCCTTTGGGACGCTTCAGTGGGAATCTAGACTGAGATGGTATCACACCAAATCAAACGCGGGTAAAAAGGAAAACTTTAATAAGGACACTGCAGGGAAATTTCACTCGGCGAGGGTCAAAAGAGAGGGGAGGTGGAAGGCGGCAAAAAGTGCTTCTTAAATGGAGGAGATAAAGATGGCAGGAGATAAAAAGGTCAGACTAGGTGGTCTAAAGGTCCCTGTTAACCCTAAACTCAGTGACAGATACAGAAAAGCAAACACCTGATCTCAGAAAGATTTGATCTTACAAAGAAAGTCTTGAAGAACAGCCAGAAAAGAGGCAGCAATCCAAGCAAAGCCTGGACCCTGGTAGTAGGTAAATACGTGATGAACCACACAGATATACACGGGTGCCAAGGGCTGCCTCCCTTCCCACTGGAAACAGCAACTTGCACTCACATTCCTGAGATTCTCCTCAAAAAACACTCTCTGCAACACCTCAACAGGAGTATCAGAGGTTATTAAAAAAATCTTACAGGAATAAACAACTGAAAAATAAACTACTGATGTGCTGTAGGATTGGTAACACTGAGCTGACTTTAAAAAATAGACTAATACATGCAAAGGTCACTAAAATATTTATATTAATGATGGAGCTGAACACTAAGCAGATATTGACTTCTGTTAAGGTGAACCTCAAGATTTATTGGCCTAAGAGGTAAACATTGACTGAGATAAATCCAAGGTCAATATTTACTACAAAGGACAATAAATCTTGGTGACCCATGAAACATGAAATAAATAAATACACATGCATATATACATTCATAGACACAAGCATATTTACAGATATTTACACAAATGATCATCAGCTTCATCTTTTACAGTTTCTTCTCCAAATTATGCCAGAAAGAACCAATGGACAATTATGAAACAGTGCTTAGAGGCATCTATTTGTGTGTGTTGGCACTGATGATACCTCAGGGTGACATTTCTGCTTCTCCAAGGGACTCCTTTGCCCGCTGAGCCAGGTGAAAGCTTTCTCAGACACAAAGGGAAGTCAAACTAGCTGTCCTATTACCATCTTAGCTCGAGAGCCCTCGCTCGTAACTCAAGAAGCAGTGTTACATGCAGCAAAGCAGTCTGAATAATTATCAAGCTCTGGACTTATCAGCCAGAGAGATTTCTGGTGGAGCACCTCTGAAATCAGTGTACCTCCATCTCAGGTCAAGTTTCTTCCCACGCGGGACAAGCGCAGGCGGGGAACACGTGGATATCCTGGAAGCGTTTTAACAAGAGGCACTTTTACTGGAGTTGTGGTCAATTTTGTATAAGCTCAGAACAAAGATGTATCAATCAAACCGAGCAAAATAAATAAATAAGAGCATTGGATGACTTTCAGAGTTATAGGCTTTTTTCCTTGAACTAGAAAAGCAAATAAATTTAACAGGGGTGCTGACAAAAGTAGACCTTCTTCCTCCAAACATTATACAAGATCTAAGCCAAAAGGAAACAGATGACTTTGTGTGTTTGTAGGAAGTGATTAGAGAAGATAGAACTTAATTTATTAAGATGGGAGATGGTGATTCTTTTGTTGACTTTTCAGGTCAAGTGTTAAAACCTCCTGCAAATAAGGCAGTAGGCACACTACAAGTGAGCCTTAGCGGGTCAGGGGATCGGGCTTTTTTGACACTCGAGGTTTTTCTTGTTCTCTGAACAATTGGTTTGGAAAGCTGAGTGAGAGAAATTTGCAGACCTTGCTAGGCTTCCTGGTGGCCTCTTCTCTGCCCACTGCCCCAGTTTGGGCAGCTGGAGGCTGGTTTGGACCAACCTACACTTAAAGTCCCTATGCTGGACACTGCCTGAAGCCAACAGCAACAGCTTCCACATGACTTCTGCATTTTTTTCCTATGTACACAAGGGATGAGAGAGCAGGCTAAAAAGAATAAAGAAAAAAGGAAATAAAGGAGAAAAGAACAAAAATTTTAAAAAAAAAGAAAAAAAAGAAGTAAAGACAGAAGAAAGTGTTTGAAAAGAAGTATTTCATTTATCTACCAGCCTGACAAGTCTCAGGGAGGAATGTGGTGCTGTGCAGGCAGTGCTGGCCACTGCATTTGCAGGAAGGAAGAGCAATTAGAAGCGCTGGGCAGGAAAAGGCCTGTTAGCACTCTTACCTTTAACTTAATCTTTAATCTCCTCCTATGCCTCCAACTTGTCACCACAGGCATTAATCACCTTGCAGGTCTTATAGCCAGCTCAGGCTCATTTATATTATTTGTTTTAATGGCCTCTCTCATGCCATCAGTGCTCGGCAGAGTGGATAGCTCTGCCCCTATTTCCTGCTGGCTGCTTTGGCCCATCAAAGCCCTGTGGTTTATTTTCACACAGGTTTCCTAAGGCTACAGCACAGCCACAGGTTTCAGTGATCATATCACAGTTGACCTCTGCGGAGAGTACTCCAACATAATCCAGGAAATATTATTGCTCCAAATATTTTAGAAGCCTCTGAACTCTCATTAATATGAACACTTTGTATTTCACTGAATTTTATTAATGTTCTTAGTAATTCAAGGGATGGCAGAACGGCTGCACTCCTAAGAAGGATTTATTTCTTAGCTTGCAAAGAAAGGAAAAGCCATTTTCAACTACAGCAAAATTGGAACATGAAAAATAATAAACTGACAAGCAAAAGGCAAAATGTCTTTGTACTCTGTCTTCTAAATCCAGATGAGATCTCAGGCTAAGTGTTCTCTCGACAGACAGAATCACTATATAAAACTTATAGCCAAGATTTTCAAAATTAGAAGCCAAAAATCCACATTTATGGGTTTTCAGAAGAACTGATAATTTCAGAACAGTCCTGTTCAGGGAAAATACGATGCCAAAATAGACTCAATTAGTAAGCACAACCTTGAAATGTTCAGCAAAAGGACAGATATCTCCTTTGAGCAGAATCTGTGTCCAGAAAAGGCAATTGTTTCTTGCAAACTATTTACCCCTCTGAGGATGCTCTAAAAGGGGCTTCCAGTGAGCAGTGATAATAATTACAAAATTCAGAATATTTATATTTAATGTCACTTTCTCTTTGAAGTGGTGAAAAAAAAAGTTCCCTTAAAGATTTAGTTCTTTTGGCTACTGTGAAGATCCAACTATGAATTCTCAATGTAATCCCATATATATTTTATATGGTGAACTCATTCATATGCTGGAATATTTTATATGGTAATTATTTCACAGCATACAAAATTATGAGGAAATAACGAGGAAAGTTTTCGAAGAGATTTTAAGAGAAGTAGTGACTCAGTGACCTGCTGGGGGAAAAAATGGAAAAGCATAAACCCCTTTCAGTTTCATTTGTTTTAATTAGAAATAGAGATTTCTAAAAAATACTGTCTACTCCACTAGGATTTTGAGGGGGAGACAGCCTAGTTGTTCATTTTCATGCAGCTGAAAACTACATTTGTCAGACATCCCACAATCTGAAATTCTCATCGTGAAAGGCTCAGGAAGGTATATTATTCCTGATGTGAAATCAGGACTGCAGCACGAATATCTGACCTTTTATTAATCAGCTCAGAAAAGACTGCATTAAAAGGCACTTTGTTCATCATCTTTGATGTCTGTACATTGATGCCATCTCAAGGTAACCTGGGCAGCTGTAGATTCGCCATTAGTCCAACCTCGGTCATGCAAGGCTTGAAAACAAATTTTTAAGTCAAGAATAATGAAAGTCAGCGAGGTAATTGGAAAATGAGACACACTGCAATTTCTCCCTTTATTTGATCACTGATATTCTACACGAAACAAATCAATCAATTCCTTAAGCAAGCAGGTTCAGTGCTAAGAGGCAAACTGCTGGTTGAAATGGGAGAGTTGATTAGGAAGAAGAACCATAATGTGTTTAAGGCAATAATTTAAGGTAGATTAACAACAGTTGATATTGGAAGTGGAAAAACAAACCCGGAGGTCATTTTATTAAGGCTATTTCAAGGCCCAGTCCTGAGAGGTGGAGATGCTGTGTTCGGCTGGATGGCACAGAGGATGCTTTTGATGACTGAAGTAATAAAGTTGGAATGAAATTCAGTAATGTAACATGAAAGGCCATGCATGTTGAAGTTACAGCAACAATTTCTACTTTAATCTGAATTCATTAAACCACTGGGTAACTGCAAGCCGCCCTTTTTACCCTTGGCTGGGAAGAAGGCAAACTCACCCTACATCAGTATAAACTGGGTCCCTTTCAAGTGAGCAAGGAAGTGTTAATGCCATTGTAAAAAGCACTTCTGTAAATGATCTCACTTCAATACTGGGCAGAATTCTCATCAACCACATTCAAAAGAAACAGAGAAACAAGATGCATTTGATTCAAAAAAGATGCAGAAAAAGGTATTCTGGGGTGATAAGGGTAATGGAGAGTATCTTTCATAAAAGAAGAGAACAAATCATTTACAGCAGTAAAGTAAAGAGTAGATATTTTAATTTATAAATACACACGGATGAGAGGCAAGGGTTAGGCTGCAAAACAGTCGAAAAGGAGTAAGTTTAACTAATGGACAGAGAGGCATGAAAAATCAACACATATAAACATTTAGTCTGGAAGTGAGATGCTCTCTTGCCATGGGAACAGAAGGGTTGTGCAGCAGCTTTCCAACAACTGTAGCCCAATAAACAGGAGAAAACAAAACCATCTTCCTTTAGGTTATATGAGGGATCACATGACTTGGTTTTTCTACAGTTATCAGATGGCTGAACTCAGTGATTCAAGAGAACCCTTTCAGATTGTATTCCCAAGGACAAGCAGAAAGACGTTTCCTAGCAGGGCAACGAAGAGTAAAACAAGTGCAGGATCACTGTCGGAGAAGACACACTGATTCCTGACAGCCTCTTCTTGTAACCGAGACAAAATAGCTGGAAACCTCATCAGATTTGCTCCTCTCAACTTTTTAAAAGATGAGAGGCAGTGCCAAAGGCTCAAAACAATAACGTCTTGCCTTTATAAACAACCTTTAGTATCACTGGATATAAACCAGAGCCTTGGACATCTGCTGAGCATGCCTATTGGATTGGCACCAGTGCTCTCCCCCTGGCTCGCACGGAAGGTGACGGGGTCAGGAATGAGACATCTCGCTCTCCAAAAACAACCTCCCATTTCTGCCACTGGTGGCTTTCAGAATCCACCTCCTCTATAGCCTGTCTAAATTCGCCTGCTCTGGGAGTTTTTTTTTCAGGCATCCTCTAGATTCCAGCTAGAGCTGGAGGATCCGTCTCACTGCATGTGCTGAGCAGAATTGGGGACTCTCAGGAGCTCTGTGGAGTTCAGGCTCTTGGCAGGGCCGCGGGTAATGCTCTGCGTCCTGGTACATACTGGGAACAGATTGTCTGAGTCTGTGGCAGGAATTTCATTGTTAAAGATGGAGCTTGGGACTGGCTTTCTCGCCGTTCCCCCAAACATCCTTCTTCAGCCTTTAATCTCTCTGCTAATAAATGTTATTTTTACACTGCTCTAGCCCTCTCCATACTTTGCACATTCTCACCAGAGATACAGACAGCCTTTATCCAGACAAACTTGATGGACAGACAGGGGATGACTGGAAAAGATCAGTACCAGTGGGACAGCAAGAAATAATCCCCAAATAATGCTATCACTCCCATAACTTCTGAAATTTCCCCCTACTCTTGCGCCCTTGCCAGGATGTACCCAACGTGGCACAGCCCAGCATCACGCTGGATGGAATGCAGAACAAACCAGTGCCACTTGCCACAAAGTGTTTCTTCAGCTTCAACTAATGGGATGATTAAACCAAAACAGAGTTGCAGATGAACACAGCAACTGGTAAAGGCACTGGGTGATTCAACCGAGCCCAGAGGGAAGGCAGATGTTTGGGTACTGGAATAAGCAGTGTGAGATCATTAACACCCAGCTGATGGATCACAAGAAAGGCAAAGGAAATCTCTGAGGTCTCCTGTTTCTTCCTTTCACCGGCCTGAAGGCCGGACAGAAATACGGGCATGTGTGAGGGAGTGTGAGCTATTTTAACAAAAACATTTCATCCAACCCTAAATATGGTCACAAGATTTTAGATACTTGGCTTACTCTTAAACAGTAAGATTCTGAATTATCTCCAACTGTGTAGGCTGTAAAAGAAAATGCATAAACCAGCAATCCTGCAAACTCCCTAGAAACGTATTCCCTGCCAGTTTTTCCTCTGTAGCTGTTATATTAATCAGTGTCTTAAGGAATTAGAATGCCCTGTGATTATATCTCTTTCAAACCTAATAAGCAATGCTTTGCAATTAACTTCAACTCACTCTCCTTAATGTCATTATCTATCATCTAGAGCTTTGAAACACAGCAGAGAAAAATGCCAGAATTATGGCTCCATGTGTATGGGCTGCACTTTCCTCCCAGCGAGCAGCAAACATCAGTACTTCAGTGGCATCTTGGTTACTCTCTTAAGATTTCTAACCCAAATGGAAAAAATGTGAAAAGATCAGCTGTTCTCAAAAATATTGCCAGAAAAACATATTCGGGGGATTTTGCCTGAATCGGAACTCAAATCATTTTCCAGAATCTGGCCCTGAACCAAAACTCAAGCGATCAGCCCAGATTTCAGGCTTCAGTTTTATATCTTATCAGATAATCACAGTTCATCTTTCAAAGCGACTTCGATGCACAAGCGTGTGAGTGTGAACGCACACACCGCAAGCGTGACACCGGGGTGCAGTCAATGGGTTTTATTTCTGTACTTTTAAATTTATATGGTCTCACAGAAACACCTCATCTGCCATATGAAAGCGTTGTATACATGGCATGAATGGTGTAAGGTATTATGAACATAAATTTGGAATAGTCAAGTTATTTATAAACAGGCTTCGCAGTATCGGATTTTAATTGACGAATGTTGATAAAAATGGAATTTATATTTCCTTGCAAGACTCATGGGCTAGAATTTTTTTTTTTTTTTTTTTTTTTCTGAAATTGAACAGATGCCAGAAATAAATCAGAAATTGCAAAGTGGAAGAGAGCTGTGAGGCAGCGTGCCGAGGGCCGGGAGGAGAAGAAAAGTGGAAAATTACCAGAATGTGAACCCAATGGATCTAAGAGAAAAAGGCAGAGTGGCAGATAGGAAGAGAATCCAAGTTGACCAGAAATTATAATCGGTATTGTGACTCAGGAACTAAGAGCGTTGTCTGAGTTAAACCCTGAGTTTTCAATAAAAATAACTGCAATATCCTACCAGCACCACATCTCCATGTGCAGTAGATGGATTTTTTTCAAGCAACACACAGAGCAAACACGGGTGAGTCTTCTCTTATCTCTCATTTGCATTTCAGAAAAGAAAACTGTTATAAAGTTGCTTTAATATATGATTTTTAATTATGCTGATTTTTCATGCCTCTGTGACTGGAAAGCTGGGTCACTATCAAGAGGCTGAATCTGGGAGCAACGAACTAAAAAAACACCAAGAAAACTAAAAGGAAAGATGGAAATTTTCAAAAATAACAGTAAGGAAAATTTGCTGGGTTTAAAGTCATACACTTGCAATCTATGCAATGTCACATCGATGCAATATTATATTCCTACATTTTAGATCAACAAAAATAAGAAAAGGAAAAAGCAGACCCCAGTAATGAGAAGTCATTAATTCAATCACATTAGAAATCTACTTGACTTTGTGTGGAACTTCTAGTAACTATGAAAGGCAGCCAAGTTTAAACAACTCCGAGAATTTGTAAAAACTAATAAGCAATTTTCTGATTTAGTTTCCCAAAAGAGCTGTCTAATAGCACAATTTACTTCTCTCCTACCAATATTTTCTATTATTTTGCTCCCAGTCGACAGCTCCTTTACTTTGGCCGCCAACTTAATATTGATTAATCCTCCTTCCTGCAGCAGCTCCCACTGACGTCCACAGAGCTCCTCCAGTTTATAAAAGCTTGTTTGCAGGGATCAACTTTTGGGATCAGATACTCACTTTGTAATTTTATTCATCAGCCACAATAGCAAAGGATATCCAAAAAGTGTTCAACATACATAATGGTTGCTTATCCTTCTTAATAAAAAGCCCAGAGCACAACAGGAAAAGAGCACCTTTTAAGAGCCAACTAATATTAAAATAAATGTACTTCACAAAGCTTTCCATGGTTTGCTTTTCTCTGCCATTCATCCTTTCTGGTGCTCTGGTGCACAGAGTTTCTGTCAAGCTGCAGATCAGGTTCTACAGCTGGATTCTCCTTCGCCCTGAGAGCTGACACAGTTAGATGTCATTGATAAATACTGATTTATATCCGTGAGGATCTTCTGCCTCAATCTTCTATCTGACCCATTAGCAGCATTAACTGTGGAATAACCATGTGCATCTGAGGGACTGCTCGAGTTCTACAGTGCTTAAAACTCACTTGGGCCTTAGAAAAGGAAGAAGTGCAGTGGCATCTCCATGGGGAGTCAGCAATTTATCTGGAACCCAGCCAGCCAGTGCCAGAGCCCGCCCTGCTGTGAGCCCCACGGGGATGCTGTGCCAGGGGAGCAGCCTGTCCATCCCTGCAGCCACAGTGGTACCCCCGAGCCCTCCTTTTGCCCTGCTCCCTGGTGAGACACAGCCTGGGTGCCTCAGCACTGAACCTCGTGTCTTCTCACCCAAAGGGCTGCAATTCTCTCCCTTCCTTCACATTCCACACATTTTCACATGTGTAAAGGGAAAGCAGCTGTGCCGTATTTTTAGCTTAACTAGTTGAAAGGAAAAGCAAAGGAAGCTAAAATCAGAAGTATTATTTTGCACTATTGAGCGTATTAATGACGCCTTTCCAACCTCATCAACATTCCCATCGAAACTAACATGTTAATTTATATTCTTCATATAGTACTAATTATGTGTACAGCAGCATGGTAGCCTGTACGAGGAGCTATCTCACTACAAGAGATGAAAACATAATGTTCTGATTCTGACCTCGTGATGGGATACATAATTAATTACTCCGAAGAACACTGATTATAATAGGACTAAAATGCGGTTCTGAGAGGTGCTTTGAATATCATGTAACTAACTACAAAAGATGCTAAATAGTTTTATTTTAGAGGTGGTGCCAGTGAGGCGAAGTTCATTTGGAAAGGCACAGGAGTAAGGCAGTTCTGACTATACAACCCTCTGACTATACATCCATGCAAAGAATGGATGTTCTCCACTTGCAAAGAGCTGTGAAGGAACACTACTACGAGTAGTGAGGGTTCTTTCCACCCTCTTCTCCTTCAACTATACCTGTAACTGAAGTACTTCTTATCTAACCAAGTGCACAGAGACGTCAACAAAAGCATTAAGAAAATTACACACATTATAAGGAAATTATACAGGAATTCTTTCCTGTGATGGTTTTGAGGCACTGGAACAGGTTTTCAGAGAAGTTGTGGCTGTCCCATCCCTGGAAGTGTACAAGGCCAGGTTGGATGGGGCTTGGAGCAACCTGGGATAGTGGGAGGTGCCCCTGCCCATGGCAGGGGAGTTGGAACAAAATGGTATTTAAGGTCCCTTCCAACCTAAACTGTTCTGTGATTCTATGATACACTTTTCATTTTGTAAGGACAAAAAAAAAAAGGTCAAAAAACCTGATTTACCAATTTTTCATACTAAAGAACAGACTGAATTCCATGCAATGTCTTGTGCAGTCCCGTTGTCTGGAAGTCCTAGCAATATTTAGCTAAGAGAAAAAAGAGGTGCACTCCACAGATGTGCATTAACTCCTTCAGCTCCAATGGTGGCCACCCACTGCAGGCACAGCAGTAGAAGTCTGTTCTCTGGGCACCCACAGGCCTTTAAAAAAGGATTTGTGAACAGAAGAGAGTGTAAGAAGGGCTTCTATGCCTTACTGCTTTAGCTCAGACTTTCAGAGCATGAGGCAGCAATCCTGCAGCTGTGCTAGAGGCAGCTCAGGGAGCACCAGGGATGTCCAGCTTTGAGCAGCTCACACACTGCAGTGCTGCTCTGACAAGAAACGGGCTTGGAAGTTGCATTTGCATCATCTGGATTTTCCTCTTTTGCCGGTGCACAAACAGCCCTTCCTCTCTCACAAGGCAGCACCTCCACAGAGAGATTTACATCCACACAGCATTTGGGGGAGTTTTAACATAAATACATATTTTGACAACTTTAAGCCCAGCCAGCTTGAAAATTCGGCTAAAGTGCTTTTAAGAAGTACTGCTGGTACATAATAGATCATGTGGGGTTAGCTGAGACAAAGGTTTCATTAACAGCACACTTAAGAAAGTCTGCAAGATGGGTGCAGATTAAAAATATGTATTAGACTCCCCTATAATGTCACATGTGTAAATAACAGGAACAGCCACTGAGATTTTGAAGCAATTCCAGTATTAAGCAAGATAAGCACCAAGACCACAGAAGATTCCTCAGCCACAAAGCCACACTGCCACAAGGACCTCCAAAGTCAGTTATAACACATTGTAGGAGCCAACAGGTAGAACAGCTGAGACAAAATGCAGTAAGAAAAGTGTAAAAGAGGCAACACTTTTCTTGTGATTGTCCATGCCTTGCTTCATACAAATCCCCGACCTGCTAAAGTAGATTTGTTTACTCGCTGCAGTACGGGGCTTCGTTTTTTCACACACAATAAAAGTTCCAACTAATTTGTATACTTGTGGTGATCTCAGTCCTAGCCTGCAGGGGTTAGGGCTGGGAAGTATGTTTTTTACTGCTTCTATTTTCTTTGTTACGCCGTACCTCTCCTTTTTAATAACCTTGATCACAGTGACCCCAGGTGGCAGAGACAACCACGGCTGCTCTCAGAAGCTGAGCCAGGCCCTCGGATTTCATCATGATGCTGAGAAGTCCCTGGGTCCCAACCCAGAGTCCCCAGAATCAGACCAGGACAGCTCAGATGCTGCCGTGGGACTGGAGAGGGCTCATTCCAAGCAGGTCAATAAAAGTCCCTATGGGACAGAGCAATCAAAGGTTTAATCTCAGAACCTCCATTCCCCATTGATCTGTGGAGGTCTCCCTAAAAAGTCTTCAACTTTGCTTGAGCCCAGCAGCACAAACATCTGTATCTGGGCTAATTCAGGTGGCTGAGAGGCCCAGTGAGGGACCTGGCACAGCCAGGCAGCTGCTTTGCCCCAGCTCATAGTTCTGTATTGCCAGCTTGCTCTGCAGACATGCACAAGGTTGCTTATCAAAACGAGACACAGACCTAGATATGACAAAAAACATTAAGTTTTTTCCAACACCTTGATTTCAATAGAACTTAGGCACCTTAATACCTTTCTCCAAGCCTCATCTGCCCCACTTTGCTGCTCCAACTGCCTCAACAGCTCACTGGTTTTTCTTTATACTGCCTGGAAAAACGTCAGCTGTGAGAAGTTTGCATTTTGTGACCCGTGATGTGAGACAGCACAAACAAAAGCATTACCAGTGCAATATACAAAATTAACAGCAGCCAGACAACTCCCAGTAGCTTTTCCATCTTTGAAAACCTGTGTCATTTCACACAGAAGGGATCAGTGAGGCATCTCTGTTCTGGTGAGAGCCACACCACAGCCAGAGCGCTGGTAAGGCTTTGCTCAGAGCCTGCACTCCAGAAGAGAAGAGTGTGCTCTAGAGTTGCTGTAAACAAATTAATTTAAGTGCAAAGGGAAACTTTTCAAGCTGCTCACCAGAAGAAAAGTCCAACCCACCAGAACAAAATGTCCAACAACGTTTATTACATAGTTCTTGAATTTATATCAATTAGCCATCATGTACAACACTAATTTTAACTTTATATGTGTGAATTTTAATCTTGAGCCTAAACAGTTCTGAGGGAAGGAAGGACAGGGCACACCAACGCCTTTCCCATGTGGTTGCTCCCTGATTGCTGCTGAAGAGCTCCCTAATGGCAATGAAACTATCCTGCCATTGCCAGAGGGTGTCACTACGGGACTGGGACAAAGCAACAGAACAAATAAAACAGATAAACAAGAAACGTGGGGAAACCTATCGGAAATAAGCTCTATGTAACCTTCACATGAGTCGTTCATCATCTCACCCGTGGGCTTTCAGAACATGGTTCTGGAGTCTGGGTACAACATCGCTCTGTATTTTTTCCTGTACCTCTGGTGCTCTAGGCTGATTTCTAACACTAAACCTTCAAAGGAAGAAAGGAACTACCTATTAGAGTTGTTTGCAGAATGTCTGTTGTTCCCACACAATTTCACCTTATTTTCCATGAAAGCATGCTTTGAAAATGAAACTATTCTAAAAGCACTTCGTTCACATTCACAATAAACGTATTTGTAAAACAATTGTTTTCACAGCAAGTTGCTTACTGCAAAAGAAATCTAAATCTTCTGACATAATGACGTATAGCTCAGGTAATTAAAAAGAGCCAAACTGAGCATGTTAAAGTGATCCTGAGTGCTGAATTTGGTAAAAATCCTAAACCAGAAGAGGAAGCAAGTCAAAGAGCCAAAGAGCACAGTAAATGAAAGCACTCAGAAACCTGTAAAAAAACCCCTGCAATATAAGGAAGATCCCAAGGTGCACCACGTTAGTAGGTTTATTGTCTTTGTAGCCTAAATGCAATTTACTCACTACCAGCAAATGGCAGGAGACAGATGACCATGAGCCTATATTAATTTGGTATATGATGGCCAAGAAACTTGATAGATGTTGGGACATATGAAGAGCGTGTGAGGGATCAGGCATTGCAGAGTGTGGGGAGCTGCTGCTCTGAATGGGACTGTCGGTGTCAGAGGGTGGGGTGACTGTGACAAAAGAGAGCATTAAGTCCCAGATTCCGCGACATGCTGCTGGAGCAACTGAGCAGCTTCATTTCAACTGTATTTTGGTACCAGGGTAAACTGACTGATGCTGCTGAGGACAGTTTTGATTAGGAAGGGCTGCTCCTGCAAAGTGTTCCAGAGCTCTTGTCAACCTGTCAAGGAATCAAACCTCGTGGTCTAATAATAGAACAAGAATTTAATATTCTTGGAAATAAGTTCTAGTCAAAGCACAGGATTTAATAAATAAGAGAAGAAATGTGACACATTTCACACCACTAAAGAACAGTAGGTAAACTTGGACGAAACACAACCTTTCACTATTTTAAACCAAGTTCCTAAAAGCAAAGGAAAATCTGCATGGATGTTGTAACCTCATTGCAGACAGCAGCTGCATGAGGAACATGGGTCAACTGCAGTGATTAAACTGTCAGGACTTGAAATCAGGGCACTGCTACAATATTTTAATATAGCAAATCCATTCTATCATGGTGAAGGTTCAGTTGGCTGTTCTGGGAATTATTAGGATGTCAAAAGGCCAAAGTCTATTTCTGGATACTGAAAAGTAATTCCCATTCACCTCATACGGTAGTGATGTGCCTCTCTTAGGGAAAAGAAGAGCAAGAAATTCAAAGGCAGCAGCAAAGTCTCCTTAAAAAGTCTTTTCAACAAAGAGTAATATAAGAAGAAATTAAATTCAGAATATATGTAAATCTGTTGTTTTGTTTCTCTTGTTTCTACCTGACTTTCATGACAAATAGATCTCTCAGACTATCAGACAGACAAAAAATACAAAGATGTGGAAAACAGAGCTGGAATTTGGCTTAATGACAGCAGACTTGGTCTTTCATTGCAAATGCAGAGAGGGGTGTCAGGAGGTCTAGCCTTTATGTGGACCTTGTAATAACTGTAAATATATAACAGACTATCAGGACAGAAAAATGCTTCTCTGTTAATGAGAATTAAAGCTCTAGACTGAGCAGTTTATTCTGCTTACCTAAATCATCGCATCTGGAAAATTATTCAATTCATGTCTCAGCCTTTACTCTAGGACATTCACTCACATGAGCAAAGAACTTTCAACTCCTCTGGGGTCATGGTACAAATCTATTTTATTTCACATGGTCATATCCACAAACAGAAGAATAAACTAAGCTTGATCCTGCAAAGAGTGATGAAAACTGCCAATGTTTTAGTTACTCAGATGGTGCAGGATCAGGACCCAGGAGTGCAGGGCACAAGAAAATAGGTTAGATGTGATCAGGAAAAGAGTTTTTGTAAGAAGCCATCACCGTACACTGCTGGGAAATACTGAAGAAAATGTCTTAGGAACAAGCTTGAGCCAGCATGGTTATTTGGGCAAGAAAACAGAGTGTTCAGTGCTGAGCACTGGACTCGTGGTCTGGGCAGCAGAGCTCCTCACCCCGTGGAGCTCTGGGTACCATTCACTGGATGCTTCACCCTCTCCATCAGCAGCAAGATGAGCCATGCTGTGCACAGCTTTCCTGACACCATCTGACACCAGCTACAAAATCTCAGAGGCTCCTAAATAAAACCCCATCCTTTGTAACTGAACTAAAACAATAGCCTAGCAAGAGTCCCAGTGTGTGCCTGCTTCAGACATCCAAAAATCAGTCAGGCTCCAAGTTGTGAGAGCTTGGCTTCCAGGAGGACCAATGTCACACAAGTGTTTTGTTCCCAAGAGATGGCTGCTGACTCTTCATTAAGTGAAATAAATTTTCATGTCATCACATTTTGCCATCTTTGAAAAAAAACCCCTCATAATATTCTGGAGCACTTGAGAAAGTACTGCGAGAACCAGCAAGAGCAGAGAGCCAAGTTTGATCTGAAGGTTTCAAGCAATGGAAAAATCTGCCACATCCCAAGCTAATTTAAATTATGGATCAGTTCCCTGATTACTCCAAAAAGAAAAACTAAACTTTTCCAGTCTGAATGTGCCCAACTTCAGCCACCAGCTTTTGGATCTCACATGGATCTAACGTGCATCTGTTAAAGAGACCGTTGCTATCACTTACCTTTCCCTCGCAGATACGATAAATTCACCTTCATTCTGCTTCATTAAACTAAATACAGTCTCCACACACAAAACTGGGAAGATGCTGAGTGTCTTAAAATAGCATCTGATGTTGTTTTTTTTGGATATGCACTATTATATTTTCATTTTAATGCACCACACAGAGAAGCGCATTATACTTTTCTAATGCGAATTTCAGTTGTCAACAAGCATGTCTTTGGATGATTTATAAATCAGAACTTGAATAAATACAAAAAACCCAAAATCCCCACAAAGAAAGTGATAGTTTGGGTGGGGGGGTGGTTTGGGTTTTTTTTGTTTTAATTTCTGAAAGCAAAAAGCAAATTGAAAACTGTCTTGGTTTGAAGAAAACCCAATTTCTTTTTCTGCCTTCTTTATAAGAGAAAAACAGAAAGAAAAGGAATCTGGTGGTGCCAAAGGGTTAAAGTATCCCATTTCGGGCAGTCTGAATATCTGAATTTAGCAGCTGACAGTGCATGGTGTGTCAGTCTCTTACAGCTGTTCCAGTTGATTCAAAGACCATCTTTGTTTCTCGAAATCTTAGCAACTGTTACTTTTTTCCGAAGACAATGATAGACCAGCTGTTACCTCACAAGATGCGATGTACTTCAGGTCAAAGTCTTTAGTAAGGAACTTGTAAAACAAGAACTAAATCATTGTTTGGGTTTGCCAGGGTTTTTTTTTTTCATTAAAAGGGAGTTAGCAGCCTAACAGTCAAATAACTTACACTTGGTATTCCCATTAAGTGCACCGGAACGACAGAGAAATTTCATCTGGTTGTTGAGCTGAATTCTCTCTTTCTATACAGGAAAAAAATCCCACCACTAAATCTTGCAGTATTATAGGATATTTTTTTTGTTTGAAGGCCGGTTGCTGCCTTTCCAAACACGGTGTTACTAAAGCAGGTGTCACCTCATCATGGAAACGCCCAGGTCTGGCCGTTCAGAACGCAAGGTGGGGATTTTCAAGAGAGCCTTGTAGGAGTTCAACATTCACTTCCCGCTGTATATCAATCAGCGGGAAGCTTAAGTTCCTTTAAGCTCTCTGAACATCCTCCTCTAAAGGCACAAGGAAGCAGCTGAGTCCTGGAGCTGATCCTGCAGCACCGGTACGGGTCACACCCCGCTTGAAGGCACCCAGGCTTTCAAAGCCGTGCAAGGCTGCAGCATCAGTCACCTCATGAAGACTCATGAGAGCAGGAGTAACTGTTGACAGGTTACCTACAACCCTTCTGGGGCGGGCTTAAAAGAAAGGAAGCAGCATTTTAAAGAGCTTTAGTTGAAATAAACCCTTGTTCGTCCCTGCACAAAGACAAATTACTGCTTCCAGCTGCTCTGATGCAGAAGACAAAGGCTTGCTGAGAAGAGTGGACCGTTCTTTTATTCAACCTTTGTGTTTAATTCTGGAAAGCCTCAGCATTGAGTAATGTATTTGCAGAGCCACTGCCAGCTAATTGTTGTGTAAAGAAGCACACAAAGGCACAGTCATATATACTGCAGTGGTAGAAAAATTTTACACGGCCTGTTAAACTCAGCAGTAGTCATAATTTTTCTGTTTTATATAGAGAGAGATAAGTTTAGACTCAAGATTGTTTCAGGAGCGTGCATGAATACTATTTGCCTCGGGCTATTTTTTCTAGATCTAAAAAGGATTTATGTAAATAACTTCTCTGCTTTAACTCTGTTTTTCAGAACGGGTGACATACTGCCCATATGTAAACCAGTGCTTTATGCAGAATTAAAAATAACCACCATTAGGCATGGCGCCGCCAGTATTTGTGATGAAGAATATAAACTGTCTAACAAAACACTGAGGGTGAATCACAAACCCTAAAAAGCTACAAACTGACAGTATTTGTTTCTCGAGATAAAAATATCCATAAATACCAAATGTGTGTGCTTTTAGTTTTGTTTAAGAGAGTAACCTACCTACCAGGCCAAATACTGACATCACAACAAGTACAATCTGCTGATGCTGTCAGGCTGTTGTAAGGGGATTGACACCAAAGCAGATACAATCTCCTAATGGCTGCTGAGAGCACAACTTTGCATAACTAATTTAAAGACTGCTGCCTGCAGGCACCACAATGGTAATTAAAGACAATAATTCTTGGACAAATGAGATGGATGTACTGGAAAATAAAGTCAGTGCTAAATTCACAGCTAATCCTTCAACGGAGAATTGGATCATTTATTTTCCAAATGGCTGGGCAACTCTACCTGGTTTCATTTCCATCTCTGCTGACAGATTATTCTTTCTCCAAAATCCGTAATTTTTTCTAGTTTAAGTAGTATTCCTCATTGGCAAGCTCCAATTCAGCAAGACAGAATGTGCTTCCATTTACATACATGAATAGTTCCTTTGACATCCACAGCAAGTCAGTGGAACAACTCAGGGTTAAACAACACACTTTTAAACACCACGAGGAATCAAGGCCGTCAACAAGGCACAAAAGGCACAAAGAAAAGCTGGATTGCCAGGCAGTTTACCTGGAAAATACCTTGGTGTTACCCAAAGGAATAAAGCTTTGTTTAGCATGCCTTGGTAAATTTGAGTTTCCACTTTTTGGTCGTTTACAAGTAGAATTCACAGGACAGGCCAATTGTCCAAAACCACTGATGATCAGGAAAAAATCTCCCACTCGGTGTGGTTCTGCACCAGTTTCTTCTCTACCAAACCTGCTACATGTGCATAATATAACTTGCATATTCATACCTCCTCTGCCCCCAAGCTACCACTGTCTGCTGACAATCTTAAATTCCTGCACAGGTGGGGCACTCACGCCTTTACAAACCTTCATGGGATGCCTCTGCACAACTCGGGGGTCATGATGCATCTCCTCTCTCTTTTGCTATTCCCAAAAAGCGAGGTGAAGAATCCTGCCCAACTCTGGTCACAAAAAATCCTAACGTAACTCAAGGAAGCCATGTTATGGATCAACAAAGCCCTCAGCCCCCACTCTGCCGAGCCTCGCTGGGCAATTTCTCTCTCATCTCTTATTCTTTGTTTTCATCTCTCATCTTCCGAGTGGTTTAGCTTGACATCTCGAGCATTCTTGGCAAGGCTCACTGAAGAGGTATCCACACATCTATTTCCATCCTCTGGCCTTGTCCAGTGACTAGTAAGAGAAATTAAGGTGCAGTTTTGCCATCATTTAATTTGATTTGGGCCCCTGCTGCTGCCCAAAGGGGAGGCCCTGCCCAGCCCACTCCTTCCTTCCACTTGCCAGAGCATTTCGGCAACCAGGCACAGGGTGGGAGGAAGGACCTGCTCTGACTGAAAATAACCCTGCAGGGGAGGATCACTTTTCAGAGAGCTGCCCTGGCTCACCTGGCCATGAGAGCAACAGGAACAGCCAGCCAAGGTTTGGCACTCACTGTGTTACTTCATCCTTTGGTGCCAGCTTGGAATTCAGCTTAAATCACTGGTGGAAACCATACCCTGAGTTTTCTAAGGCGTTTTGAGCACCAAACTTAAGACACCTACAGCAGTCAGAGTAAATATCCCCCCCTTAACATCCATGTGTGCTCCACGCAACACGTGGAGGTACAGAAATACCAATGCAGTATCACGGGAAGGGAATTTTTCTTGCACTGTTCTGCACCCCGTGAGCATATATGAGGCACAGGGAGAAGCTAAGTCTGTGTTTGTTTCTTAACAAAAGAGTTAAGTTACAAATGCAAGGAAAACACAGGATGTGTAATGAATATGTCATAGCTGTGGCATCCTGTTTCTAAAATATCTTGCTCCTGAATGGTGCCGTCTTAAGTTTCTTCCACATATATGAGGCTTTCCAGCTGGCCTGCAGCCAGTGCTTTAATAAAACATGGTATTATGCAGAAGTGAATAAAGCTTATAGCAATAATAATGTCCCTGAAATTTGCTAATGACCAGAAGTTTCAGGAAGACTTCAATATGAGATCAACAGGACAACAACTAAAATTCACTTGCCAGCTATGGAAAGCCACTTTTCTCATGACAAATTATGCCTGTACTGAAAGAAACCCCAAGTCATTGCTGACCCAGATGAAAAGCGTGTTTTCTGAATTTGAGCACAATGCCGTGCTGCAAAGGAGCTGCAAGCACTTCAAAAAACTTTAAGATGTAAAATGATTACAAATTGAAGAAAAATAAATATACTTGCAATAAAGACACAGCCGCTAAGAATATTAGGGTAGGGGTGACCAAGTGCATAAACACATGGTGAGGATTCACGGCCAAAGGAGCACTTTTGCAGGAAAGGATCCACTGATTCTAGTGGTCCCATCCTAAGCAGGACTCAAAAATATCCCACTGCTGTGAAAAATTTAAAGGAACAAGCAAGACATGGAGCAACTGGGGAGAGTTGAGGACAACAAAAAAGGCAAGTAGGCTGAGGAACCTGCAAAGTGCCAGTGTTCATCTTTACATCTTGGTCCCAACAAGCACAAATATTAAAAAATGCACTTTATCCTCCCACCTTTGCTGTGCAGGGAGCACACAAGAGTAAATGCAACACTGTGTGCTGCTGAAAAAATACAGAAGTTTTGTCTTCAAGTTCATTTGTTGGTACTTTTTTTGTGCCTTTAGGAGAGCTCAACATTTTAGTAAAAGCATTAAATACCATTTTGTGCCCCTTGCTTTCAAAGGCGTTTCACACCATTATACTGTTCAAAGAAACCAATTCATTAATAATGCAAGTAATAAAATACACAAAAGTATTCTGAAAGCTGTTGCAAGCCTCACAGCTGCCTGTACGTTAGTAATAGATGCTTCCAAAAATTACATTAGCTAAACATTTATCTACTCTCTTTACTCCTTGATGAACAAGTTTGACACAGCATTTACACACAGATATGGTGAACTTTTAACCTTTCCACTTCTTTTTGTGGTCAGGAGGCCACTGAGCTTCTGTACAGGGACTGACAGATGTGGCTCCTGACACAGCAGAGCAGACTGGCACTGGTAACATCCTGGAAGCAGGAGGGACACTCCTGCTGCCCTCAGCCCTGCTCTCTCCCTTACTGTTTATTTCAGTTATATTTCCTTCTCCTCCCTGGCAATCATCAGCTTTGGGTCCAACCTCCATTCCCACAGGGGCTCACCTCTGAACTTCCTCACTGCCCCCCTCTCAGTGGCTGGCCCTGTCCAGCAGAGACACAACATCCTGTCAATGAAATGATGAAAAGTTACTTTTTTATTTTTATCCACAGAAGAAAAATGAATAATTCCTTCCTCTTGATTCCCCTTTACTATTCAACACCACGACAGAGCCAAGTGGGTGTACTTGCATCCCAGCATTACGTGATGAAAGACAGAAAATCTTCGTAGCTACACTGTGGGGTTAGAAGAGATTAATCAGAAGAGGTTAGAAAAAGGTCACTCAGACTGGCCCCTTGTCACCAATTTTGACTTTACACACCATTTCACAACTAGGAGGCCTTAGAGGACGTTAATCTGCTGGATAGCCAAGAGTGGGAGAGGAAATAGAACGCTGCCAAGTTATGGGTGTAATCCTATCTGTGCATAGACAGAAATCCTTCGGTGGCTGCAGAGCCAGGGCAGCGGGGAGGCGGCGGCACCGCACCGGCCCCGCCAACCTCGCCCACGTGCAAAACTCCAGGCCAGCACTGACCAAAAGAAGGGGGAAAACTGATGCAAACTCTAAATCATCTTCAGAATGGGCCTGAATCACGAGATCTCACTAGAACCAGGGGGGGGATAAGATCAGCAAGGAAACTCCCCTCATCCAGCCATCAGAATCTACAGCACAGGCCACTGGAGACAAACCGTGCATTCCTGGTTATTCAGATGAGAACAGCAGCTCCTTGCAGCTCAAACCACATTCCCACTTCAGGTAATGGGCATTTTGCCACTGGTTTGGAGAGAACCAGGACCTTACTCCAGAGTTTAAGCAAGTCCCACAAGAAAACAGTGGACTGCCACGTCACTTTGCAGAGCTGTGCTGTTCTTTGCAGTATTAGCAACCCTTGAACATTTTGGCAAAAGCTGCTGATAATTAGCTCTGCTGCTTTTGGTGCTGTTGCAGTTACATTTCCCTTTTGTTGTACTTTTCAGTATAATTTTACACCAGAGACTCTGTGCGTGTGTAGGACATAGATGGCAGCCCCGTTCGAAGCACGGCACAGGAAAAGATGTGATCTAAAATAAGACTTGGAGAAAAGTATTTCCAACACCAGTGCAAAAAGATACTTGTTTACCTTAACTTCAGCGTGGCTTCTCATGCAATCAACCCTTCATATGGAATATCTGACACAGAGATAATGTGCTACACTCTGCCTTTATAAATAAGGGTTTAAGTTTCACAGCTGCCAAGCAGCAAGCGCAACACAAGTCAGAGCAGGCTAACACAAATATCTTTTTGAAGAAAGAAAAGATGTAGGTCATCCACTGTAAATGAGAAATTGCTAGTCCATCCTTCCCCCAACTGAACACCTACATTTTGGTCAAACATGAAATTAGATGAAACAATGATAGTATCTTCAGCATAGAAAGCACTGAGGAAAACAAACACAAACCAATAAACACCAGCACGGCAGCACAGAAAATAAAATAACCTTACCTAGCTTTCCACTGTTCCAAGAGCCCAAATGAAGTAATGTACCACTTACTTTACTGAACTACAGATGTACACTAAGAAGATGCAGACTGGAAGTGATGGCAATGGTGTGCTCTGACTTGCTGACTTCTCCACACTTGACAAATGCAACCAGACAAGGGTAAGAGCATGATGTCAATTTATTCCTTCACTGCAATCTTGTCTGCAGAGCAGAATATGCATCCTTCTGTGAGCTCCTTTTCTTTTTCCCCATGTCAGCAATAGCCTGCTGTGCTCATCATGAGGCTCAAATGAGGCCCCTGGACACATCCCTGAGCAGGGAAATGGTCTACACCTGAGCATTGCTCCAGTGCACAACCCAGGAGCTCCTAAATCTTTTGACAGCAGAGGCAGAATACGCCTGGTCAAGCCATAGTTTGCAAAAGCAAAGAGTCTACAATGCACCTGCAGCACACACCTGGGAGCCTGCACAGGTCTCTTCAATCCTAACACATATCCATGACAGGACAGAGGAAAATGGGACACAGGAAACGGATGGGAGAGACCACGATCATGACGCGCAATCAGCACAGTGCAAGAAAAAGCACTTGTCCTTCAGTTTTTGTCTCTCACCCTACTTTGATAACATATTATGGAAATGTCCTTTTTCCAGCCCTAAATCCTTTCCAGCCCTATCCTTTCAGTGCCTGTCACATCAGCATGCTGACAGTATGATCAGGATTTACACCAGTTCTGTACAAGAATTCTTCTCTGTGGGTGAAAAAGCTAGAAGAAACGAGCAAAGTTCATCCTCTTCTAATTACTCCAGAAATCTGAATGTTAACATGATATCTTTAAGACTGCAAAGTAATTAAACTGTGTAAACATCTGCAAGAGGGAGCAAAATTTGCACTCTTGGAATGTGCTTTGACTTGCAAGTGTTTGAGTAGCCCCACTGAAGGACTGCTGCCGATGTCCTGCCAGAACTAAAATTGTCAGCGTGGACAAAGTTTTTGTCCTTTCTAACCACGGAAGCACAGAAAAGCGGGGTTGGTGAGGAGTTCCTGGCCTCACTGAGCCTTATCTGCTGCGAGGCAGGACTGATGCTTGTCATTCCTGGCAGGCCATAGTCTAATCTGTCCTTAATGGCCTCAGGTGCTGGAGACTCCACAACCTACCCAAGCAGTCAGAGACCTCTTCTTGGATCTGACTTGACTCTCTCCTACTGCACTTTAAATTTGTTGTTCTTTATCCTCTGGCCCACAGAGCAGTTTATCCCTCATATAGCATTATTCACATGCAATTATAAGCTATTATTGCATCCCTCTGCCCCAGCTTCTATTCTGCAGGCCAACCAATCCCATTCTTTCTTCAGAAGTGATGTTATCTGGGTTTGTGATCGTCCCACCACTCTTCCATGAACTTCCTCCAACTGTTTATCCTTGGAGTGCAGTGCCCAAACTGGACACTGTGTTCCAGCTGAAATCTTTCCAACACTGGGACATCTTGCATGTTCTGTTTAGCTACCCCAGTAAAACATTAGTGTTTTCCAAAAAAGCTTGACGGTAGTGGCTGTTATTCAGACCATGAGTCACAGTAAGCTCCACGTAGTTTTTCAAGGAACTACCAAAACTGCAAAACTGTTTTGTAGTTATAGAGGTGTTCTCTGCACTTGGCTCAGTGTCAATCCATCCTGCTTTTACTAGAATACTCCTTCAACCTGTCAGCATAATTCTGAATTCTGCCCTTGTCTCCCAGTGTTTTAGCAGCTCTTCCCATCTCCATGTCAGCTAAAAATTCAACACTCATAGTCTGTCCCACTGGGGCTACTAATGACAATAATGATGAGCAGAACAACCCCTTCAATTTACCTTTCCATTGGAATGATGGACCAGTGACAACTGCTGTTTGGTATAACTCCATCAGTTTTGCACAGACTCCACACTGGTTTCACTGGAGACACACTTCCCTGGATTTTTTTTTATGAAACCGTCATAAACATTAATGTCAAAAACACTACTGGAAGTTGAGCTGTTTGGCCTCCTTTGTGCCTCCCCCAGCTGTACAACTTGCTATCAGTTCTGGAAAGACATTTTCAAGTCTTTAAAAGTCACACTGGGTGTTACTGAACTCCTTGGTCTCCTTCAGGTGCTTATACATAATTTGTTTGTTCCAGTTTTTCCAAGAACAAAATAATTTACCTGACATTCTCTTTTATCTCTTTACAGACATTATGTTTTTTCTTTCCCACTCATTCAGCACTCGACCTGTCTTCTCTGAGTTTCAGAAGTAATGACAAATGCTTCTGAGATTGCTTTAGCTAATTCCTCAATGACAAATGCTTCTGAGATTGCTTTAGCTAATTAAGTAATCTAGAATAAAGTTTATCGGGCCCACCTGTTCTGAAAATACTAAATATGTCTGAACACATTCTAACCCGTTCTTGCCCTTTTTTACCTTGTGATTTTACCCTCTGCCATAATACCATGAGCATGTTTGAGGGTGCATTTAGTGTGACTCAAACACATCGGTGGGAGCAGTTCTGAACCCTGAGTTGAAATTTAACCTTATTTCCTGTCCTCACACCAAGCTATGGATTCCCTTAAATCATAAGGCACCTCATACCTTCGTTCATTATCATCAAGATGAGCAAAGAGCACGTTCTTGGAGATGGCCTTAGCCAGAGCAGTCATAGTTTTATAGTCCTTTGGAATAACCTGCAGAGAAAAGAATGAAGGGTAATTACATGCCTGGTTGTATTTCTTCACAAATCGTGAAATCTACAGAAAATTCCACTATTCAAGAAAATTGATGCAATTTTATTTCAGGCACTGAGACAGGATGAGGCTATAATATAAAGCCACCAGGAAAGTAATAAATTACAGTTTTGATAATGTGAGGATAAGAATTTTTGTTCTCAAAATGACACTCACAAAGGAAATATAAGATCAGGGATGACTGGGGAGAAGGATATCCATAAAATACTATAATTAGCAGGTACTGGCAGCTATGTAGTCTCCTTTCAAATCTCTCGGACTGAGGAAAATGTATTTTATATTCCTCTTCCCTCCAAACAGCATCAGAAGCAACCTACTTTTAAAACTGTGGAAATAGCAACATTTCTTTAGGAAAAAAGTAAAAATGTGTTGATTACACCATAGTGTTCAGTACTGGCTGTGGTATAAGGAACCAAGCTCCTGATAGGCCCACTTGAGTCAAAATCCTGTGCCTTGGCTTCATGGCAAACAAGAAGAATTTGCATTTGAGAATGAAGAGGTCTTTAACTGTTAATTGGAGAGATGTCAAAAGTCCTGTTGTGCATGAATTTGCCCAAAATAAAAGTTGAAATTCAGGAGTATTTCCACTTTGGAAAGTTAGGCTATCCATTTTAGTAAGCATTTAGGTAAGATATCAATAGATAATGTATCTCTGTATTTGCCAAGTATCTTCTTCTACCAGTCAGAGATTCCAAGATTAGGAGAGACACAAAAAATTTGTAACAAAATTATGACCTGTCAAAATATTAATTGTTTTTAGTAATGTGATTTTCCTTAATAGTTTCATTGTAATAGGAGAGAATCAAGCATAGCAGAAGTTTGAAGTGTTAAATAAACCTTACTCAACCTGAAAATCAACATCTGTTTGTCTTTCAATTACTGCACAATAAAGGTCTGATAAGGGGCATTTACCTTTCACATTTTTTATAACAGAAGTGGTGTATCTGTCTGTCTCAAGTTACTACATGTGCTGATGTGCAGGTGCTTTCCTTCCCTCATCCTGGAAAGGCAAGATAGCAACCAAAAGAAGGATTTCTCAAAGGCGAAAGCTGATGTAGAACCAGTTCTCACAAAGAATTATCAACATTTATTTCACAGGGAAACGCTGCACTGTGAAGATCTAAAGTTAAACTCTGGCCTCAGGCCTCGCTTGCACTGACTGCTGCAGTCATTAGATTACTCAAATTAAGTCTAGAGAAGTGTATGTGTACAAACTGCATGCTTGTATCAGAGTGAAACCTAACCTAATTTATCTAAGAGTTTGAATTTCTCAGTGTTAAACTCGGCCAGTATCTTATTCTTGGTTTTTACCCTATCAGAGGAACACTGGATTGAATTGCAGGCCTGAACCCTTGCTCTATTAAGAGTACCCCAGCTGCTCAGCTTACTGCTGATGAGCCAAAAGGGTAAATAATCAGATCACGAAGACATTCAACTCCAACCTTTCTGGCTGATTATGAAATAGCGCTGGCTGGCTTTTCTCAGTGTAAATTTGCAGCGGTGAAAGCCACAAGGCTTTGTGGGTTTGTTGGGGCAGAGACACAGAGAACACAGGAGAGAGATTCTATAGGTGTAACCAGGCATCTGACCAAAATCAAATGCTGGGAAGAATTGCTTGACCATTTCTTACATCACTCTTCCAAATAATCACTGAAAGTTCTCTTCGAGCTGATAACTCTCTTTAGAGCAAGATTCCTGTTCTGTTAGTTGTTAACTGTGTTATGCCGGATGTGTTGACAAATATTGCTTTCTCTAGATCAAGGATGAACTAACCCTCCACAGAGATCTTTCCCAGAATGGAGCCGTGCCATGTGCTTGCTCAAATCACAAAGCTAAATCTCTTTTGATTTTCTCTCCAGGGACATAACTCATTTCAGTGCCTCTAGCACTACTCATGCTATAGCTCAGCCCTTCAAGGGATCCTTCAAACTGGCTTACGACCCAGATGTGTTTCTATCCAACACCTGAATTCAAGCCAGCAGTTTGACTACCATCTAAAATTCCATCTGTTTGCAATAGCCTAACACAACCTTTGCCTTCCTTTTTAACCTTTTAAATTTGTTCCATAATTTGTCCTTTCAGTGTCTCCTTTTCTTTCCGTATTCTAGAAATCTGTCACAAACACATATCCATGGGATTCACCATGGGATTCATTTGCTTGTGGCAGAAGACAAAGCACTGACACATGTCCTCCCAGTGCTAGTTCTGTATTCCTTACAGTATCTGTAGCTTTACAAGAAACTATCCCCTAAATTATTATTATTATTTAAGTTCAGTCAGTTCCTAGGAAATTAAAATCATAACAGGGCTAGTCACAGAACACACAGAATATGATCTGTATTGCTGCTTCTGGTTCTTGCCTACTCATGCTACTGTCAGGACTCACTGACATCACTGCTGAGAAATGAAAAAAGCAAAGTTTACTTCAGGTTCCATTATAAACATAAAAGAATTAGTCAGGGGATGTTTCCTTTCATTTTCAGAAGAGTCAGATGGAACCCATAATAAGCAGAAACAAATGTGGTCTCTTCACAGAAGTTTTTTAGGGGGATATTGCAAAGTGCACAGAAAGAAAAGTGGTTTAAAGTAGCTTTTGAAGTATCACACAAGTTTTTAACAGTGCAGGGAATTCATTAACAGCTTGACCACAGTGCTGTTAAAATTTGCCACACACTTACAAACATTATTTAACTGCCACAAGAATACTCTTACACACTTGTTCTTAGGATGAATGGCTCTCCTAATTCTTTCTTTCTTGGGACAGAAATCCCCAGAGCAGCCAGTGAACTTGTATCATAAGCAGATGACAAAAGCACATCTGACTGCAAAGGCAAAAAGCATTCTGCCAAAAAGCAGTGACTGACAAAATGTATTCCCATAAAGAAAAAGCTCTTTGAGTTAAAGCTACTCCAGGCGTGCACAAAAGCACATTAGTAGCATCTGTCAACCTTATGAAATACACTTTGAGCCTGGCTCCCTAAACAAACATGACATATGCTATTGTAATGTCTCTCTTCTAATAACCTTTGAAAGCTTTAGCCAGTTTCAAAAAAAAAAAATTGCAGCGTTATTAAGAGATATCAAAGATATAACATAGCTAGATATTTTTGTGGAAAAGGCAGTTAAAAAGAGAGAAGCCCAAACTGGAGCTCCTAGTGAAGAAATTACCTAGTTTGGGACTGGCATTTCTTCAAAGACAATGGTCACATAAAATCACCCAAGTATAGTCAACAGACTTTCAAAATTCAGTGGGTTAAGTGGTACCCAGTCAACAAGGGAAATACGTGCCTGAGTGGTCTAGGAAACCTAAATGACTTAGCTTCAAGAAAACTTGAGGCAGAGCTGAGTTTTGGAAACAAAAAAACAAAAAAAAAAACCAAAACAAACAGGAAATGCAGAAATAGAAAAGCTGTCTTCCAATAATGTGAGGTTCTGACCAACCTCAGAAGACGCTGAAGTCAGTGACTACCAAGGAAATGGCTGAGCATTACTGACCCTGTTAGACAGGGAAAGAGATGAGCAGCACATCTCAAAAAGGAAGGAACAGTGAACGCTGAAATCCCATTGATGAGGAAAGCCCTCAGCCAAGGAGACAGCAAAAGAACTCGAGTGTGAAGATGGTCAGGCCCTGCTCGTGCCAGCATGAAGACACCATCCCCCAGGCTGGCCCAGGAGTCCGAATTAGGGACAAAATCTGAGTCGCTCGATCGTATTGCACACCTGAGAACCAGACAGGGGTGGTCCCACGTTACCTTTCTGACGTAGGAAACAGCATCTTCCTCGGTGTACACCTCTGCACTGACCCCCCCTCTCCTGCGCCGGGCCTTCACCACCGGGTTGGGAGGCGGAGGGGAAATCTCATCGTCGTGAGAATCCGACTGGGAGCTGGATTTCTGCCGAGCCAGTATTTGCTTGCATTCTTCCTGCAGGGCAGAAAGAGACAATAAAACACGTATTACTCACGGATAAAGTCAATTTGCCCTTCTTTTATGACTATCAGCAACCCCTTCACTTCTGTGTTTGGGTGACCGTCAGTTTGCGCCGCTGAAAGAAAAGCACAAATTTAATGAGGGTAGCATTAACTACAATGTGTGCACAGGCATCATCACTCCAGGACTTGACCTGATCAACTCCTTCTTATGCATCATGGCAACCAACATATATGAAGTGCAGGCGTATCTTTGCAGATACTCCTGGCTGAGAAAGCAGAACAAACCTCTTTTGCTCACTCTCCAACATCACAGCTGTTATTTTTTTCAGCTGGCTTGTACATGTCGTTGTCTCTCATACAGACAACTTGTCAGAAGTCACACGCTGATGTATTAGAAAGGTTTCTTCATCTTGCTTTGCTTTGCAAGCTTTCTATCACCACGAACAACAAAGATGCTCCCTACTCCAGAATTTCTGCCATACAACTGATTTATAATCAATGGGACTCCTTCCAAGCAAAGAAGATCCAAGGTAGGCTCCAGAGGACTATGAAAGATGATGGCTGGCCTAGCACCAGCTGGCCAATAGGGAGGTTATTCTCCAAATTTCATGCTTGTGGAACAGAGAATAAAAAAGGAAGGAGAATCCCTGAAGAGGGAGTAACAAGAGTAGTAAACAGTACAGAAAACCTTCAACAAAGGAGGTCAGAGTTGCAAAACTGTCAATTCATACACTGAATTTGACTTCCAAAGGATGGAGACAAACCAGATTACCCATAATTACAGTATGTTCCCAGAGCCCCACGTTCTACCCCTCAGCTTCCTGGGATGAGAGGGAAAAGCATAAATTCCCTTTGCATCATCCACGTCTGTCAGCCAAAAGAACCGGGGCCTGTCTGCTCAGACCCAGCCCTCCTCCCCACCCCAGCACCCCTCAGCCACAACACACCACACTGCCTCTGCTGCTTCACCAGAGCCTTCTGGGCTGGCTCATCCCAGCCTTTACTGATCCTGCCTAAAGGCAGGGGACAGCTGGAGATGGGGTGGACCATATGTTCTGTTCCCTAGTACAGGAAACCAGAGGGCATGAGCAGGAGGGACACACTGTAAGAAGGGAAGCTGGCTGGTGCAGCAGGAGCCCAGCATTTCATCTCCTGTCATCTCCTCTGTGTAGGCAAACCCCACAGCCTGGCAGCCCCAGTGTTAATGTTGAGGGATGTACACGTGGCCATCACCCCACGACTCCCTGAACAACCCCAGTGTTTCTCAGACAACTCAGCTCAGCAGCACTGCAGGCTACCCAAAAGAAAACACAGCAACGCTGAGCTCCCTGCACACCCCATAACCCAAAATTCCTTCGACAGGCATGCCAGAACCTGGCCTCTGTCCTACAGGAAATTTCCAGTGAGGCTTTCCATTCAGAGCTAGGACAGGAGTCGGTGGAGGAGGGAGCATCTGGGAGCACCAGCACGAGTGGCAGATCACCAGCATCACCAGCTGGTCTCGCTGACAGAGGAAGTGAGTTATCCACAGCTCATCAGGTATGGCACCAGAAAAGGGCACCACAGAAAACTGGCACACGCTCACAACTTCTAAGCTTGCAAGAAAAATGAATGATTAATACATGTTTTGCCGTTGATGTTTACATCAAATCCAGTCATGTCACTTGTCTTTCCTGGTCTTACTCCAGTTTCTTCCCACACCATCACTGACACTGCCCTTCTCATTTACCTCTGACACCAGTCTTTGATGCACTATTGCTACTTGAAATAAATAACTGAACAGTATTTCCCATGCTGCGTGACTCAAAGTAACAAGTCACACATTCTTGTTTTGAAGAAGGCATTACTGAAACATATAGGGGACAAGCTCAGAGATAAAATGTAGAGGGCTGGCTAAAGATCTGACTTTTCAAGATCCTGACCTGCCTCCAAAAGTGCCAAGTTCTTTCTGAGATCAGCTGGGTTTTAAAGTTGGTTTACAACCCCGAAACTCCCAGGCTACAATACAGCTGAGCTCAGTGATGTAAGCAAAAAAACAGAACTTCAGAAGTATTAAATCCTTACTGAAACTCTTTCATTTCACATTCAAATTTCAAATAGCAGCACTAGATATGTAAAAAATTACTCAGCTAGATTTTCCTATTGTGTAAGAACTGCAAATCCTATTTCAGCATTCTCATCAACTTCTTCCCTTCTCCTCTGTGTCTCAAGATTCCTTAACTACAATCAAGCAAAATATTTCAAATGCAAACGTGTGCTATATATAATAATTATACATAATATCTAGTGTTTAAAAACAAAAGATATGACTGAAGAATTTCAAATAACATTACTGACTATTGGAGTTTATGCATCTCTGACAGTGCTAATGGTCTATAATGATATTAAATGAACACAACCAAGTGCACCTTCTCCATGGGCTTAACTGAAAGGTAGTGAAGACCTTTCTGAGGAATGGCAGCTAAAATTTTACTAAAAGGCAAGTACAACAAGAGGGCAGTCGGATGACTAATGGTGTGCAGCACTTACACAGTTCTGTTTATACACAGCATATTTACTCAGAGAGAAGAGTAGTAGTTTGCCACATTTGAATATAAAATACACTCTTCTTTTTCAGTACACATTGCATAAAAGCCACTCCCAAGGAATTAATAAATAATATCTCCCCTGCCCCAGCACAGATTTATATACAAAAGAAAGCTCAGTGAGATAAAATTAATACTACAAAGCATGCTCTTAAACTCAAATACTTTTAGAAGCCAAAAAGATATTAAAGGATTATAAAAGTGAGTTACGGTGTGATTCATTTTAAAAGGAAGTCTCTTCACTACAAACTCCTTTTATATAAACAGCAGGCAGTTGACTGGCTGGCTTTTCCATACGCCGGTATGCGTAGTCTGGGAAGGATCCCCATTCCTGAACTAGAGCGTGCCTTTTGGAAATAAAAGCATTTGCTCTGTCCTGGGCTGAGCTTTCAGAGAGACGTCTTCCATATATCCTGGGGTAAAACTGCACAAACGCAGCAAATGTTTGAAAGGAGGAGTGAACTGTCTCAAGAAGAGTTCTTCAAACACTGATCTTCAGACGCGGCTTGATGTGGATCCCTGTGCAGAATTCAGTTTCAAGTAAACACCTCATCATCTTTTGTTGTCATGACAACAAGTGATATATCTCTCTCTCTCTCTCCTTGGATGGCACTGATAATTCATAACCATATTGCCCAATTATGTCCACTTTCAAATGAGAAAGCACGTGGAAGACACAACTGCAAGACGGTGTAGCTGCCTTTGATCATTGCCTCAAATTGAAAGAAGAACCAATAAATACAATTGCAGTGACCAATTTACCTTTTGAATGTCCGCTTTCAGCTACAAGAGACTGAGGTATAAACCACAGGAGCGTAGCATATTGTCCTCAGCATCTTTCCCAGATAATGTTTTCATGAGTTTTCAATGAGTTTAAGCACTGCAAGTGAAGCAGCCACAATGCTGAGACAGTTTTTAGGTTTACCCTTCCTTTCAGACCACTGCTGAAGAGCACACACACTTCCTGAGCCAGAAGTTTTCTTCTCTATCAGCTGGAGCATTTCTAAATGGAAATCCACCTCCTCCCCCTAGTCTCTCCTTTCAGGCTTTGTCACTACCTGAAAATTCAGATGAGGATGGGAATGAGATGAAGGAAGGAAAGCACCTGAGGAGGCCCCAATCACTGTGCAGCCTTACAACAACATCCCAAGAAGGCTTTTAAAAGCAAGTCAGACATTTGATATCAAAGCTCAGTATCTCTCCTCTGCTTCCTACAATGTATTCGTTGCATTCAAAAACAACACCACCAAGTACACTCTAAATGATTTTTTTTTTTCCCCTCAAGCGCATTCATAAACTTTTCTGACTGACAGACCTGGATTATTCACAGAACATGTGCAGGAAAGTTCATGCACAGGTAACTAATCTCCCTTTGCACTGGAAGTGACCCAGAGGAGATGCTCTCAATCCAGGAGGGTTTCTAACACCCCTCACCACTCCTTGAGGCTGATGATTTATAGCAACCAATAAAGGCCAAAGGCAAAGTACTTCTCTTTGCTGGAGGCATGGGACTGACTGATGCCATCGCTAAAAGCAGGAAAAATCTGGGAGATCTTAATGTTCTTTCCAGTCTTATCTTTGCCAGGACTGACAATCTTTATGATCATTCAGCCTTAGATTCACACAATCCCAACTATTGTTCCCCTGCCTTCCCCCAGCTACATGCTACCTTTTCTTCTACAGCACTTCTAAGAAATATCTTTAACATCCTCGACCTCCTATCCTACCAAGGTATTTACCCACTCCACAGTTATCCTCCACTTTGATTACTATTTCTGCATCCTCCGGGGCCTCTCTGCATCTCAACTCTTTACCAATTTCCAATCTGGGCAAAATTCTCCTGCCAAAAATCCACCTACTCTGATGACACTCCAACTGCATTGCTGACCTTCCTTAGACCCTTTACTGCCATTGTTTTACCTCCTGCAACTTCTTCACACTTCTTGTCTTCCCCCCCACCAGCATCTTCAGCATCTCAACCCATCACCACCTCTTCCCCACTTTCTTACATACGCCTCACAGCAAAGTGAGAGGTTATGTTACAAAACACAGACCCTATTTTTGATACTTAAAGGCTTATATAATCAAAGAGAATCATAGCCAACACTTCTGATTCTTAAAATCCAGCCAAATAACAATGTATGCACGCACAGCTTGTGTAAAACAGTGGATTAAGTAACCTGATGAATGTAAAACAGGGGAACTTGAGATGTGAAACAAAGACAGCTTCCAGGGAGAATTCCCTCTGCATTCCATCACTGCACTCTGTTTTTGTTAGGTTTTGACTTTGAGACTGAGAAAGCTACTCACACTTGTTGACACACAAAGTAAGCAGGGAGCTCAGCTCTAACGCGCTCCACACAAGCTCGTAAGAGCATGGGTTTGCTTATAACTCATTTTATTTCTTAGGAAAAAGCTTTTTCTCTTTCTGCTCTTATTCCCTTCATCCTCAACCCTTCCCTAAGCCTCTTGCATGTAGGAAAGTTTGCCTGAGGGGGTTTTAAAAATTCACCTCATTTTCCTTTACCTCTTCCAAGAAAACTGTCACCTCTCACAACACTGCCTGGGGCTGACTCTGGCAATCACAGAAGTCCCACCTGAGCTGCTTTTCATCCATCTCTTCCCAGTACTGATATCAGAGGAGAGGCAGGAGCAGAGGCTGGACAAGCCTGCCCAGAAGTGCAGTCACACAGCAAGGGCACCTGGTGCTCCCACTGTTGTTTCAATCAGCATCTCAGGTATGTTCCTGCATGCTTCACCAACAGTTCTGGTCACCAAGGAGATACCACCCAACTGCTTTGCAAGCTTGGAACAATACAGAAATATTTGTCTTTTTAGGCTTTATAAAAACTGCTCAGTTCATGCATTTTTTCTATAGTTTCTTCTCCGTGTGATTTTGCTTCAAATCCATAACCTCTCCCCAGCTTATCCGAAAGGAACGAGTTATACTTTGCATAATAATAACCCGTACTTTTAAGAATAAATTTCATTGGTTTAGACAGGTTCTGGCGGAAATTACTAACTGAAGAACTCCTTTCTGTGATAAATTATATAAAATATATAAAAATACTAGGAGAGAACACTGCTGCAGGAGAAAAGCCTGCTGCTCAAATTTTGATGCTCGAATACGTTTGGTTCTGAAACTCTCTACGGTAAGTCAATAAAGTGCATTTTTACTAACAGAGGGTGCATTCGGGGTTTGTTCCACGCTTTCCCTCCGAGGCAGAGCCTTGTGCAGTCCTGCCCGGTGCCGCCAGGTGGGGCCGCGCGGGGCAGCGCCTTTCGCGTTATTTCACTGCGGATTCCCCAGTTCGGGTTTTCCTAAAAATGCCCTTTCCGATGGTACCGTCGGACACGCGGCATCAGCCCGGGTCCGTAAGAGCACCGCCGATCTACAGCCCGCGGTTTTATTAGAGCAAGGCGGTGCTTGCTGTGTGTGCTGAGGGCAACAGGAGGGGTCCGGAGGGAGCTCGGGTGGAGAAGGTACCAGCAAAGCCCAGCTCAGCCCTGCTCTGAAATACCCCACGTGCAAATGGCTTCAGCAAAGCCCTCGGCGGTGCCTAAACGCATCCTGCAGGTTCCCGCTGCTTCCTCTTCTTTTGTGCCATTTTCTTCGTTAGTTCTACTCTTTTATTCTAATTCTCTGCTGAGGAACAGTTGAGCTTAGCCTGGCAAGACAACTCCACCTTTGATCATATAATCGTGGCTCTAAACAGCCTGACACTATGAAATTTTTGCAGTCTCAGTATGGCTAAAAATACAAAGCGTTGCCTGTAATTTCTCAGTAATTAACTTTTTCACGTAAAGCAAGAACCAGAGATAAAATATGGGTTCCCTGTTTTTTCTGCTATGCCTTCTTTAGTCCTCAAATAAACAGGACTTAATTACAGCTGTTAAAATAATGCCATGGTTTCTTAGCTAGCATCTATTCCCTCACTCCAAAAAAACCCCAATTACAGTCCCTAAGGGAAAGGTTTTCCTCACCCCATCCACAAAGATCTGCACAGTCACAGGGAAATGTAAAACAAATTGTTCAAAGGAAATATCACAGGTTTTAAAATCTTAAGTATCTAAACTGTTCTCAACTATTTTCTGTGCTCAAGGGCATGTTACAGATTTTCACGAAGTAGCTGTTAATGTGATCAAAGTAGATGTCATCTTGAAGTCCATAGGTCACAGCATATAAAAGTGACTTGCAAACTTCAGAATATAGAAACATAGGCTGATTCCCAGCAATTACTGGCAACTTAAGCAGGTCCTGCCAGTATTAAGTGAACAGAAAAATGTGTAATAAAGTTCTCCCACAATTATTTTCAGAGTTATGGTTTTTGATACTGTGCTTGATACAAATAAGCCGCAAAGTGAGAAGGGCACTGGGGGGAGGGTTCTTTCTAACATTGGCACTCCTTCAGAATCAAACATTAAACATCAAACCTCAGTCTCCAGCACTTTATTCACAACCATTTCTTCATGTTCTCCCTTTACAGCTCTCTCAGGACATGTCCATGCTGTGAACGAAGAGTGGCCCAGCCATGGAGCTGAACACTAGCCCAAGACAGTCCCCATCCCTCAAGCATTACCTCATTCCCTGGCTCTGCTCTCAGCTGCTCCTACCAATTCCTGCCAAAACAAACCTGCTCCTAGACGTGTTAGACCTAAGAATGATACTTGGGGCCAGTTAGTGTGCTGGGGTCAGGGGTTAGTCCCTGACCCACTCTCATTTAGCAGCAGGCTGAAGGAGGCAATGGACCCAACTCTGATGTCATCAGAAGGTGAAAAGCATTTATGATCCACTCTGATCTTGCATATCGTCATAAATCTTGCTTTTGTGAGTTGATTTTATGAGATGGAATTAAGAATTAGCAAAATTAAACACACTCCTTTTTTTTTTTTATTAACCTCTGAGGTAGCTCCAGTACACTGATGTGGATCAAGCTCTACTTGTTTTCTACAAGCTTGTTTTTTAACCACTTGAAAAATATCCTACACTTCATCTCTAAACTTCCCACATGATTTTTTGACAGATAAACTGTTCTTCTACCACTCTCTTCAGCGGAACGTGTTGTTTATCTTAATGAGTTTGGAAAATAACCCCAGAATGCCACACTTAGGTGGAAAAATGCATGACTTTGTTTAGAAAATCGTGCTTAAACCCAAAGATTTTCATTCCTCGCCTTACACAGGACCAAAATTAGAGGAGCTATTAGCAAATGTACCATGTCAGTATTGCACATTTACAAAAATCTAATGAACAATTGCTAAATTCACAATTCCACTGGGATTCTTCAAACTACCTGTATATGACAAGTGTATAAAAACAGGATAAAACTTACTGAAAGATTTCTCTATCTTTAGATGTCTCCCTTCAACTGTTCTCATGCAACCAACTAAGTCAAAATATTATCCTACAGCAGAAAATCCTTCACAGTACAATTCATCCCAAGGAAGTCCTTGGAGATGGTTGGGCAACAAGGGAGTCAAACTGCTGTAGGAACAAGAATTACAGTGCTGGAAACCTCCAGAAGCAGCCTAAAGCCTCCAGGCTCAGCAGGCTCAGCCCCCAGGCTGCTCTGGAGAGGCAGTGCCAAGATTGTGTCCTCCCACAGCAAGCACAATATTCCCTGCGCTGATGCCTCGATGTTTCTAAATCATCTTCCATTTTGAGACAAGTGACATCCATCAGCTCCCGTGCTGGCATCCTGATTGATGTCCTACAGCATTCTGGTATCTGCTGTTCTTTGGGAAATGACAGGAGATCACATGAAAGAAGGTTTAATTTCTCAAGGGTAGGAACTGCCCTCCTATCTCAGGTCTGTGTGCTGTGTTAACATCAACAAAGCCAAACTCTCCCAGCACAGCTCCCTGAGAAATCCCTCTAGCAATGGAGCATATTCCATAATACCACAGCACATTTTAACTTTTTTTTTCCAAGAATGGTGTTCATCCTTCTTTCCAAGAAGTCCAAAATTCTACGCATTATGATGGATAACAATTCACAACACGATAAAGGAAATTCAACAATTTTGACTCTCTGGAAATGGGTCTTGGCTGTCAGAAGTTTAGAATATACAGAAATAAGAGACTGTTTCTTTTTCATAATAATCAAATACAATTAAAAACCATCTTGTACTTTCTACCCCTCTCTGATGTCCCAGGCACTCTTACTGGGCTGCCACCAAAATGCAATGTTTGCATTTTTTTAAAACCACGTAAATTTGACATATACTCACCTATAGAAAAATGTATAGAAAAGCAGAGTGAGATGTATTAAATGTTTTACATCACTGGTGATATATCAGCCTTATGTATTATTCACTCCTGAAGGAAGGAACTACTAAACCTTATCTCTTAATCCTACAACAACACTTGCTCACACAACGTGCTCTTCCTGAAAAGACACCTGTAGGCTTTAGAAAGAATTTGTCTAGGAATGTTCTGAAATGTTTCCCCCTCTCTACACTGCTTTTGAAAACAGTCACAGTAAGTGAGGTCTCTCTTAATGCATCCCTCATCAGAGAATCCTGGGGTAGGCACTGCAGACAGGAGGAGCAGTGAAATTAAATAGATTTTGAGAACTTGCTGGTTCCCTGATTTTGTTTGGTTTTAGGAGAAGGGAAAACCCACCACCTGACACTGGAATAAACAGGGAACAGCATCTTTTGCACCCACAGGCAGGTTCTTCCAAGAGATGAAAGTTCAGGATACCATGTGTCACAACACAAAGTATGCTCATGGCAATTTGGGTCATTTTTAACTAGTGCAGTTGGATGAGATACTATAATCTTGGTGTTATGCACAAAAAATTCTAAACAGTAGCCAGTGTTATAGTAGACATCCACAAATGAAGGTTTGGGGTTTTTTCTTTTAACAGTTTGCATTTTCACAGTTGTGTGATCATTTAAAATTTGCAAGAAAAAAATGTACTAAAACATTCGAAATCTTTACACAGTCTTTTTCATTTTGTAAATGAAATGTAAAGTCACCTGAAAAACACTGACCTTTTCTAATTTTTCAAAGTGTTCTCTGAGGAACTTCATGGGTCGGTCTGGCTTTGCTATACAGAGGTTTACAATGCATTCTTTTAAAATCTGTTGGATGTTGTGTTTCTGAACATAGAGTTCGCATCCCTTCAGGCTCTCATCTTCTTCCACATTGCAGGAAGCAGCAGCAGCCATCTTCAGGCTTGTAAACAGAAAACACGACCTAGGTAAGAAAATGGTGCAAGAAAGAGATAGAAGACAGTTCCCAAATCCTTTGTCAGAGAGATCTGAAGGAGCAAAGACATTTTAATATTGCCTGTTGCCTATCCAGGACCTATTGAATTTGAATGTTTTAATGTTCTGGGGCTGTACATGGAAACGCTGAACTGTGTCATCTTTCTTTGGTCAACATCCCACTAAGTACAAAACCAGGATTTTAACTCCTAGATAGTGATCAATCTTTGGAAAAAACAACAAAGCGGTGCAATTAACCCTACGAGGCAAGGAGTTCCAAAGACACTGTTAAATGACGGCGTAAAGCTTTGCTTTTTTCTCCCCGTGGGGACTCCCTCCTGTCACCAGAAACCCAGCTTTCTGCTACAGAGATTTTGGGACCATTTTAGCATCTCTCCCTTTCCCAGCCAGCGACCCTTCGCAGCCCCGGGGAAGCTGGGGAGGAAACGGGCAGAGCCCCCCGAAGGGAAGTGAGCCCTCCACAGGGAAGTTTGGTGACATGGGGACAGAACAGCCCCAAACCCCGTTTATTTCCCCCAGCGAGGCTATGAGCGCTCCGTTACGAGCCCAGAACGCCAGGGCAGCTTTACCCCGGGCCCGGCCGGTCTGTCCGGTTCTGTGGATGCCAGGGGACGGCAGGGACTGTGCGGGGCTGTGCGGGGCAGGCCCCGGGAGGCTCCGAGCGCCGGAGAAGCGCCCCGGGCCCGGCCGGGCGGATCTGCCGCCCCCGTCCCTGTCCCTGTCCCTGTCCCCGTCCCCGTCCCCGTCCCTGCCCCGCCGCACGGCTCCGCGCCCGGCCGGGCCCGGGGAACGGAGGGGCCGGTAAATACCTGGTGGCCCGAGCCGGCTGAGCGGCGGCGCCTCCTCTTGTCCTTGCCGGCGCTGGAGGCGGGGGAAGCCGCTCCCCTGCCGGTATCCGCACTGCAGCCGCCGCCGCCGCCTCCGCTCCTGCCCGCCCGCCCGGGGCCGCGGGGCGCCGCGGGGACCCCTCCTCCCGCTCCCGCACAAAGGCTCCGGCTCCGCCGCCGCTCGCCCGCAGGAAGTGCCGCCGCCGTCACTCACCGGCGGGCGGGGGCCCCCCCGCCGCCCCCGCNGCGGGCGCGGCCTCCACCGCCGCCTCCGCCGAGAGGCGGCACGGACCCCTCCGCTCCGAACCGGAGCGACCCGACCCGACCCCTCCGCTCCGGGCGGCGCCAGCTCCTCTACTCCGAACCGCACGGACCCCTCCGCTCCGACCCCGCACCGCACGGACCCGCTCCGCACCGCGCGGACCCACAGGGGATGGCAGGACCTGGCCTGGCTGCCCCGCACCGCCAGGATGGCCGGGGAAGACGGGCCTGGCCACAATGGACAGTGGTCTGGCCATTAAGTACAAGCCTGGCCACGAAGGACAGCCTGGATGTGTAAAGTGGCCAGACCATGAAGGATGGGCATGGCCATAAAGGACAATAGCCTGGCTATAACATATGGCCTGGCCAGGAAGGATGGCTTGGGCGCAGAGGACAACCTGGCCATGAAACGTGTCCTGACCATCATGGATGATGAGCTGGCCGTGAGGGACAGGCTGCCGAGCCAAGGCAGGCACACGGCGGCCGCAGCGCAGTCTGTGGCACGGGAGCTGCCAGCCGTGCTGTGCACCCACAGCTCTGTCCATGGGTATTTAGAGCAAAGCCATCACACCCAGAAAGCACTTCTGTGCAAGGCCATGAGGAGTGTGGTCACAGCTGGGACTCAGCCGGAATACTGCCAGGAATACTCCAGTGCACGCTTGCATTCCTTCTGTTCCCAGGAAATTGACATTCATGGTTCCCGTAGAATAAAGGGTGAAACAGGACTCCAAAAGATCACAGTCAAGCTAGGAGAAGCATAACAAGGGAATAAACTCTGCTGGTAAACACACGGCTATTTTAAAATAATAATTTGAATTAGTTCTGTAGTTTATTGCACTTTAGATTCGGTGTGATCGCTCAAGAAAAGGACCCTGAGAATCCTTTTGGTTTCTCGTGTGTTCCTTGCAGTCACCAGAACAGAACACAAAACATGAGGTTGTGTAAAGTACATATAAGTACAATATGAATACAATGTATCTACACATTAGCTAATACAAATAAACACTATAAAGTAAATATAAAAAGTATACAACGCTGTTTACAGAAACTGACGAGTTCCTGCCCGCGCTGTTTGATCCTTCCAGAGAAAAAACAGCGGGGGAAGAGGTACATGTGAAAGTGGCTGGGCACGGAGCCTCCGGCGCTGTCGCCGTCCCGTTCCCCTCAGCCCTCCCACCACCCGCGGGCTTCTCCCAGGTTTGCACCGCTTGTTCCCCGTCCTACAACAGCGGGTCCCTTCCCTGCCGGTACCGGCTCAGCCCTCCGAACCCTCCGCCTGCCTCCCCGGGCTCTGCCGAGGGGCCCGGGGCGCGCCCGCAGCGCGGCGGAGGCGGCTGTCCCACCGCTCTGTCCCTGTCCCCTGTCCCAGCCCTGTCCCCTCACTCTGTTTCTGTCCCCCCTCACTCTGTTTCTGTCCCCCCGTTCTATCTCTGTCCCCCCGCTCTGTCCCTGTCCCCTGTCCTAGCCCTGTCCCCTCACTCTGTTTCTGTCTCCCCTCACTCTGTTTCTGTCCCCCCGCTCTATCCCTGTCCCCCCGCTCTGTCCCTGTCCCCTGTCCTAGCCCTGTCCCCTCACTCTGTTTCTGTCTCCCCTCACTCTGTTTCTGTCCCCCCGCTCTATCCCTGTCCCCCCGCTCTGTCCCTGTCCCCTGTCCTAGCCCTGTCCCCTCACTCTGTTTCTGTCTCCCCTCACTCTGTTTCTGTCCCCCCGCTCTATCCCTGTCCCCCCGCTCTGTCCCTGTCCCCTGTCCTAGCCCTGTCCCCTCACTCTGTTTCTGTCTCCCCTCACTCTGTTTCTNCTCTGTCCCTGTCCCCCGTTCTGTGCGTTTATCCCCCGCTCTGTCCCTGTCCGCCCTCTGTCCATGTGCCTCCGCTCTATCCCTGTCCCTCGGCTCTGTCCCTTGGCTCCGTCCCTGTCCCGGTCTCTGTCCCTGTCCCCCGCTCTATCCCTCTCGCCCTCTCTGTCCCTCTCCCNCCGCGCCGAGCTGCAGGGCCGGCCGCTGCCGGGCGCGGTGCTGCAGGAGGTGTTCGCGGCGCGGCTGCTGCGGCCGCTGTCGCGCTGCCTGGCGGGGGACGCGGCGGAGCGGTGCCGGGAGCTCGCCCTGGAGCTGCTCCGCCACGGGCTCAGCCACGGCGAGCGGCCCTGCGAGGCGCTGCCCGTGCTCCTGCCGGCCCTGGTCCAGCGGCTCTGCCCGCCGCAGGGCGCGGAGCCCAGCGAGGAGCTGCGGCTCGGCCTCGTGCAGCTGCTGAGCCTCCTGCTGCAGCGCTGCGGCGCCTCCGCGGCCCCGTACCTCGGCGACATCGCCCGCGTCCTCCAGGCCACCCTCCTCGACCACTATGCCGAGGTCAGGCGGGAGAGTTGCGGGTGCGCCGTGGCCTGCGCCCGGGCCGTGCCAGGTGGGGCTGAGGGATGGGCAGCGGTGGGATGATGTGATGGGGGCTGAGGAACGGACACGAGGTGGGAGCAGGGATGCAGGCAAGAGAGAGATGAGAGGTCGCGCACACCCTCACAGGTGTGCACTGCAGGGTTTGGAGGATCTGTTGGAGAAGAACCATGCCAGGAGTGTAGGCTGAGCTGTTACATGTGGGTAGTAGCAGGAGGAGGGGCTAGGGGAGGGTATGTGGGCAGTGTTCAGCTCTGATACTGTATAAAGTTAAAGCTGCCTGCTACATAAACACAGCAACATTAGTCAGGTTGCTGTTCGTAGAGAAATGTTGCTACAGATCTGTCACCCACATAGAGAAAGAAATAGAATTACAGAACAGCATTAATCTCCCACCCAAATGCATTAGTCCACCCAAAATCATCTTTTACTGCCAGCCCCAGCAACTGTTGGGTATCATGGATATATCCATGCTACATAGAATCAGAGAGTGGTTTTGGGTTTGGAGGGACCTTAAAGATCATCTAGTCCCAACCCCCTACCATGGACAGGGATGCTGCTCACTATGGGAGCTCACATGTGATGTTTCTGTCTTTCTGCCCTAACAGAGCACTTCCATATGCAGTCAGAGTCTCTGATAAAACCCTTAATGCAGACAATTTCCCACCAACACTACAGAGTTCGTGTTGATGTGATTCAGGCTACTGGAGCAGTGATACAGTTTGGGAATGGAAAGTCCGTGGATGATGTCCTGTCTCATCTGGCCCAGAGATTATTTGATGAGATTCCCAAGGTGTGCTTTTCTTCCTTCTTTTCTTGGTATTTATTTTAAATCTGTTTAAAACGCACCCCATGGGTGGGTTTCTTGGTGTTTCTCCCCCTGCTTCCCCAGTTTTCAGCTGTCATGCATACAGCTGAGATCTGTCAATACGTCTGTCGTGGTTTAATCCCAGACAGAAATTAAGGACCACGCAGCCCCTCGCTCACTCCCAGCTCGTGTCACCTGTCCTGGCATTGCTCCCACAGCTGTTTGTGCAGCTCCTCACTAGCAGAGCTTGAGACACCTAAAAGTCCTTGACTTAGGGTAAACTCTGCTTAGAAACAAGTAAACATCAGTGTGTTATCAGCATTGTTTCATACTAAATCCAAAAACTAGCACCATACCAGCTGCTAAGATGAATTCTGTCCCAGCTGAAACCAGGACAATGTCCCACCCAGCCTTTATCAGTTGTGAGCTATCCCAAACCAAGGCTGGTGACTGCTGTCGAGCTCAGCAGGGTGTTGCTTGTAGGTACCTTTTTGTTCTAATGGGTGCCTTCAATTCTGTCTTAAATTCTCTGTCTCATCTCTCTGGGCCTTGATTCTACGGCCTTTTCAGATCCTTAACAAGCATGGTATGGATCCCTTTATAAGATCCAACTGAAGCAGTAGTTTTAAAAGTAAGCATTCCTTTGTAGTAAACAGAGAAAATTTTCTTCCAGAGATGTGCTTGAAAAGCTACAAATTCCAGAGAAATGTACATTTCTTACATTCTCAGGAAGGAATTAGCCATGAGAATTTCATTTTCTGGGTTAGGTCTGTACCTTGTCTTCTTCTCAGAGCTGTGCTTTTGTGCAGCAAACAGTCTAAGACTGACTAAGCCAGAGTGAAAAATGAGAATGTGATTCCTTGTATGTTCCTTAAGATGCTTCCTGCAAGTGAGGAAATGCTGGGTTCTTGTAATTTCTTCTGAGAGTATTGATGTGCTTCACCACGTCTTCTATACAGAAAGTAAATATTATTTTTAGTGTTTTTCTGTTATTTTCCTGACACATTTAAAATAGGTTTTTTGCGTCCCTGTAGGTACGGCACGCTGTAACAACTGTCATTGGAGAGTGGCTGTTGCACCTACGAGACAGATACTCATATTTTCACAAGTTGATCCCTCTGTTACTTGGCAGCTTTAGTGATGAAATTCCTGAAAATACGTAAGTGGAACGTTTTGTCTTTTTTTTTTTCCCCCCCTTAAATAGATGTCAAAGAAGTGTTCCTAAGTTCATGGATGTCTTGCTTGGAGGAAAAAAAGCCCACTTTTGTTTGTTTTTTTTGTTTTTTCTTAGACTGAAAATGTTAGCATTATCTTCAGTAACTTTTGTTATACTGTCCTTTTCTGCTACTTTCAATTAAGTATGAGAGAGACAGAGACAGGGGTGGACAGAGGCAGAATTATCCCTTGGAAGAAGAGGCCTCTGTCCACTGAGTACAAAAGAAGTATAAACTCTCAACTGAATGTGCCTAGGCTAAATGGCAGGAATGCTTCCCATCCTTCCAGCTGAATTTAAGTAGTCAACTTTTTCAGTAGTCTCATTTTAAAGTGTTTTTCTTTTCGGGGCTTGGTGGTATAAAACTCTTATCTTATATCTAGGAAGCTGGCTTGGACCTATTGGGAAAAGATAGGCTTGCAGTGGGAGAAAGAGAATGAAGAAGATTTGAAGGATAAGATGGATTTTAGTGTTTCACCACCTCATTATCCCAAAGGAGGTAAGTGTTGTGCTGAATGTGGTTTTTGCTTGCTGAATAATCTCGAAGAGCTGCAGTGCAGTACTGACAGCAGAACAGGATGTGTAACATTCATTACAACATGTAATATTAGTGTAGAGAGGTAGCACATATTTTTTAAAATAGAACTTATTTATATAAAATTATTTAAATTATTTCTATTAAATTTAAATTTTAAAAACTGATTGTTCAATAACTTCATTCTTTTTTTTTTTCATTAATCCAAAAATTCGTTTTGGAGAAAGTAAATGAGGCTGCCTATGCTGGAAAAAAGGTAAAGCAGTGGTGCAAAAACAGCAGTAAGTTCTACCATCAACCAGCAGCCAGGTGCACAGTGGGCACAGAAATGACTGGAAAGGAAGGCAGGAGGAAAGAACCCGTGAGCTGAGTCCTTGAATAATGAGTGCTGGCCACAGCATTAATGATCCACATAATTGGTGTGGAAGAAAAATTTGCAATGAAATTATTTCAGACTTCTCTGTGAGACACTGGGATGCTACCTAAAATGTGCCAGTGTACATGAAGAATGTGGGAACAGAGTAATTTCCTTTATTGTACACAAAACCCCCAAGATACGCAGAATGGAGAGTTTACTTTTTAGTAGCATATGATTTATAGGTGGCTTTCAGACGTTGTGTTTGCAGTAGATTGAAGCTTGTTTCCTGTCTTGGGCTCACAAAGTTAATGTTTAAAAATATGCATATGGGAGCTGGTGGGAGAAAGAGTTTAACTGGCTCATTTATTGATTTCTATACTCACATTTAACTGAACAAAAACTCTTTTGGTGTAAAAGACCAGGTTCATGCTTGACTTGTGCCTACATGACAATCACATCACAGAATACCCAGCAGCAAAATCCTTTCCATGACAGTGGGTTCCGGAGTTCTTTCTTCTTTGAAATTACACTTCTTTTTTTTTTCTTTAAAGTTGTTTTACTCAGTAATGCTTGAATGAAAGGGGAAGCACTTCATAATGGTGACTGGTTTGACAGAACTGTTTAGCTTTGAAGGCAGGCAAGTTGATCTGTCATCCTTCCCAATCTTTTTTCTTTTCCTCCTTATTTTATATATAATTTTACCTCAGGGGTTTGGAAATGCTAGAGAACGCTTTTACTTCCACTAGTCATGGCAGAAACATATTTCTTCTTCTGGCAGCCAGAGAATCTTTTCACAGACATAAACTGATGAAGTTGGGTGTCTAAGCTCCAGTCACTTATTTTGCAATGACTGTGATATAGTGAAGGTCATAAAAGGTTTAATATCCTTGTCCTTGGAACAGTGATTACTGTTTGTACAGCCGATGGGGTCCCCTTGGTCAGTTTTCTCTAGGTGTGTGTTGGGGTTTGTGGGTGTAAGCTGTTTTGGTGGGGCTTTTTAGAAAGTGACATCTACCGGTTACTTCATAATTAAATGATATGTGATCTCCCAAATAATCTTCTTAGCACAACAAATATGCTTCATGAATTTGGGCAACATTCCAGCCCCACATGAAATTGAATTTTCGTGTGTTTTTCTTGGTAGAATGATGCAGTTAAGGCTTGAATGTGACATATGCGTGCGTGTATTTATAAATATGTGCACATGTAACTAAAGAATATTTTAAATAAATGACCTGATAATTTTGGACTTGACTCCCAAATTAATGGTGACTTTTAGGTATCATTTCTTGCTGCTTATCTTTACTTCCAAATTGTATGTCTCGTTAATAGTCAGGCTTGGTGTGACAAATAGAAGAAAAATCAGAGGAAAGGATGATTGGCTGCTTAATCCTATAGATACAAAACTTTATCAGAGACACTAATATACCTTAGTTTCAAGTCATAATTTGTGGTGTTCTGCCACAGACTGTGCATGGATGATTGTTATTATGTGTGTCCTTTCTGTTTGCTCTCCACGAACATTTGGTTGGTTTGGTTTTTTGGGGGGGGGGGGGTTTGTGTCGGGTTTTTTTTTTTTAATATGATAATGATGTATTTTAGCACTTTTTTTGCCTTTTTTTTTGACTTTAGTGTACTGGAATATTTTTTTTCCAACTGTGAGTCTGTAGTACCTTTTACTTAAATGGCTTTGTCCAGCTGTCAGACTAATGGAGCTGCCGTAGGAGCCCCTGCTTTGATCTCCCAGTGACAGATCCTGCAGGTCAGAGGGGACCAGAGGGAGATTCATACCTGGTGTCATCCAGCCAACTGCACAGCTTGCACTGAGCCCCAGCACTCACTGCCTCAGGATACAGGTGCAGACAGTTTATAGCAGGGAAGTCCTTGACAGGAGTAGCTACAGGGATAAATGCCTGCATTTGAACATCTGAAATGAAGGAATTGCTGATAAAGAATGGTCCAAATTCTTCAAACAAATTTCTGCCTCGGGTCGAATAGGATGCCAGTCTGTATTTGCTGTCTCAAGTTGATTTCTTTATTTGACCTTTTGCTACTCATTGTCAGTTTTCATAATCCAAAATGTTTCCTCCATTGACAAAAGAAGCAGCAATTCACGTCCTGATGCTTGAATTTTATTTTTTTCCCTAGTTAGGTATTTCATAGATATTTCTAAGCCTTTTGTATCCTCAGACTGTTTACTTTAGTCAGTTTTCCTTTTAGCATTTGCAGTTACACAGGCCAGTGCAGGAAAATATCCTGAGACAGCTCAGTCATTTTCTTCCTGAGCATTTACAGGAGAGCTCTGTATCAGAAATAAAAAATGCACTCACACATTCAGTGTATTTTGACACCTCATAATGAATGATGTCTCTTAAAACAACATGTGAACATTGTGAGTGGCAATTATGAAATCATGGTTCTCAAAGAACAACCTCTCAGGTTTTGTTTGTATAAGCACATACAGTGTTAAGAAAAGAAAATAAACTGTAGGGGAAAAAAAATTACTAAAAAGTTTATTTGGAAAGGGCTGTTTGGAAAGGGCTGTCACAGCTTTATCTGTAAAGTACAGAAGAGGAGGTTTGTTAGATGCTTGTGATATTGGTCAAGTTGCTTTTCTGAATCTCAGTGATTTATAAATTGACTAATAGGTAAATTTGGTGATTACCAAGACAGTATACAGCAGGCATTTGTTGGGAAAGGTAAGTTTATTAGTTCTCCAGAAGTCTGCATCCTTTGTTGAGGCAGGGAAATGTATTTGTAACACTTCAGGGTTGTGTTTAAAATCAAAAGATAACCACAAAAACTCACTTTCCACAAAGTCGTTACAAATTAAATTCAGTCTTAAGAAAAAAAAATGTATATACCCCCAACTCCTGTATTATCTTCCATACCATTTTAAATGTACTATTCAATTTTTGAGACATTGAAGAGGCACCTCAGTGAGCTGTTTTTCCTGGAGAATCCTTAGAAAGGAGATTATATAATAGCTGTGATTTGTAAAACACTATCAATTTGTTGGCCTGATCTATTACACAGCATCTGTACAAGCCGTAGTCCTGTGCCCTTCCTGCCTTCACTTTGCCAGATACACTTTTAACCTTTTCCTTTAGAGGGCACAATTGACATCGTCTGTTTTACTGCAGCTCAAGTTCTCCTGGCTATTTGTGACTTCTACCTTTCTTTCCTCCTCCAAATTACATTTAACTCAGCATTTGCATGCAAAAGTCTTTCTTCTGTTTATCTCTGTGTGTTTCAGTTTATTTTGCGTGGGATTTGTGTTGCTATCAAAATTAAAAGGAAATTATTAAGCTGTGTTTTCTGAAGTGGGTAAAGACAGATTCATTTCAATTCCCTTTCTCTTTTCCTCCTGTGAACATTTTAAAACATGATATCTAAATCACCATCCAGTAGTAAATACATAAATACTCAAAGAGCTGTATGGAGAAACTTGAAGAAATGCAATTTGCAATTCCTCAGCAGCATTTGGAATATTTTGTTCTATGCCGAAGCAGATACCCAGAGCTCTTACCTTGCAGCTTTTAAAGTTTTCTGAGGATTATTACACATTGGCTTTTCCTTTGATATTTCTTTTTGGGTTGTTTTTGTTTCTTCTAGAGACTCGACCAGGACTGGGTTGTCGGGAACTTGTGTCGAGAAACCTGTCCAAAATTCTCCCAGGTCTCTGTCATGATATGACAGACTGGGTTGAAAGCACAAGAATCAAAGCATCCCAGCTCCTGTACACATTATTGCTGCATGCAGAGGATCACATCACCCAGCACATGGAGCTGCTGCTTAGAACTCTGTACCAAGCGTGCTCGGATGAAGAAAGTGAAGTGGTTAAAAATGTAAGTTTGATCTGTTAAAGTAGCTGTTGTACACTGGATAAAGACTTCATAGTCTTCAGTCTGTCTTCTGAAGGTTGACTTTGCTTAGGTCACTGGAAATTGCCCATGACTGAAGGACCAGGCTCAGGTTTTTATGGATGTTACAAACATGTGAACACTATACTTCGCTAATGTGTTAAAATAAATGTATTCTTCTGTTACTGGTATGAAGACCAATAGTAAAGTTGTTTAAATACTGTTGTTTGTATGCCAACCCCAGGAAGCATCGATAATAATCTCTCTGAAAATTATATGCAGTGGATTAGAGTGTAAAAGCCTTGGGGCAACAAATTCGAGGTAAAAAAATGTTCAGGTCATGCCCTTTCAAGTTAATTTCACTTATCTCCCCCTGCTTCATAGTCCAACCAAATACTGAGGTACGTTTATTCCATGTGATACCCATATTCAGTGTTTGAATCCTTGACCTAATGCTTGGAAAATGCAGAGGGGTTTTGTGAGGAGTAATTAGTTTCATCTTTTCTAACAGTTGATTCTTTCAACACTTTGATCAACAAACCAGTAAAACAGATGCAGTTGAAGACATGAGATATATTTAGCAAAAGAAAGACAGGCGGTACCAATGCTTTTACAATTTTAAGATAAAATCTTCTGTTCCTATTTCTACACAAGGAGGAGAACATATGTATAACAAAAATATATCCACGTAACTTACTTTAAAGTTACAAATTTTATTGCTTTGGGAAATTGGAAGAATGTTTTCTGCTTACTGGATGCAGATAGTCCATCCAAACGGCCAACCCTAAATTAGGTTTTTCTTTAGGTTCCTGCTCTCAGTTGGGCTATAAGAAAACATAAAAAATGGACAGTAAGACCACATAGCCCTGCTGTCCTTGTCAAATTTCCTATCAAGTGCTTATTGCTGTAAATCTAAATTCAAAAGTATGTGTTCAAGCAGCACATAGCTGTCCCTTGCCTTTTATTGACCATATTTGTGTCTTGCTTGGAACTCCACCACTAATTTTCTCACAGGTGCTTCCAAGAGATTTATTCCCAGTTAGGAGATGATTTCGATATTTAATTTTACTTTTCCTTGTGCCAAATGTAAGATTCAGCAACTTTTGGTTTTGAATGCCTTTTATCTCTTAGTGATGCTGCTTCCCAGGGTACTGTGATAACCTCCTCTGTAGTTTGTCACTGTAGGAACCCATTTCAGAGCAGCCACCAACCTGGAAAATGTCCATGTCTTTCTCCAGCCTAGTAATACCAAATTAGATCCTTTCAATTTTTTTTCCCCTGTTAGAATGAGTAAATGGATCCATACAAACGTATCAAGTCATATTTTTGAACTCTGTAATTGCATTGTCCAGTTTTCAGAGCACTAAGAGTCTTTTTCTTTCTCCCTGGCAAATATGGAGGAGGATGGCGTTCACATCTACACAGAGTATTTTACAACTCCTTTGAGTCTTATCTTTGTGAAAAGAAACAGCTCTGTATACTGCAGATTTAAACTGTAGAACTCATGACTATGTGCTTCCATTGAGACTAAAAAAACTAGCATGATTCAAGTATTAATTAGGTGCAAAAAAAAGTCATAGCTGAATCACTAGACTAAAAATTATCAATAGAGAAAGGGAGATAAGCTTTCACGTTTGGGGAAATGAGCCAACCATTAAATCCATGGGATAGGAAGAAGTGTTCCTGTTGCAGCAGTAGTTGGTTGTTTCTTTACTCATGCACATGATTGTAAACATTGGGCATCAGTCAGGCAGTAAGCCCTGGTGTGGTGGTATTTCATGTGGAACACAGCATCCTGATACATCTGAAAGGCAGGGATCAAAGGGTGTCACTGTCATGGGGGATACACAGTAATTTAAGCCTTTTCAGGTAAAGAAGTAGGATGGAAAGCAGTGGGGAGTTCCCCCATGGCAGTGCTTCCACACTTAACTGGATCTGTAATGTCAGCTTCAAGGTATAGCACAATAACAAAAAATTCCTCCTTCAGGTTTTTATAGTTACAGCTTTGAATAAATGGGGGGTGGTGCATCAAGGGCAAGCCTCAGAACAGCATTTGAGGGACAAAATGCTAAACCACTAAATGTGCAACATCTGGTTATTCTAAATTGGAAACTTTATTACAGTGAAGTTGTACACTTTGTTTCTGTGCACTGCTTTCTCATGGAAGTTTGTCTGATGTGGAGAAGGCTGCTTGCATGCCTTATTATGTGCTTACTGAACACGTCAAGAAAATTTCTTCATGCATGTAATCATTACTGAGCAAGTGGAAAAGGCCTACAAGGCAACTGCTGAAGCATTTAAAATAACAGCTGGAATCATAAAAAGAAAAAGGCCATGATACGTTGAATGGTCTTTGTGTTTTCAGGAAAATCCTCAAGTTATTCCTGTTCTTTTTTCAGAGTGTGAAAGCAGCAGAATTGATTGGAACGTTTGTCAGCCCTAAGGTGTCTTTGAAATTAATCACCTCGGCCTTTGGGCAGACGCCCAAAGCATCCTGTGTAATGGTTCTGGCTGCAGTGATTCGAGGTAGCCCAAAAGAAATCTTACAGCCTCATGTGACCCAGCTTGGCAACACACTGTCCCAGGCTGGAGTCTGCCAGCGATCTGAAGAGGTAAGGAAAGCTGGAAAACACACAGCAGGATACAGGCTTTGACCAAACTATTTTGTCGCTTATTCTCCCTAAATGCTCCCATTCCTGTCCCTCCCTTGTACACCCGTCCCGGGATGTAGTTGTGGATGTGTGTCTGAGACAAAACAGGAGCTTCCCCGTTCTTCCTGGGCCATGTTGTGGTCTCCTGGGTGAATCTGCTGCTTCCAAAAACTTACCAACAGTCCATCCTCTCAGCAGATGTAGGTTCGAGTTTGAGAACTGCTGTAAAAGACTTCACATAGTGGTAAGAAAATGAAGAGGCAAGGCAGGGACAGAAGCAGATGTTTAGTAAGTACTGTACTAGCAAAGGAGTACCTTGGCTGGTCCTGAGGCAGAGTTTAACCCGTGTTTTGAAATTCCTTGTGTTCACAATCCAAACAAGATCATGCATTTCAAACCTCATCAGTAAAAATGACTGAAAAATTTTTATAGTCTATTATAATTGTCATGTCAGGTTTCCCAAGATTCCCTCTTAATGTTGTCTGATTTTTGTTTTGTATTCTTACTTTCCATTTTAAAAGGAAGGTACCAGTACTTTATGTGTACATTTAGGAGTATGTTTTGTAAACTCTTGACCTTGTTTACTGCTCTTGAGTGAAAGACTAGAAGGAAGACCTTTATCAATTAGAAATTTACTTCCAAGTGTATTCTTAGTTAATAACTGAGCCCAAGGACCATTTTTATTTTAGCATTTGAAGAACATTCATCAATTGCTATATAAGGAGATGAGAGATTCTCTTAAACACGGAATGGGTATTTTTTAACCTGCAGGATTTTTTTTCCTTCCCATATTCAAATGTAGAAATAGATCTGTTAGAGATGCACAAGAGGAATCCCTGTAATTTTCCCCCCAAATGAAATCCTGGCTTTCATTCCACCAGAAGTTTGTTAAACCTCTGCTGTTAAGATGACCAAAAAAGGGCCAGTGCTGTGCCTTGAGGAACTCTGACTTCATGTCAGATGTAGGCTTCCCTTAAAACAGTTATTCATGTGTGCAGACTGAATCTGGCCTAATTGTCTTTTTGAGCCAATGTAAGATATACATTTCAAGTTCTTCCCTCATTAGGTTTCTTCCCTAATGGAATATGTACCAGTGATGCAGGAATTAACCTTAATCTCCATGAAGCCTGTGATGATTAGGAACTCATATAAGCGGAAGCACTATAACCTGATTGTTCAAATAACAATTCCCTGAGGTATATCTGCAAAATTGCTATGAGGTTTAAGCTTACCACTTCCATTTGGCATTAGCTCCAGGAGTCAGATCCATCTGCAGCTGAAGGTTTGGCAGAATTGTTCCAGCCTTTAGTCTTGGAAAACAATCTCTCTCTATTTTAGCCAGCAAATGCTGCACAGACACTGTTTAGCTAAGGATTGACCGTGTCCATGAGATTAATAATGCTCATGGCTAACCTATTCCTAGACTTGATTTATTTTTTGGGAGTAAATTTGTAACAATGGCCCCTTCTGTTCCCTGACAGCTTCATGAATATCTGATGCACTTTATCATAGAAGTCATGGCAAACTAACTGACAACAGTATTGACTTCAACTGGTATCAGTTGGATCAAGATAACATGAATTATATGGCATCAAATGAGATAAATTGGCTGAGATAAAAGCAAACGCTCAGGTTTTCTTGGTTTATGTATTTAGCTGTCATTGTTCATCCAAAACAGTCAAACATGGAATAATATTTCAAAGAGTTGTAACAAATATGTTATTAATTAACAAATTGCACTTCAGAAAGAGAAAGTACTATCAGCAAGCACTCCAAAATGCTTTGATGTTTTTATTCACCATTCACCAGTGGAACCATTGTGTGATTAAGAGCAGGGTCATTTATTTTGTTAACAGGACAAGGTAAATACAAACAGTGTGGGAGGATATATTGTATTCTATAAAAAGTAGAATATAGGTAATTAGAAGAACTAACATGAAATTACCGATATGTTACCAATGTAAGGGATTATGCAGAGCTCAGATTTTATTAGTCATTTCCCGTGTCTCTCCTTTAAAGAGAATGTTATATTTGCTAAGAAAACATAATAAATATGTGCTTTTATTAATAAATAGGTCTTTTATATGGAGCAGCTGCTTTGTTGTGTGCAAGCATTGATTGAGGTGTGCCAGGAAGACTGCAAAGAAATTAGCTTGCAGCTAATGAAAGTTTTGGTGACCATCATGGCAATACCATCTTCTCAGGACCTTAAAGAAAAGGTAAACCATGAGCTGGGTTAATATTTTGTTGTGGTTTTGTCTTTTCCTCTTGATAAGATACTTTATGTAAACAGAGCCATAAATGTTTGTGGGGGAGTATTTGTGGCTAGTCTGAGGTTTTGCATCTCTCACTGTACAGACTGTACATGGTTAGTACCAGAATTAAGTCTGGAGTTGGGTTTACAGTTTGGGACAGCAGCACCTGGAGAATTATTTTTTTCTTAACTTTGATTAAAAGCTTATTGAGTTAAAATACATCCTGGTCCAAGAAAAGCCCTGGAATTCAGTTTTATTTTGTGGTGAAAAGCATCTAGTATGGGTCTGTAGCTGCAGTTACAACTAGAATTTTATTTTTCTGTGAATGTGTTTAGGTTAGCTTTCAGAATAGATGGCTTGAGGTGCATTACTGGAGCATGGGAATCTTGGAGCTGGATGGAGGCAGCCATGGGGCTAGAAAAGCACTTTATTTGAGTGGGTATTAATCAGCTGTCCACAGTTTAGGTAAAGTTTTGGAACAAGAAGTTTCCAAGATTTTACGTTTGTCACTGGATTCTGCAAAGCCTTGGGCATGCTGGTGGTGCTGGTTGAACTGTTGATTTTTACTTTTTAGTGGACATAAGTCACTGTGAATGTTTGGTTATACGCAGGAAAAAACTGGAATTTATTTTCTGACTATTAAAGAACCATTCACTTAGAGGTCAAGAGTACTAACAGCCTTAAAAATGTGATGATTTCATAGTGATTTTTTAATCTTTAGCCAAAGATCAGACTGATTTTACAGTAGTTGACCTTTTTACCTCCCCACAAGAAACAAAACTTAAATGTCACAGGAATGCTTTAAAATCGAGGACAGCTGTACATGCCCAGATAATAGATGAGCTTTTTTGGCTCAGCATTATCTCACCCCCTTATTTTTCTCTTCCTCTTTCTTCCCCGAGCTAAACACCGTATAAATCAGCGAGCCGTCCTCGTGCAGTACAATTACGACCCATCCCAGTTGTCTTTTTTCCAACACACACCTTTATGTGCGGTGGCTATTCTACTTCCTTTCCTCTTGCTCCCAGGCATGGTATTCCACAGGCCTGTGGAGCATCAGTATTTATGGCCCCAGAGCTGACAGGCTGCCTCCGAGGAGGCGTCGGCTCAGAAAGCTCCGCGGAAAGAAATAAAGTGGAACAAAGCTTGAGACGAGTGTTGAGAAGACTTTGCGGGTCAAAGAGGGGTGGGATGATGATCTGTCTTATGGAGAGAGGGATTTGGGGGGGGGTTGGGGTTTTTTTTTGTTTGCTTGCGGGGTATTTGTAGACAAAAAAATCAGTTGGGGTAAGCGTTGGACAGATGGATCTGGAATGTTTCGTGGTGTCTTGCCTGTTTATCCCTGCAGTGGTCTATAAAGTCAGCAATGTCCCTTTAAAACCTTACAACTTCATACTCCTACAAAGAGAGCAGTTTCATGGAGATAAAACCTGATTTTCATAAACGGAAAACTTAATCTCCTGAGATTATTAAAGGTTTAAGATGTTCCTGCAGTTCCAGATGATTTTTTTAAGTTGACAGTACTTTGGATGAGGATCCTTTTTCTCATTAGCCTTTCTTTCAGCTAGACACATACAAAATCTGGCAGTGAGATTACATAATTGCAATATTTCAAATTTGTCACAAAGACAAATATGGCTTGAATTTTATTTTTTTTCTGCAGTTACTGATTATTCCGAAACTTCAAAGTGAGCTGTACAGCTTGGAGAAGGCAAGAAGTTAAAATATGTAGAACAAAAGTATCACAGCTGCTGTACAAGCATGGATTTTTTGTTCAGAAAAGAAATCTGTATTCAGACTCAAAAGATTTTGAGTCTAAACACAAATTATTCAAAATTTTGCATTATAGAACTTTAATTCAGGCTTTATTGCAAGAGGACAGAAGACCACTGAGATAGTGGAGACCACAAGTGCTGTGACCTGATGGTGAGCACTAGGGTCTGGCCTGATTTTTGGTGTTATGTCCTTCGTGTTTCTGGTTGCTGGGGGCTGAGGGAATGGCCCAAGGCCACCAGCTGAGCACAGCAGAGGCACGAGGAGGAGGGTGCCCCAAAGAGACTGAAGCCCTATCAGTTGTTAGGGTCTGTTAGGCATGACTTGAACTTGTCAGGGATTTAACTGGTGACCTAAAGGTTTTGTTTCATTACCAGTGCCCTGTGCTATCTCGGCTCTTCTTTCAGCACACTGATTATTAGCAGGAAAATATTGTGTAGTTGAACCTGTTAGCTTTCAAACAGAGGAAAGAAAATCACCTTTGCTATTTATTTGTATTTAACTGTGAGACGCTGCTTAATGAGAAAATATGCATCAGTCTGCTGGCATATTTAATTTATTCTCTCTTTTTTTGTTATTAATTGCACTCTTGAAACCACAGAATTTTCTTTAAATCATATGTGAACAATGTATTATTTTGTATCTCTTGTTCAAGGGGAAAAAAAATCTTATGTGTTATGGTGGGATTAATAATGAGGAACAGTTTCTGTCCTGTCACATTCTGTAAAATGTTCCAATTAATTTACAAGTAAATTATATGTAAAATATTCATTTATCTGAGTTGTTTTGGCTGTCTGGCAGAATGCTTCCATAAAGGAAAAATCTATTGTGCTTGAGGCAGGCAAACCTGCTTTAAGAGTAACCTTTGTCCTTAGCAAATCCTGATTTATTTTTTTTTTTCTTAGAATTCTCATTTATTTTCTCCACATCTGGTACTCCCATAAAAACATCTTTGTCTGGCAAGTGATTAGTCTGAAAGAGTCTGAAGGTCCTAGACATGTTTGAGCTCACTTGTGTGGTTGAGTTCAGCTTAAAAATATTAAAAATATGAGTACAATTTGTAGTTCTACTGAAGCACTTGGACTCAAATGATGTCACTCCCAGCACTGCACTGCCTCTTTCCCTGCTGGAGCTGGCCCTGCTGGCAGCACATGTTATTCCTTGGTGAGGTTCCTAAGGGTGCCTTGCTCCCCGTTCTTGATTCACAGCCTACTGGAATCACCAAGACTACAGATCCTGCTTCCAGCACGCTTTTAATCTCTTCCTTGGAGAAGTTTTATACTTCTGGTAGGAGCCTTCAGGAATTGTAAAAGCAAATTTTCTTTTGCTTTGAAATACATCTGCTGCAAGTGATTAGGAAAATCTATAGGCGTCCTTGCCAAGCGTGCTCATGTCTGGAATTCATTTAGTAGCTCCTTTTACTTGTTTCATTTGTACATGTTTTATCTGCATGTCTCAGGGAATAGCCTTAACTCTAAATATGAAGAAGATATTTCTGATGTAACAGTGAATTTTGGTACTTCTAAGCAACAGAAGTTGAGAATTTCAAAATGAGCCTGCCCAGCTACTGTAAAGAGAGAGCATCTTTCGTAATGAAAACTGGGGGGAGAAAGGGGAGAGGGGGAAATGCCTGTCTTCTCTTACCTGCAACAGCAATAGTTTTTGGAAGCTGCTGTAGCCTGGGATTGTGAGAAATTCTCCCTATGTTAATGTTTTAAAGCATTCTTAAATTAAGCAGAAAAATCACTACATCTTTGAAACCACTAAGAGCCTTTTTAATGATGTGGTTAGTTTTTGGATAGGTCTGCACATGGATTAGAGACTCTCTCATTTTGCTGTTGGGTTGCTGTGTTCGTCATGATTTCATTTTGAAATCAGGACAAATGTTTCACTTCAAATAAAAATTAATGAATGTAGTACAGACAGACCTTAAATATCAGTCTTGATTGTTTAATAGAAACTATGAACATCTTCCCATGTCCCTTCTGTTCTTACAGAATGAGCTTTAAATGTTTTGGTTTTTTTAATGGTTTCAGTTAAGTATCCTGTCTCTGTTTTAACAGGTGGAGAAAACAATGTCCTCATTGGCTGAAGTGCAGCAGTTGGAAAGTTTGCAGGGTCTCTACAAGCAGCACATAATTGAGCTGATGGAGTGGGTTTCAGTGTCGTGTGAAGGGTGGACCTGCTATTCCCCAGAAGTGTTGCAGTTCGAGGTCATCACAACCCATTCAGGTACGGCTTATTTACTTCCAAAAAAAGCCCAGTCAGAATCTCCACAGCCTGCAGCCAGCTTGTGCCTTGTAATGAACGGTGTAATATTCAGAACCTTCACAAGAACATGATGGAAAGCAAAAGAAATCTTGAAGCAGCTCGTATTCCCAAAGGTTCCATGGCTGCAGGGAGAATGCTGAAAGCACTTAAGGAAAAGTGCACTTTCAGGTGAATGAAATAGATGAGGATCAAGGGAAGACAAACTGTTGCAGCTTCTGTCCAAAAATCCATCTTTTTTTTCCATCTATTCGCTAGGCTTTCCAAGGACACCAGCTCTCTCTGACAAACACTTGCTCACTGTTGCCCTCCAGCACGTGGCTGTGCAGAGGTTAGTGACATGCTGGTGCACATCTCACACACCTTCAGTGCTGCACAGGGACCACTCGTGTGGCACAGCTCCCCGGGTGGCACCTGCAGCCAGGCACGTGGTGACAGGCAGTGCTTTTCACCTGCACACCCATTTTAAGGTTATTGAAACAGCAAGTCCTGTTTGGTTGGTTTTTCCTTTCTGTTGGTGGAAAGGGGGATGGAGACAGTCCCTTCAGTGAAGTATCACTGTGGCTGCTGCACACAGATGTGGATGGGTGTGTTTTAAAGGAATGTATCTTCTGCATTTAACCCTTGAATCTCAGAAAAACCCCTCATCAACCCTAGGTGAAGGACCCACTTGCTGGTTTGTACAGCAACCAGCATAAGTACTTCTTTGGTTTTCATCTGTGGAAAGCACAAAAAGTTACTTCAGCACAAGATTTGAGAGGCCAACTTTTCTGTATATTTGTGCTCCCATTTCCATGACTGAGGGACTTCTAGACAGTTGTCTCTGTTTTCCTTAATGCTAAATAAATCATCAAATGTCTGGGCAAACATTTTGGCTTGCACCCAACACTGGTAATATGCTATTGTCTGTGTTTTCTGTCTGACACAGCAGCTCCTAGAGCTATTTTTTTTTTCTTTCTTTTCATTCCCACACATAATGTTGTTTTTAATCAATTTAATCAGCTTTCCTCAATTCATATTTCTCAGTTTTTGCTGTTTTCCAGGAGCGTATGCTTAAGCTGAAATTAGCAATGTAGTTTATTTTGTTTATTTTCCATCTGTTGAATTTGCTGTTATCAGTTTGATGTAGTAGTAGTATCTTGTGAATGTCTCAGAACTCACATGAAGCAATGTATCTTGAATAAATGCTGTGAAAATAAAGACCTATTTGTTGGCACAGACATTTAGCAAACTGCAGTTCAACACCCTGTATGGCTTCAGTCTAGACAGTGAAGATTTGGGGTTTTTTCATTATTATTTTAAACGTTAAATTTCCAGATATTATTAAATGCTATTGAACTTGTTTTGGAATCTTGAATACTTCAATCTGTCCATCTCGTGTGTGAGGAATATTCTTGTCATCATAAATACCAGTGTTGTGTCTCCTCTGGAAGGGTTTTCTGAGTTACTGGAGTTGAATGGAATGTGCATCTTAAGGATGCAAAGCTGAAGAAGTTCCTAAAGGAAAGTAGTTTATTGCAAAAATAGAGCAGAAAGAGCATTCTACAGCTAGAAGCTTGCAGAATAAAGCATGTGTACAGTCTTTATGTACTCTTCCTCTTTAAAAGCAGGCAGATGTTAGTCATTATCAAGGAGAAAGGCACAAATTTCCTTCAGTTGTGGGAAAATAACTTCTTAAAATGTAGGGATAGCAGCTTAGAGCTTTGTTTGTTTGTTTATTGTTTAAATTTATCATCGGATGTGAAAATATTAAACCACGTAATTACTTTAGAAGATATTTTTATTTCAAATAGCTTCTAAAATTCATCATATGTTAGATTGTCTTACAAGATGAAAATAAGCATTATTGAAACATGGAGAAGGAATGCTGCTGCAGTAATTGTATTATCCAAGTTTTGAAGCTGATCCTTTCAAACAGGCCCTTTCCCGTGCCTCCGGGAGTCATGAACATCTCAAATGCTGCATGTGGAAAAACTTGAAAGAAGAAAAAAGTGTGGTTAATGCTGCTGTGTGGAGAGGTGTCAGGGTCGTGCCAGATTCAGTGCAGTTTTTCATTAAGTTTAATAAAACCAAAGCTTTGTGCACAGCCTCAGACTTTCAGAGGTACACGGGAACAGCATCAATCCTGCAGCCAGAATGTTCTCTTGCACTGATGGTCCCAGCGACTCCGGGGTGTCATGGATAGATCCATTCCAGAGTCACGAAGTGATAGAATGGTGTGGGTTGGAAGGAACCTTAAAGACCATCAAGTTTCTACCCCCTGCCATGGGCAGGGACACCTTCCACTAGCCCAGATTGCTCCAAGCCCTTTCCAGCCTGGCCTTGGACACTTCCAGGGATGGGGTAGCCACAGCTCCTCTGGGCAAATATGGTACAGCAACACCAAGCTGACTAAATGAGATGTGGGGAACTGATTTTCAGGCTGCCCTGGCCAAAACTGGGGGTACCTGAGCCCATGGGGAGTTAGCCTGGGAATTTGACCTCATACAGTGTCATGTGGATACTTCAACAGCTGCCATGCAAGAGTGGGAAGATAAGAACTGTTTTAACACCACTTTTGTTACAAATTTTCATGCACCTACATATGAAACGTCTAAATAGAGCTTACTAATAATCTGAAATAAGCCTTATGTGTTTGTTTGCTAGGTCCTGTCATAGGTGAAGCTCTGGATGACTTTATTCTCGTTCTGAAGACGGGTCTTCAGCCAAACAGAGATCCGCAGATGCGCTTAAAACTTTTCACTGTTTTATCCCAGTTGTTGCAGAAAGCAAGTGAAACCATCAATTCTCAGGGGTAAGTGGAGGTCTGATTTCACACAGCTATTTGAAAACCACGGTGGCATTAAGAAGTAATGACCATGGGAGTTATTTAACCCCTATAACTGTGTCTATGTGAGTGTGGCCAGAAGAAGAAAGATTTTCCAACCGTCTTCTACAGCCTATTTTTCTTGCTGTAATTTTAAACAGTGATTAGAAGGGTGGAGTGCAAAATAAATTGAAGTCTGGACTTCCTCCACTGTGGTCTTCCTACCTGGGCCATTATGGGAATTAAAATTAATGTCATCAGATCTGGATAGTTTTCCAAAAAAAATAAAGAGCTGTGGTTGAAAAGAATACTTGTTTGAAAGCTAAAATGGGGTTTCTTAGGAAAAGAATTGGGAGGGCAGAGTTGTTTGGGGTTTTTTTTCATTTTCTCACAGCCAGCTCCTAAATCCTTAAACTTTGCTGGTAGTCACTGTAAGGAAATAGTTAAACATCCCAATAAATGGGCATTTAAAAATGCCCAAGATATTTCATGATGTTTGAAAAGCATTACACTAAATGTTTGATAAGGCATTATTATTACTCTCAGTGACTGAAGATGTAAGTCTCCTGTTGCTTGGCAATATTTATGCATTGCAAGTACAATCTAAGTATAACTGAGGTGCTTATAAACCTCCTCATCTATAACAATGCCAAAGTGGGCCTCTTTTACCATTATTAATTTAGCCTGGCTACTAATGCAAACACTTGTGCAAAGTTGTCCTGAATACATAAACCATATAAATCTGCTCTGCTTTTTACCTGCTGCATTTAGGATGTAAATGTATTCTGATACCTTTTTTTTTTTCATTTTTAACTCTTTAAAAACCCCAAACCAACCAACCAACCAAAGAAAAAAATCACAGGAAACACTCTCCCTAAAAGTACTTAGATAGCAATGGTCATTTATTTATAGGTGAAAGTGTTTTCACAATTCTGATGAGCAAATTGGTGCTCACTGGGCATGTGATATGTTGAACATTTACTCTGGCTCCACGAGGCCAAGTTAGTATGAATGTGGATGTATTTTTACCATTTTTAGATATATTTTACGTATTTATGGCCTGTATCCTATAATGAGGGGAGGAGGAGGAACCCAGGTGTTCCCAGTTGGTGGAGGATTCCAGGTAAGCTGAAGAATCTCTGCTGATGCAGCCCCTAATAGATTTTGAGCTAATGTGCTTAAGACTGAATGTAATGAAACTGTTTTTTTTTTAACTAAAGCTTTGGTGCAAGGTGTGCTGTTACCTGTTTCCATATTTTCGGGATCCACTGTTAAAAGTCCTGATCCATATAAGAAATGTCATTGTAGTCAGTGCATTACTTGTTTAAATAACCATGTAACTGAGTGATAGTTACAAGATTAATCTAGATGTTCAACAATCTTCCTGAACAAAAGAAAATTACTTTGAAAACTGTTTTAAGTGTTCCAGGATCTGACTATTTGTTTTAAACTAATTTGTATCATCTAACCGAGAACGCAGAGCCCTTGGAGCCAAGAAACCTAACCCGATGAGCTGCCAGCTTCATTAATATTCTCAGGAAAGGCAAATTATCAGTGTGGAAAAAACAGAAGAATGTTTCAAAGTAATTCTCTCAGTGAGCACGGCCACACACCAGCCCAGCTCTGCACAGAGCAGCGGTGGAAGTTGTTTTGCTCAGGGCGCTGTGAGTGAATGGCCTTTGTCAGGATGAGATACATCCAGGGAGGGTCACAGACCTGTTTGTGTGAAGGATGACTCCTGCTTAAGGATGGTTCAGTCCAGCTCATAATGAGGCTCTGTCCTCTGACATCAAAAGCAAAGCCCTGAATTTTACCAGTAGGTTTATCTTCAAGACCTAAAAGCAGTGGAAGCAGCTAAATGCCTCTTTGAAGTCTTGATCCTGCTTACCACGGACACAGCAAATGTTTTCATGTAGGAGGTAACATGTAGAGTTTTTGTGTTTGAAGCATTGTTTGCAAAACATTTTTGGAAGCATTGTTTGCAAAACATTTTTGGAGGTTTTGATTTGTAAAAGCCAATCCAATTTTGTTTCAAGTGACCTGGGTTTAGGATGTTAAATTTAAGAAAAAAGAAACAACACAAACATACACATAAAACCCCAAAACACAACATTCCACAAACGTATAAAGCAAAGTGCAGCAGTGTCATGAAAGTAGAAAAGGAACCAATGCAGAACAAAAATGTATAAAAAATAATTAACATGGAATGAAAGTTTAAGTATGCAAGTTCACAAACCAATTTTAATGCAAACCCAAGCTCTGCTTTGTAGATCTGCATAAGAGCAGATGTCTCTGCAGATCATATTTTAGTTCTCTCGTATCCGGTTGAGAATAAAGCATCAACTCTGTAAATACAAACAGCACAGACAGGGTATGTTCTTTCATGGAGATAACTCACTTTCAGAATTAAGTTACACTGATTTACAACAATAAGATCTGAAAATGGAAAGAGGGAGAATTCAATTGCATCAGCAACAGCAAAAATAAAATCTTAATGGTAATGAGAGATAGTGGTGGGAAGTAGTAGTAAGTTCCAGTTGCACTCTCACATGCACTGCTGGCAGTAATTTGTTTTGCTCCTTAAAATGGTTCTCAGAGTTTAGATAGGAAGGCTTTTGGTTATTATGCTAAACACAGTTGTGTGGTCACCTAATTGTGTTTGAGTCTGCCATGACTGAGTCAGATAATTGCCAGATATTGCTTTACTGATTCTGTTTCAAGGCACTAGAACAAACATTCTCACAAATAGCACAGCACCATGGTTAACATAATGCTGATGGAATTTACCTTTGTGTTTTGACAGATTGTTTTCTCACTGCAGTTTAACAGAAGGTTTTATTAAAAACAGAAGCAGATACTGATCAGATAGCACAGACAACACAGAGCTGCTTTTAGCTTTGGAGCTGAAAGGAGATTTGGAATGCTGGTGATCATTAGTTATATTTTTTTCCAACAACTTTTTTAATAGAAAATTATTAATGCTTAAAACTGTGTTTAAAATACCACATCTAAAGGGTTTTACAGATTTAGACACGTCTAATGGGACGTCAGATTTCTTGTTATTACTTAAGTGCCATCTGCTGACAAGAAGCAGCAGTGAATGGATCTCTGACTTCTTCAGAGTGCAAGGGCTCCCTTGCCAAGGGGAAGCAGCAGCCAGGTGTATCTATTTCCATCATGTTACAGGTGTGTGTCAGCACATAACTGAGGCCTGGCAGTGCAGCTGGTTGTGCTTTAGTCAGGTAATACCTGGATAACAGGGACTACCTGCAGTGTGTGTTCTTCTTTAAGTACTCACTGGTAATTGTTAGTTGTTAACATGGACCTGTTGTGCTCCTCCTGTGCCCTGGCACATCACTCGAGGGGCTGCTCGTTCACCCTGGCGATGTAGGGCTCTTAGGAAAGTCAACAAGAGCTCGTTCCCTGTGTGCCAAGCAGCAGGGTGGGGATGTGCTGTTTGGCACTCAGGCGGCTGCAGTTTGAGTAGAGCTCTGAACGCAGTGGGACAGAGTCGGGGTGGGTTCAGTCTGTCTGCACCCTGCCAGCTGCTCTGTGAATAACCTGAGCCACAGCCAGCCACTAAGGTCTCTTTGATGCAGCAAAGTATTAATTAACTTGTAAGATCTACATTTTTTCCTCTTAATTTAAGATTGTTTGAGCTAAATGAGTGTGAGGGAATCCTGCCTATTGTAATTGCTGGCTCTCTCAGCAACTTTTAGCATTATAACAACCCATTCAGTGGAGGCGGAGGAAAAAGCATCAGCAAAACCATCATAGATTTATGTATTTGTAATAAAAAACCTTAGTATTGGGACTGGCACCATCAGAAAATCCTACAGACCTCTCATCTTTGGGGGAGACAAGTTTCTGAGCCAAGAGAGAGCTGAAATATTCTGTGTAGGCTCCCTGCAGTATCAGGAGTTCAGGTGTCATCAACAGCGTTTATACTTTCCACATTATAAATACTTTTCACTGGACGGTCTCAAAGGCCTCACAGATATTAATGAATCCTCACAGCATTGCACGGGGTGTTATCTGCACTGCACAGACAGAGAAGGTGAGACACAGAGAAGGTGAGTACTTTACCAAGATAACACTGAGTCATGGCCATCGTCTGAAGTGGGAGAAAGTCTAGCCTCCCCTTTCCATGAATGTTAGGTATGTGTTTAAATATTATCTAGAAAAATTAAGTTATGAAAAGCTTGTCACATACATTACAATCACACTGGCTTATAAGATGTTATTTATTTTTTACAGTCTTTTTTTTTTCCCTTTTCTGCCTATGTTTCTATGACAGAAAGTTCTCTTTTACATCCTGTCAGTCTCTTTATCACTTTCTCATGAACCTTTATTTTGCTTTCTTATTTTTGGCTTCAGGCTGTTCCCTAGCTACCTTGAGACTGTGATAAAAGACATCCTGGCTCCTAATCTGCAGTGGCATGCTGGAAGAACAGCAGCTGCCATCCGTGCTACAGCTGTATTGTGCCTTTGGGCTCTCATCCACTGTGAAATGCTTGCACCAAAAGAGGTAAATTCTCTCTTTCTCATCCTTTGAAATCTTAGGCAGGAAAACAAAATAAATGCAAGGGGGGGGAAAAAGAATAAATCCTTAGGGTAAGTAATATTTTCAGAAGGACCTACATTTTTCATAATAAAATACATTAATTGTAATTGAATGTTAATGACTGAAACAATCAGTAGTGGAGAGATGATGACATCCTGAAAAGAGACCTGAGGCCAGCAAAATGCTGAGCTGTAAAACTGACCAGCACCGTATTTTGGGGATACTTTTTTCTAACAGAACATCAGTTCTGCAGCACAAGATTCTGACCCCTATGAACACAACAATTTGGGTGCTTGACGTGGTTGGACCCGCAGGCAGAGCCTGTGCAGCAGCACTGGAGCCAGCCAGGACGTGCTGTGGTGTCACGTGGCAAAGACAAGTTGTCTGGTTGCCTTGGAGCCCACAGGTCCATTTAGGGGAAAAAAATAACATCTAAAGATTCTAAGAAAACGGCAGGAGGGCTTGAGAGGGAACATGAAGAATATCTGTAGAAACTGGAGGGCTAACAAGGAGAACACTTAGAGAAGTCACTCTCCCACCAGTGATTAAGGATTAATTGAATCTGAGGGGGGGTTTGAAGCTTCTTTGCTAAAAGGAGTAAATTATTCACTGGAAATACGTTAAATATAAGGGCATTTTAAAAAAATAAATTGAATTAAAATGTTATTAAATGTTCACATTGTTAACTGTCTTATAACAGACCTTAATTGAACAAAGTGCTTAAACACAAAACTGGTAGAGTTCACACATACAAAAATGTTGATACCAGAGACTACTGTTCTAGCTGAACATTTTTTTCTGAATCGGTGCCTTAATGCCTATTTCGCATTGATGGACGATGTGAAATGCACGGAATAAAGTCAAATTCCGAACCTCCCGACACATCCCAGCCCGGCGCTTCCTGTTGGAGTCAGAGCTCCATCTGCTGGTACCCGTGCGTTCGGAACCCTCAGCTCCGCCTTGCTTCAAGGCTGGACAATTTTGAGTTTTTTTTTTTAAAGGCGAGTAAGTTTTAAAGGTTTTACAAGCTTGAACATACATATGAGTCACATAAAACTCATCTGCTTGTATACTGAGTGCCCATGAGCTGGGTGATCGACTGGTGGAATTTCATTTTCCAGGCTAACGTGGAGGCAAAATTAGAGCTCTGTAACTTCTGGGATTTTCAGGGTAACATTTATAGGTAATTTTTTTAACTAAGCAAGCCAGTAGCTGGCAGAGCTAATGGTAAGTGCTTTAACACTGAGCATATCTTGTCTATGCTTTTCCTGTTAATTGTAGATCTTAAAAGTGAAAGATGAGCTGATGCCCCAAATTATTGCTTCCATGGATGAAGACTCTAAAATTACCCGACTGATGGCTTGTCGTATTGTTGATGTTCTTCTAAAAGTCTGTGGGAGGCAGTTTGATGCAGATAAATTTAAGAACACTTACACAGGTACGTGTAAAGGTTTAGTAGACTTGGGGTGAGGGCATTGTTGGGTTGGTTTGTTGGTTTGTTTGTTTTAATCAAGATCTCAGTGTTGAAGACTTACATTTTGCTTTTTTTGCGTGAAGTACCACAGTTTGCTCAACTTTTAAGGGTTTGGCAGAACCGAGCAGTATTCCCAGCGTCATTATCCCTCAGGCCACTAGGTGGAACTTCACTCAATACTTTGGTTTGTGCAGAGCTTGCCAGCAGCTCATCTGCATTGCTTCGGAGTTTGGACTATGTGAAATAATGTGCTAAGTATAGTGAGAGCAGAACAGTACTGCAGTGTCTAAATGGAAGTCACATTGTTCTCCGTGCTGTGTTTGAGGGCCAAGAGCAAACCCTTTCAGTGTACCATAAATAGACCTGAATAGGTAGTGGGCTGGGGTTTTATCCAAAAAAAAAAGGCCAAAGAAGAAAACCCAAATCTGGAGTGCTGTACTGTCAATTAGAGCTAGAAGCTGTTGTGCTTCTTAGGATGAAGTTTAAGTGCTAAACCATGAATCAGGAGAAGTACAGATTATGCTTTGTACCAGGATTTATGTTCTTATTTATACAAATAAATTGGGCTTTCCCTAACTCAGCATCTTAACACGGGATACTTTTTCTTNACTATGTGAAATAATGTGCTAAGTATAGTGAGAGCAGAACAGTACTGCAGTGTCTAAATGGAAGTCACATTGTTCTCCGTGCTGTGTTTGAGGGCCAAGAGCAAACCCTTTCAGTGTACCATAAATAGACCTGAATAGGTAGTGGGCTGGGGTTTTATCCAAAAAAAAAAGGCCAAAGAAGAAAACCCAAATCTGGAGTGCTGTACTGTCAATTAGAGCTAGAAGCTGTTGTGCTTCTTAGGATGAAGTTTAAGTGCTAAACCATGAATCAGGAGAAGTACAGATTATGCTTTGTACCAGGATTTATGTTCTTATTTATACAAATAAATTGGGCTTTCCCTAACTCAGCATCTTAACACGGGATACTTTTTCTTACATGGCACACTAGAAATCTAACAACAAACATTTTTATTTTGGAGAAATACATGATCAGGTAATTGTCAAAGTATATATGTCTTTGCATCTTGCATATTCAGGTAGTCTGCAGTGCAGTCATTCACTGAAACAGTAATATTGAATTAATTTAATCATTTAAATAATTCAAATTATTTTATAATTTAATTAATATCTAATTAATAGAAATGTTGTGCTTTATAGAGCATAGAAATATTTAAACTCTGTAGTTCTGTAAAGCGTGAAGAGACATCCATAGTACCTTGTTAGAAGGAGTGCTAGATAATGTTCAATTAATCTAAATACTTCTGTATATGTCTTTTATTAATTTTAGGACAACATAATCCAATAACAATGAACGAGGAGCTTTTAGGAACAGTGCTACATGTATTTGTTATGTTCAAAAGACAGAAATATGTCCTAAATGCAGCAATAATTTGAATGTTGACAGAATACATTTGTTTTCCCAAATGCAGAAGCCAACTCCTCTGTTCACAGAGCCTTTTGGTTATTTATGTGCTCCTTTTCAGAGGTTTTAAAGCGTCTGGATGATGCCTCGTGTGATGTCCGACTGGCAGCTGCTCACACCTTGGCTAATTGGTTTAAGTGCTTAAAGGACAGTGATGTGAAATCCTCAATGGAAGGTCATGTTGAGTTTCTGTACCAAGAACTGTTGATACATCTTGATGACCCAGACGAAAATCTCCAGAAAGCAGTCCTAGGTAAGAATTTCGGTCATGGGTATTTTTAATGGTGTTCTTTAAATCATCATTTTGAGTGTTCATGAAAGCAGCACATACAGGGGGAGGATCATCCTGCCAGGCTGGAGGTTTCCTCTGGGTTTCGGTGGACACGAGCTCTGACCTTTTACCTGTGTGCAGAACGGAATGCTTTGCCCAGTGTTCCCCAGGGAAGGAGCAGGGCAGCTGAACTACCAGAGACTTTATAGATGGTAAACAGGATATGGAGCACAGAGCCCAACCACTGCAGGGTGTGACCGTATCCCAGCCTGCTGGAGGGGCTCTCTGGAATTTATTAGTGTATCAGCCTGGGTTCAAGAAAATAAATGTCAAAATACAGACCCAGCAAATGGGGGAGGGAGGAATTGTGTTGTCATCACTGCCTCACTCATAGAACAATTTCCAGGTTTGCTTTCAGCTACTTTGAGGGAACTTGGGTAGAGAAACACAGAGCAGCTACTGATTTATGAACCATATTTTTGTCTTTCAGAAGTTTTAAAGGAAGGAAGCGTTTTATATCCAGATCTGCTGGTGAGAGAAATTGAAGGGGTTGTGCATAAGCATCAAACACCGGTCTATTGCAATCAGCTGCTACATCACATTCAGGCAGCCAAGGAATCAGCTTTATGAATCACTGCTGAGATTCTGTTTGGGAAACTGATGTGAAATCTGTATGACCTGGATTATTTTTGTATTTTCGTTCGCTTAAGGAAAGCTGAGCTGAAAATAGATTGTTTTTTCTTTGTAAATTTAGTGTTGGCTCACTTGAAAGTGAAATTGGCACAATTCTATGTTCTTTGCAGTTTGAACAGTTCTTTGTATTTCCTAGCAATAAAACAGTGTTTTAATTCACTTCGCATTGGTTTGTCAGATGCAAGATTTAAAGGAGGAATGTTTTTTCAAGAATTTAATTTTTAGATTATTGAACAATGTAATAATTTAATGTCAGAGTTACTAATGTAATACAGCAAGGATTCAGTCTTTCAAAAAGCACTTCAAACTGGATAAAATCAGACTTCACAGAGTCAAGTCTGTGATGACCAGTTTTATTAGGAGAAAAAAAAAAGCAGCCAAACTTCTCTTGCATAATGCAACAAAATGTATAATGTTTTGAATATTCAAATTTATGCTTGTATAATAGGGACATAGGTGGCACTAAAAGAATAGTTTTTATTGTTATTGTATTACATTTCGTGACTGAGAGTAAAGCTGAATTTTTTTAATTAAGGCTTATACATGGGAAGAAATGTGTTATTTTGTCATTTAGAGTAACAGTATTTATATTTTTGTACTAAATCTGTCACATTTGCAGTTTTTATGTTTATACCGGTGTGCCTTGGAAAGCAAGCAACATTTGTTTGCATATTGCTTTGAAATTAAATTCTGTGACTTTAGGTTAAAGCTTGAATTGTTTGGGGTTTTTTTAATAGCTTTGTAGTGTATAAGTTTTGGTGTCATCTATTCTCAGCTGTGTAATAAAACAAGGGGGCTCCTAGATTCTCTGCACCATTGTGGGGTAGTGTGCTGTTCATTTTTTGCACACACAAATCATGGAAAATCAGGATTCTGATGCGGGTTTTTTAAACTATCTGTATTACAGACAGAAAGTGCTCTTTGGCTTCTAATTCCCAAGTGCCTTGGCTCTGTGTCAGGTCTAAAAACAGACTCGGTGGGGGTTGTTCATGCTCCTTATGCTGTAGGAAGTGCTCGTGTTTGTTTGTCCACCTGACCTCACTTTACCTTTCCAGGCCTGTGACATAATTGTTAACCAGCCCATGATCTGTGTACAACAATGTCTACTTCCTTCCCAAAGGAACATTTGAGACAGATCACACACTCGAGACAAGTTTTATTCCTAGCTTAAAGGCAAAGTCAAACTTCTGGCCGCTTCTCCACAAAACGTGGAGTTGCTTTGAAAATTCTCCCAAAAGGGACAATAATACTAATGATACAGAATAGTTGATGAGTTTCTTATGGATCCAAAAGCTATTGTGCATTCCTGTAGAATAGGATGCTCATTTTAGATCCTTTGTACTGTCTTTGAAGTTGAGTTTTCTTCTAATGAAAAGCCGAAGTACAGCTGTTCCTGTACTGAGCAGCATTTTAATTGACTAAAAACTATTAACTATTTAACTCACTGTACGTGGAGGGGCAGCTAAAATTCTTATAAGGCGCAATGCAAGTGAAGTAAAAATCTCTAGAAAACATTGAACAGAGTGAAGAGGTGGTGGAGGCTCCAGCCTTGGAGATATTCAAAACCTGACTTAATACAGCTGTGGGAAACCTATCCTGCCTGAGCCTGTTGGGCAGGAGTGGGACTACATGCAGCATCTCCAGGGGCCTCTTCCAGCCTAAACTACTCTGTGGTTCCATGAAATTGTTTCCTTAGTCTAATCAATTATTAAAAAGCCAATTAAGTTAGACTGGAAATAGACTCTCTAACTATCCCAGCAGAGACCTTGTTCTCAAAATAGTCTTTCAAAGCACTGCAGAGCAGCAGGTTCCTCCAATACAACCTGAAGTTTCACTTCAGCAGCAAGAACCCAGTTCCCTTGAAAGTCCCCCAAATAAACCCTACTTAATGACACTACTACAGGCATGATATTTTTAGCTTCTTATGTTGACAAAATTTAGATTCTTTACCACTGACTAGCAGCCTCATGATAGTTGCAGTACAAATGTTGGTCAAGTGCTTTTAATTACTCTTGTGATCTAAAGAAGAGATGTTTGCAAACCCGACTTCAAATGTGGGACGAGAGAAGAGAACATTCTTGGGTGACGTGGAATCTAGTCAAAGTTTTTCTAGATGTTCTAAAGCTGGCACAGAGACAGTAAGAGCTGAAGTATTCATCAAGCTTGTTATCTTCAGCAGGCTGGGAGCTTTTTTTTTCTCCATATGTTGAGCATTTTGTTATCTTTCAGAGCAGTCTGTTGTGGGATGCCTCACAAAGGAAAATCTCCACATCATCCAACAAACTAGCTTTTTCTGCAGAGCCAGGAGAGGTTGTTGAAATGAATATCCTAACAGTCCTACCAGAGATGTGCTGAACACCAGCTTGATCTTGTTTGTGTGTGGGGGACAAACTGGGGATCTGCCACTACATCTTTTTATTAGAAGGTCTTCTGGACGTAGGACCTGACAATGTGCTAACCCTGCTTGTAGTTTACCATACTTCAACTTACATAACCCAAATTTCTTAAATCCCTTTACAAAAATGTACTGTTACTGAGTCTCCTGTGGATGGTATATGAGTCTGGATTTTAAAGTCATTTTTTTTGAGACTCAACTTTCCAGTTTTCAACCTTTTACTGGATCAGTAGGAACTCAAAATGTTCCTATGTTCAAATGTTTTGGGGGTTTTTTCCTGTTTGGCCAGATCAGCTCTTATATTTTCTAGATTTAGTTAGTGCTCATTATGGAATGTCACTAGCACCACAAGCATTACGTAACTTTTAAGCAAGGACAATTTTGGGGGGCAGAGCTGTTATCTCGAACTTTCAGGCTTTCAGGCACTTTAGATAAGCAGCCTTTAGCCCTGCCCTTCCTGTGACAAGCAGTTGTGCCTCTGTCTTCGTCCCTGTAAGCCAGAAGACCTGTTGTGGGGGATCTTGGGACTCGGATTCTCAGCAAAACAAATGTTTTCAGGTAAGTGCATGCATTTGTCTAACTGAATATAGAATTGTTTGCATATTTGTTAACTACCTTAAATAGATTCAATTAATTAGACATTGAGAGGGCACTGACAAATGAGATACCTAAACTTTGAGACATCAGAGAGCGTTTTTAGGAGAGGCTGGTGGTTAAGTATGTTCCAGTTCCATCCACTTCTCATCCGTGTGGGTCCATAGGGGCAATGTGCAGCTTTCCTCAGGGACGCTCTGGCAGATTGCAGACACCCTGCAGGTGTCCGGCCCTGCAGGGTCATGTGAGCCCACGGGGAAGGTGCACTAATGCACCTCTCTGCTTGTGTCAGCAGTCTGTGCCCAGGGACTGACCTTCAGCTGTAACAGCAAAGTTATTACAGGCTCTAATAAAATACCGTTGCTCTAATCTAATCTAATCTCTGCACAGAGAAATTTAGCTATTAAGGTATAATAAATTAAAACCAGGAGTAACCGTAAAGAAAGAGGATAGTCCATAGTACAGTTGTACTGTACATAGATAGAACTATGATAAAACTATCCAGTTACAGTACAGTAAAGCCATGATAGGTATTTATGTCATTATGGTAGAAGTTATTTTATTTATTTCTTTATTAGAGATAAATTATACTATAATAGTTCTATATATAGAGGTTAGCATTCTGGTGGGCTGTTGCACAGGCTTTATCTTGCTTGGGGGAAGCCCCTTGTCTGCACCACACACACATACCAGAGCACTGCCCCAAATATAAAGTAACTTCTTGGCTTTGGAAAGCCAACTGCTGGCTTGAGAGCAGCCAAGTTTCTGTTTCATTTGCAGAATCTGTGTTAGGATCCCTGCATGGGAAGGTGAGCAGGAAAGTGTTGGCTAGAAGAGTGGAGGAGAGCTGGTCTTGCTGGATACATCATGGACTGCTCTGTGTCTCAGCCCTTCATGTGAAACTCTAACCATGTTTTAAAAAGAGAGAAAGAAAAATAAAGCAAAAAAATCTTCATTATTAGGCAGATGAAGGATCAACAAAAATTACAGTTAACAAGCTTGTGTCCATTTGCTGGGATCAATCCCCCAGAGAAGCAGGAGCTGAGCTGAAGCAGCAGATGAGAGCTGTGAGGAGAACGGCTGCTCTGCCGGCCTGCCTTGGGTGTAATCGGCTTTTCTTGTTAATGTCTGAAATCCCCTGTAAGTCAGGACCACGGAGATCGAGTGGCAAAACTGATTTCAAGTGCTCTGCATCCCCCTTTACCTGATAACCCAATTGCTCTGGTTGGAGCACCCACTGCCTTTGGCCGAGAGGTGCAGGAAAACGGCCCAGGTGAGCTTAACCATAAAGGGATGCAGATGGCGAGAAACCTTTTCTTTAATGAGCAAGAAATCAGATTTCCACATATTTCAGGTGATTTTCGTACTACTACATATATATGATAATCTCCCCAGCCATGGACACAAAGGTCACCACTCCCATCCTGTGCAGCAGCGTGCCATGCCCAGTACCCAGTAGTACCAGTCAGAAACACCTCGCTGCACTGGCTTCTGCCGCATTCAGCCTGCACCTTCAATCACTGTGGGGATTTGCCCCTTTTGGTAGCAAGGACCAGACTGTGGAGCAGAACAGGTTTGCTAGGTGTGACTGCTGGAGTGCACTGGGAATGGGAACCTTGGTGGGAAGGGAGCAATAATGTGGGAAACACAGAGGGAAGGGAAGGGAAGGGAAGGGAAGGGAAGGGAAAAAGAGGTAGAACTAAAGAAATGTGGTCCTTGGATTGGTTTGGCCTTGTATTGGTGTTTCCCCATACCTGGTGTCAGTTCAGACAGCTTTTTTTCTCTAAATTCTTAACTGCTCCCCGCAATGTCAAAACTGGAACATTTTTGACATGATCAATTTTTATTCTCACTTACATCGTATTTTTCTATTCACTTCAGCTTAGCCAATAAAATTAAGTCAGGCCACTTTACATTCAGAACTTGTTAGATGCTGAGAAACCTTGAAAGAATTTTTGTTTGCCTCAGAGCAGTTTCTTCTGAAATGTGAAAAACTTAACTCCCCGCATGTACCAGCTTCTTTTAACAAAACCGGGACATCTGACCAAGTTTCCTTTAAATCCTGGAAACTTAAAAAAAAAGCTCTATTGCTTCTCGTAGCTGAGGGGTGGAGGGAAAACTGAACTTCAGCCATCATCCTCCATCCAGCCTCTTGGCCTGGTCGTGATGGAAAAACAAGTGCTCGGGACAAGTCAGAGCAGCCCGGGAAGCTGGAGCAGCACCCTGGGAGAACAACATGCCTTGTCCTGCCAGAGCTGAGTGCTGCCTGCCCTGCCTGGTGCCAGGGGAACAGGGTGGGAAACATCCCTCAAAGGGCCTGGCCTCGCACCACCAAGGAATTTCAGGGAGATTTAAACTAAGAGGTGGTTTTGCCCTGAGTATCTTAAGCCTTTACATATTATCTACTCTTAAGACAGGGAAACAGGTGTGGAGTAAGTACAGAAAGAGGAATGGCCAGAAAACTGATTCTGCAAAATACTCAGCTCTATGCAGGGAGGAGGTGACTGGTGTGGGGCTGCACATCTGACCAAACCAGGCACTGGCTTCCAAGTGTCGCTGGGGTCAGCTCAACTTTGGCTGCAGCATCTTGAAACTCTCACACAGTTGGAGCAAAGCACTTCTAAAAGAAACAGTAATTGCCCAAAATCAGTGCTACATCAATATCAGCTAATACCTTAAGTGAATGTGTTTATCTTGCATTTTCTGTTTCTTAAGGATTAGCTGCCTTCTCTCATTTTGTATCCAAACATTTGGATTATTCGATAATTACATATTTATTAGCCAGTCTTTCACAGCAAGCTGAGTCATTTCTGTTGCACACACAAGTAAATAACAATTTATGCCCTGGTTAGCCTTTCCCAAGTGACACATTCCCTATTCTGTTCACTGACATGGCACTGTCCCTGCCTCCTGCCTACAGCTGGGCCCGCAAGGGAACTGTGGACTCGGGGAGACTAAAGGCTTAACAAAACGTCACTCAGGCACAGGCTTCACATCGAATGTATTTGCATACGTTTCCCAAGTGTTTGAACAATGGGGCTTGTTTCCTCCCTGCCAAGAGCCAGTCCCATTCCTGGAAGCGTTCAAGGCCAGGTTGGTCAGGGCTTGGAGGAGCCTGGTGTAGTGGGAGGTGTCCCTGCCCATTGCAGGGGAGTTGGAACTAGATAGGCTTAAAGGCCAGTTCCAACCCAAACCATTCTCTGATATCTTTTCCTTGTGGCTGCCCGGAGGTTTCTGTAGCCCGATGCTGGCACTGGTGAGGCTCGGTTGGGCACCGCACGGAGCCGAAGCGCTTCAGTCCCACCGAGTGGCCGGTGTGCTGTGCCAGAGCCAAAGTCTAAGCCGAGGGCGGCGAATCAAAGGGAAAGAAAATCCCAAAAAGGCCGGGAAGGAAGGAAACAGAGGAAACACTGGGGGGGAGGGAAAGTCAGTGAGTCAAGCAACAGAGGCCGGAGTGAAGATCTGAGTTAACTCTCCTCCCCTCTCCGTTGCTCGCTCCAGAGGCTCCCCCACAGCTCCATTTTGCGGAGGGCGAAGGCGAGGCAGGAGGCGGCCGGGCTGCGGCCGCTGGCGGGGACAGACCCCGAGCGGGGCCCGAGGAGGAGGCGGAGGCGGAGCAGGAGCCCCGTGCCCGTGTGTGAGGGGCCGCGCGGGGCGGGCGCTGAGGGGGCGCTGCCGGCACGCGCCGCGCGGGCGGGGCGGGG
>VXAZ01009370.1:1083525-1113847 GCA_013399875.1 Gymnorhina tibicen | reverse complement strand
CCCCGGGGCGCGGTGTCTCGGGTCTGCGGCCTCCCCCGAGCGGGGGATTGGCGTCCCCGGCTCGGGCAGCGACGCAGGGGAGGCAGCGGGGCGTGAGGCGCTGCGGGCTGGAGTCGTGGGGCAGGCGCTGACCCTTGGTTAGCCCGGAGTTCTGTGGGTCGGCGCTGTTCGCTGGGAGGAGAGAGAAACCTCAGCTGCTGCGGTCCCTCTGGGCCTGGCACCTGGAGGGTTTCCTTGTCAGAAGAAACTATAACCTGCAGCTTTCCACCCTGATTGTGAAAGGGCTGGTAAGTGCGCGGTGGTGCCGGCGCTCGCCGCAGCTGCCGAGGCTTGGTGCGAAGGTAACGTGCTGTGGTGGGTGTTGTGCCCCGGTCTGGGTAGCACAGGTGGACAAACCTGCCCTCGCTGTCCCCCGGCTGGCACCTCAGGGCAGCTGCTTCTGTGGGGAAAGTGCTGTTCAACAGACAGACGGGTTTACTGTGGAAGAGTTTGGCATCGCTTTGCCGAGTGAGTGGCTGCTCGTGTTTTTACAGCGAAATGTGCTATTTTAGTGCTGTGCTCGTTTTGAGGTGATAGTGCTGAGTTCCCCATGCCATGTTCACGCTTGGCTGCTCTTCAGTGACCACAGGGGTAGAAGTGTCAGAAACACTGGAGACAGCACCTGTTTTCTGACAGTTCCAGTAAGTTTTGTATCTGCTGGGAAGAAAAAGTATTTGATTTGCCTTATTTTATGGTCCTTATTTTAAGCTACCTTATTTAACGTTATATTACGTTAAAATAAAATACATTTTTAAAATATATTGTTTATAATATGTTATAGGGAAGGAAAATATTAGCCAGCAAATTCCGGGTTTCTGCAGCGTTTGCAGGCCCCCCATCCCACCATCTGGTTTTCAGTTTCACATTACGCAAAAAGGAAGTTAAATATTTGCTTTTTTTTAATGTTTCTGTTTCAGTGCTTTGCAACTGAGTATTCCAGGCTAATGCTTCTGTTGAGTTTCCCAGTGAATCTTAATGTCTAATTCTTGCTTTTACATATGGGGCTGAGTTACTACTTGCTGATTTTCATACCAGTGTTGTGGGAGTGAGTTGCAGGGTGTTTTTGTCTTGAGTGAGCTGGACGGAGGGTTTTATTGACAAGCTTAGCAGACTTTTTACATTGATCTATTAGTAAACGTGGTGGTGTATAGATATCCTTAAATCTGCGGTGCTTGACTGGATTGTGATTTGGTGATTGTAAGTTGTGAACGTTTAGGCATTTAGGTGTTGGTTATAAAGACTAAGATGTCGGGGTTTAATTTGCTAGCCAGTACCGGGGCTGTTCTATCGGGCAGGTGAAGCGTTTCGGGAGCGTGACGGGCGAGGCGAAACACGCCTTTTGTTGCGTACCGGCGGGCTGGGGAGCGGCGGGAGCCGCTGTCGGAGCTGCAGGGGTTAAGGCGGTGGGGTCGGCCGGGCCGCCGCCTCCAGTGAATTCAAACTCGGCGAGTGACGGGGGAGCGTGGGGGCCGGGCCGGCTGCTGCGGGCTTTGTTGGGGCCCGGGAGCCATTTTGGGCTCGATGGCACGGCATGTGCCGCCCGCCGCGGAGCGCGCCCTGAGCCCGGGCCGCGGCGGATGGCGGAGAAGCGGAGCGCGGCGCTCGGGCTGCGGGGGCGCGGGGCCCGGCCAGGCCCCGGCGCGGCGTGTGCGAGAGGGCCCGAGCGGCCCGGGCTCTGAAATGGTGTGCTGGCGGCGGGGCCCTGGGTGTAAACAATGAACAGGCACGCTGGTTGTTTCGCCGCGGCTGAACGTGTGGCTGGTTTTCGTCAGCCTCCCCTTTAAAAAGCGTTTCGAGAGGTACAGAACGTGGATGTGCGGTTATTGCTGCTTTGTGATGGGTTTTGTTGTTAGTGCTGTAGTTTGACACCTGTGTTTGGGGATCTGTGCCATAATGCTCAATGATAACATCTGGTGTAAAATATCAATTTTATTACTTGGGGGTTTTAGGTTTGTTTGCTTTTGTGTTGCTCTTTTAAAGGAATAATAATGTTTTATTAATGTGTGTTTTAATAAAATGTTGATTTAGCTTGGAGCTCTTTTCTCTTCAGCCTGTTTAAACTAGTACTTAACTTGCTATGGTGAAACATCCTTTGTGGAGTATATTTACTTAGGAATTTGCCTTCTTTAACAAAAAATAGTGATTTTATTGGTTATTCTGAATAATAGAAGAAAATAAAAATTGAAATTACAAGTAAAAAATGGCTTGCTCTCAGGAACTGATGGAGTTTGCATGCTCCAGTTTCATTGTTATTGATAGTTTGCCTAAATCTGTTTTTAGCATTTGTGGCATTAAATGTGTTAAGTCATAGTGACTTAAACTTGGCTTTAAAACGTGAGGATATAGAGGTTCCATTTGAAGTAGTACTACCAATATCTAAGACTTTAATTGTATCATTTTTTATCCCTTGTAATGTAAAAAATAAAACATGCTGTCTTGGGAATTTTCTCATTCTCTAACAGACTTTGGTGAATATTTCTACTCTGCCAGGGTCCTTTTGTGAAATGGCAATTTACCACTTCCTTTGTCACAAAGGGTTTTCACGAGGAACTGCCTGGACAGTATGTTTGTAAAAGTCTGTGTACTGCAAAAGCCATAAGTGAGGGTTTGTGTCTGTCCCTGTGAGGTACTTGTAGTGCATGATCAGTGTTTGGTGCTGTTCCTCCTGCCTTGTGATGCTTCTGCACGTAAAGGCCGCTCGTGGAGCATCTCATCACCTTCCCTGGAAGCCAGGAAGTTTGCTGCCATGGTACTAGGATTTTGTTGGGGCTGGCTGATTGTGAAGGTGACTGTCAAACAGGCTTTTGAGGTAGTGGTGCAGCTTCATGTCACTCAGAAGCTTCAGAGTCCTTTGGAGGCAGCCAAGGGCCTTGCGTGAAGGTAAATTCTGCTGCACTGATTACAGGAGTCCCTGAGCTTCCTTGTGTTCTGACAGAGCCACAATCTGTCTTCTCCTGCCCTTCTGCTACGCTGATTTATTGTAACACAGATTCAGTTTAATTGCAAGGGAGAGATAATACTTAGGATGAGTGTTGTGTCTGCTTCCCAAAAAAAGGCAAATCCAGCTGTCTCCTCTGCAGGAACATGGAAGCTGGCTTGTAAACTGAGGCCCATGTAGCATCCGCTTGCACTCCAGCAGAACGGTGTGCTCCTCATTAATTGACTGTGGGCTGTCGTATAAAATATTCTTGTTACTTGGGGGTTTTATGTAACTACATGCTTGGTTCTTGCACTATACATCCCTTAGTAGTAGAAATAGATGTTTATGGCTTCTAAAAAAGGGGAAAAGGCTGTTTTGGAGTTTGGGCCTGGTAATCCTTGCAACAAAGCTGCTACTAAAAGTCTACATGAAACTGAGTCCAGACAGATCTATGGTACATAAAGCAGAAAGGTGTTGGGCACCCAGAAGTGTTCAAACTGGGACTGAGTACTCTGCCTACCTCTCAGATTCTCTGCCAAGTTTTGTGATTTAAAATTTTCGAAATATTTTATTAGCATGTCTCTTTCTGTTCCAGTTGTGTATGAAAGTTTCATAAGCAAGAAGAATGATAATACATGACAGGTGGAGTGCTGTTAAACATGAGTGAACAAATTAGAGTGAGTCAATGTCTTCCGCCCACCCTGTGTCTGTTTTGTAATAAGGATGTAGAATATTTCTAAATAAATTGGGTTGATCATTTGTTTTGAAGAGGTGGATAACTAAGATTAAGCTGTTGAACTAAAAGTCAGGCTTAAAAAAAAAATCTAGTTTCACAGTAAATTCTAGATGCCCATTTTTCCAAACTGTGGTGGTCATCTCTGAAGATGATTTTCATATTCTATTTAAGTCAGTTAAGCCCATTTCATTGCTTTGAAACATTGAGTAGAGGTTTCTCCCCTTGAGTCAGAATTAATTTTAGAGCATCAGACAAGCAGTGAATCAAACCAAGCCCCTAGATCTTCTAAGAGTGATTTCTGAGTGTGGTGTTTAGATGGCAAACCTGATATCTTCATTGGAGAGCTCGGTGCTATGAAACCCAGCTATTAATAGACCTACGCATAAGTACCTTCGAGGCTTTGCAGTTAGCACTGCCTTTGTCAAGCACATATTTTATCCATGATAACTTCATGATACAATTAAAACTTCATCAAATAAGAAATATTATTCACATTCTAGCATTTGATTTATTGAGAAATCAAGTAAAGAGAGAACTGGTGGTGAAGGGGAAAAGAACAGGGAAGAAACTGAGCCAATATGTTGTTTTTCAAACAACCGTTGCCCTGCCCATATGGGCAGTGGAGACAGGGAGGAGCTGGGGAGCTACTCAAAGCTCACTGGCATAGCTGAGCTTTCCACGTGGGAAAATACTGCTGGGTGTCACAAGGATTAGCTACTGAGTTGCCAGTTAAAAAACGGGTTTTATGATGAAATGATGCGTGCTAAGCATGCATGTCAATTCCACTGGAAACTAAACAAGGTTTTTCTCTCTTAGGGGTTAAAATCTTTATTGGGATGAACCAATTCAAACAGATCAACCTTAATCAGTTTTCAATTTCAGTAGGCATATGTCTGAGAGACCTATTTTGCTATTCTTTAATACAAGTGCTCTCTGGTGTTATCAGCATCCCTCATCTTGAAATTCACTGTATTTCCACTTTTGTTCCTGAGGAGCCCCCATTTCTTATGAGCTAAATTGAGCTCCTGTTTGTTGATAAAGTAAGGCAGCAGTTGTTACTTATTCCAACAGAATTTGCTGCTCATTCTAGCAAAAGAATGAGACTGCTTTGCTAATACTTCCGCACTACTGATTTAAGCTTCCTGTAAACAAACAACAAATTTATATACAAGTTAGTGAAAGCATTATGGCTCTGGGACAAATGAAGTGAGTGTAGAGAAAGATCACTTAATGGAAATGTGTTCTCTGTAATACAAAAAAAAAATTAAATAGCAGGAGACCTTATTTTTCATTAACCCCGCTTTGCATGGGTGGTGCTTGCAGTCAGGAAGCTACGATGCTTAGGCCCGGAAGTTTTAAATTTTTTAAGTCTTCATTAGTAATGGAAATATCCTCCTGCCTTACTGACCTCAGGATTTGTAGGCTACAGGTGGACTGACTAAGAGCATTTTAATGTTACGTGTGCAGATTTCTTTTGAGCTGCTTTTGCCTGTACCTGCTTTTTGCCCCTATTTCTTATGCATATGTAGCTATACAGATGAGAACTCTATTTCAGCATAGGAAAGTGCATCTCCAAAATGAAATACTTGTTGATGTTATGATTATGAAAATTAGCTGGGGATATTTTTACCCTGGTTTAGGCACGCCATCACATATTGTGTGGAATACCTTTTCCTGCTGTTGAAACAGGAGCCATAGCTAATCTGAAAGTAGGATTCTGCTTTGCTAACGTGCAAATCCAGGATAGCCAAATCCCTATCTGTTAACCACAAATAAGCTATCATTAAAGAATCTTTTCTATGAAATTAAAAATTTTCTTTGGCTAATAAAACTGAGAAGGACTGAAGGTTTTTTGCAAATACTTTGAAAGTCAAATTGTTCGTAGTACCACCCATGTAGTTACCCATGTAGTTCTGCAAGTTTGTTGATATGACAACATCAGTTTTTATTTTCTTCTGAAATCTATCATACCTTTCAAAGACCCCATGGAAAGTTTTACAAATGTTGCTTGGGTGGTTTTGATTTGGTAGTTTTGGCTTTGGTTTTGTTGTTTTTCGGGGGTTTTTTTGGAATTAGATGGCACTCTGGAAAATGTGCCTAATTCTACCCTATGAGTCACTTTGTAGTTGGCTGTTTTGCTAGGGTGTGTATTCAGTGGTTTTAATGACAGGAATAAATTATGTGAAGTGAAGGATACTCCCTCGCTGCTTAGTGGATGGTATTCAAAGGTGCTAGAGTAAAATGATTTGGCTATATGTAAAAACTTTCTCAAGTTTCATCTGCATTATCCTTATTTGGTGCACAGAGCAACCTGTGCTTTGCTCAGTGGGCACTCGCAGCAAAACACGTTGTGAAGAGATCTCTGAAACACGGCTACGTAGTTCTTTAGCTTGTTTTGCTTAGCCTCTTTTGGGGATACCAGCATAACTTAATTCCTGTGGAAGTGTTGTAATCTGGTTGTGATAAGAGTTTGGCTCATATTACTGCCATGTTCTAGAGAACTTGGAATTAGCTGAAAATAGAGTACCATAAAGAAAGTCACAGTCAGAAATACCCTGAGCTTCCCGTAGTAGTGATAAGGGATATTTGGCAGTTGCAGCAATACGACTCCACTACTGAGAGCTCCACGTTCCTGGTAACAGCTCTTTTGTTTCAGTGCTTAATAACACAGGCTGAACAGTGCAAGGGCTCCTAGACTGACTTTATGCAATTTTAAGTCATTGCATTACTTTATTTTCACCTTTTACAGTATGATTTGAAACAGTCAACATGGACTTTTCACGTCTACACACGTACACTCCTCCCCAATGTCTGCCAGAGAACACTGGCTATACATATGCACTCAGGTGAGAACCCTTTTCTTCTTGTAGAGAAACTGTCTGTTCTCTGACTGTTGCTAATCCTGGAGAGTTGAGTTTTCATGGTAAGTAGCTGGCTTCTTTGAAGAAGTGGGCTTTTTCTAGTCTGGTTTGAAAACAACTGCTGTGTCCTAACTGGAGGAAAAAATGTTGAACTAACAGGACAATGACTAAGATAATGACTCAGTGTTTATTAGTTGCTATGAATAACTTGTGTCCGCCTAGTTACAACTGCTGTTGGATTTCTATAAATACGTCCTCAAAATTCTTCGATGTTTTGTGTCTTGTAACTTTGGTGTGTGCTTTCTTTTGTGGCTTGGGACCACTTCCACTTCAAAACACTGATTGATGCACACTCATTGCTGCTAGTGTGGGACTTGGCTGGAAGTTACATATTGATTACTTCTTTTAGCAAAGCTGCTTGTTGGGTGAATGTAAATCTGTGTTTTAATGAACTTGTTTTTTCTTGTATCTTTTCTTGCATCTTCTAATGATCTTGGTTTTTTCTTATATATTTGTATCTGATTGTTTTTCTTAAAACACTTCCCGTTTTCTAAAAACTAACTCCGTAGTGTTTGGCAGATTTTGTATTATGTATTCAGAACAAGTGTTGTGATGCCTATTTTGAGTTTTTTAGTATTAATATAGCAGATTGTTGTTTTAATCTATTGAGCTTTTCCTGCTGTTGAGTTATGAGATATATACTTGCTTCAAAATGTATCAGTGAGCCTGAGTTACTGGTTTAGCTAATTTTAAGTTTGAAAAAATGATTGTTCATTAGGATGCCGTATGAGATTTGCCTTTCTGTTCTCTCTGTATGTCGTTATTATGTATTGTGTATTAAAATACAGTATAGAGATTGGAGAATACTTGGCTACTTGCCAATAAAACAGAGTTGCCAAAATGGTAGCATTAAGAGATTACTGACTTAATACTCTTCCTTTTGTGTGCTCCAAAACTGTACGTTTCCATTTTCTGATTTTTGGGGATCATGGTGCTTTTTTTTTTTTTCAAGCTATAGCCTAATGTCAGTAGTGTTGCAAAATGTGATGTGTTTTGTGTTGCATCAATTGAATTGCAAATTTTCCTGAATTTTATGAAAAACCATTCATAAAGTGTTGGTTAAATACAAGTGGATTTTCTAATTTCAAGCAAAGCATGCTGGACAATGAAAAGTGATTTATGTGCCTTGTATCCAGAAGCAGTTTCACTTCTGTATTACCGAGTGGGTTTAGTTACCTCTATGTTGCAAATGGGCCTTAGAGATCGTCTGAAATACTGTAACTCCTGATAGATTAAACTTTGCTCCTGCGGTATTCTTGTCCAAAATTCTTATCCAGTGAAACAGTGGGCAAGTAGAAAGGAAAATGCAGAATGATAAATCCTATTGGACATCTGGAGGATAGTTCATTATGACTCTGGTGGGGTTTTATTTAGGGGACAACTGGGTGTTTGTCTTGCTACATAAATGAAGACTGTTTTGCAAATTGAGAAGTTGTGAAAGGGTTACATGTCCTGAAACTTTCCAGCTTGCCATTTTGCTATGTTAGACTATTAGGCATAGGTATTTAGAAATGGGTAGAGTTGGGTAAGATGAAGTTTAATAACTAAATTAATGAAGGCAAGTTTAGTTAAACTAGGTTGAAATCAATTCGTTGTAATTCTTCTTTATGTAGAAAAGAAACATTGGCAAGCTCTTTGTTTAAAATTGTGTGAAGCCCCAAATGTTAAAATAATGGGGGAAAACTACTTGGTACACTGATGTGACACTGCTTGCAGGGTGTCAAGAGAGTAAAGTACAGTCTTTTGTGCAGACTCTTGCTGTGCATCTGCTTGCTGTATATGTGCAGAGTAACATCTATTATTGTGGCTCTTCCTACCCTGGGTCAAACAGTATTTGAAGACTCTGAGGAAAGCGAAAATTGCTAATCAGAAATATTTTCATGTTGAAATTTGTTTCTTCTTACCCCTCACCTGTGTTTGTTTTGCTTATATTCTAATCTGGTTTATTCTGTCTTTGACAATTCAATTTTTACAGAATCTTTTCTTTAAAGAAATTGGCTTGGGATGTAGCCCTGCAGAGAGCAGTGCAGTGAAGCTTGATACCACAAAGCTATTAATAGAGTTGGCTATGACTTATTAATAGAACTTACATTAATACTCACTGGGATCACTGTGTGTTCATAGCTGTAGTGCTTCTGCTTTATGCTTCTACTCCTCCAGCCCAAATCAGAAAAACATTTAACAGATATACCTAAATAATCTTTATCCTCCTCCAAATGCGAGTCAAACTTGTGAATCTCACCCACTTGTCAACATATAATTTACACCTCACTCTTACGACTGATCTTTCCTTTTAGTCACCATCATCTTTTGAGTTGTGTTGTCAGTTTGGATGCCTTTAACACTTCTTCACAAATACGGGTTAAATCAATAAGAATTTGGTTTGATTTTCTTTTTCTGTGTCAGAGCATTCAATTGGGATGTAATTTTCTGCACAGTAATTGAATAAAATCCTTTAAAGTTTTTAAGTATGTTCTGGGACTGACTAAAGAAATAACTAAACAATTCAAGGTAGTGTGCTTGGTCACTTAATGTAAATAATGCCCCCTGGTTAGAAAGGCTATGAATGTTTTTGTATTGACTATACTTCTGTGTCCGTGTTAGATGTCTGTTCAGTTGTAGTTCTTTAGGTGTGTTGCATGTATCTATTATCCTGAATAGTCAAGAACATCACTGCCCATTTCATTCCAAGGAGTATTTATAAATAAATGACACTTAAGGTCCTTCAGACAAGCTATGGGCATGCTAAAATTGGCAGACCTCATTCTCATTCCACTTATAAATATATAACTTGAAAAATAACTCACTGAAGTCTAGGACATTGTATTCTGTAGAAGCTCATGTGAAGGAGGTATCAAGAAGCTGGAAATGTAAGACTAGATTCAGTCACCAGCTCTGCCAGCAGCCATGGGAGCTGTTTGCTGGGGGAAGGAACCAGAGTCCGCACTGTTTGCAGATGTTATCCAGGAGTGTAGGCTAATTGCATCCCACCTTTAGGTGTTTCTTGGTTAGCTGTACATATTGCATAGGAGTACATCAATGTACAGGTTCATTTCTGGTCCTTGAAAGGAAAGGCAGTGGTTTTTTTATTTACTGTAGTATTTTCTGTAGAAGAAAAAAGGCTGCATTCCAAAGCATGGAAAGTGAGATGGCAAATTAGGAGACTTCTAGGTACTGTCCTGCTGACAGAGGACAGATAATGTGAAGAGAATTATTATCTAGCGTAAGTGAGAGACAAGCCCCTTTTGTTAAAGAGGAAAAGATTCCATGATGATTTGTTGGCCTTTTATTTTTTTTTTTAGATAGTGGAGCCCAACTTCAAGCTATTTATTCAATCCACATTGATATAAATGCTCATTGAGATAGCTGGTAACAGCAAGTGTTCATAAACAGAAACAAATTGAGGCTGGTCACAGCTGTCAGCGTGTTCTGTGTACTTTGTGTTCTTGTGAATTGAGTATCTGTAAGAAATGTGGGGTGAAGATGAGGAAAAGCAAATGCATAGTGGCAAGTGTAAATAGCAAAACTGAGTTCTGAAACAACTGTTTAGGGAGAGACTCAATAGAAAACTGTTGTGGCTCTGACCCCTTCAGAATAACAGCAGGAGGAGCCACATTTAACCCATATTCTCACTTCACATCTGTCAGAGTATGGGTCATCTATACTTAGCGTTTTTGAAAACTGCAAAAACTAAATTCTTTAGTCTACAACTGGTTAAGTACATGAGAAAGCGTGTTGTTTCTTCTCCCTCTTCCAGCCAAATGGAAACAAGGATTAATAAGCCTAATGCATTTAGTAATATATGCTGGATTTATTAAGTTGTGCTGAGGCTCCTGCCTTGCCCAGGGTTGCACTGCACATGCCAGCGTTATCAGGGCAGACCAATGAGATCCAGCACACAGAACCAAAGCCCTGCCATCAAATCTGTGCTCCTCTGGGCAATAGAAGCAGCTACTTTGGACAGACTCTAGTCTGGTCTTACGGGCTGAATGCCCAGCTGGTGCTGGAGCCATGAGATGTTTTCCTGCAGTGTGTTGTCTGGGTTAGTTTTTTAGCCAAAAGAAATACAGTTGACAAGCTTTGACAGCCCCTTCTTACATGCTTTACTTTGCATTGTGAAGCAATGAAGAAATTCACTTCAAAAGCACCACCTTGTCAGAATTACATCATTACTGTAAGTGTAGCTTCAAGGCCTTCTGATGTTAACTTAATTGTATGCTGAAATAATACAATACTTACCATATTATTACTTTGTGATGTTCTGAGATCTTTAATGGTTGTGTAAGAAAACTATTTCTATTGAATTGTTTTTACACAAATACATTTTATAGTAGGTGTTTATATGTATTTTTTAAGAGTAAAGCTTCTATTTCAAATACAGGCTGCACAGTAGAATCTACTCATTCAGATCTAATTTGCTTGTTTGTTTTTGTTTGGGGAGAAGGAGCTGCTGTTGTAAACAATTCTTTGCTTATCTCTTCTTTTAAAAAACCAAATGAAACCCCCAGGAGTACTGAAGTGCTGTTACATCTCTGTATATCCCTGTGGCCCAAGAAGGGACAGAGTTCTTATGAAAGCTGGCCTAGAGCACTTAACATTTGGATGCTGTGGGTCACAGGGCTGAGCAGTTCTAGAACCTGACCTGCTGTGCAATGCCCGGTGCCAGCAGCCTCTGCTCACTTACATAACTGAATGTTTCCTTTGGTTGTAAGTATGAGTATTCTGCTGTAGGCTAAACTTCTGCTTTGGTAAATGTATTTCTTACATACTCCTCAGCTTAATCTGTTTGTGTTTGCCTTGTGTTGCTGCCTTGTCTTCACTGCAAGTTTTCATGGAGGCCCTGAGAGACTCACGTGTCGAAATGTGGAGTTCTGGGGTAACGATGTGAAGGTTACCTACATGTAAACTTGCCTCTGTGGAGAAAAACAGATTAAAGTCTCTAAACGTTTTTTGTTAGCTTGGAGTGAAATATTTCTCATGGTTTGCAATAAATTACAAAATGTTTTAAAACCACTTCTTTAAAAAAAGTAATGGTGGTTAAACTGAAGTAGCTGAAGTAAGGAAGTCTTTAAGTGTCTTAAACAGAGGAAGTTCCTACTTGCTGAGACATGGAAATTCAGAATAATGGACATATGGATCTTTGGTTCTCAAAAGAAGGACTTGGCAAACAGAAAATAGACAAAAATAAGCTTAGACTGAAATTAATCTTTGCCTTGCAACTTGGAGTGTCATTTTTAATTTGCTGCTAGACATGGTGAAGAAACCTGTGTCATGAATGGCTTCCTCTCTCAAATTGGTCCCAAAAGAATGAATGCTTGCTCTGGCTAAACTTGAGAGGTTGTTTCCGTGGTTGTTGTTTCTTTCTCTGATTTGCTTTCAGTTGTAGAACTCAGAATATGAATTGCTTAGGAGAACCTTGAATATCTACATATATCTAGATTATTGGGATTATTTGGTATATCTAGTGGGGATTGTACCATAACCCTGAATAAACTGCATTTAATGGAAACTTGGGCTAGCTTGAAGAGCATGTTTGTTACCAGGTTGAAAATTCCCCTAGTAACTTTGCCTTTCTTATTTCACTGCAGTTCGAGTTATTCTTCATCTGCTTTGGATTTTGAGACTGAAAACAAAATAGATCCAGTGTTTGATTCACCCAGAATGTCACGGCGTAGTTTACGGTTGGCTGCTGGAGGATACAGTAAATCAGATGATGGACAGAGTGATTCCCTTCATGACAGCTCTTATGCTGGAAACATGTCCTTCAGGGATCAATCTAAGTAAGCATTTTTAGTCATCACAAGTAAATCCTGAGTCTTACTGTTTGAACACAGTAATGCAAAAAGGTTACCTAGAGGTCTTATTTTTTGTTCTTGGTGTTTCCTGCCATACTCTGAAATTTATGTTCATATGTGGTTTGCAATGAGAATTTTTTTACAAAAATCTTTGTAAAATTATACGTGCTTGAAGGCGAGGACTTCCTTTTAAACCTTGTTTGCTCTGTTTAGTCACATCAGTGTTGAAATGACTGAACAGTCATTCATTAATAAAGTGAGAAATCAACAGAAATTTGTGTCTTTAGTGCTATGTCTTACTTGCCTTTGCGTTGTTTCCTAGGGTGGTAAAGCAACGCAGAAGCATGAACAAACAGTCTGGCAGTGGAAGACATGTGCCAAGGAAAAATCTGTCCAGCTCATCTGTTTTTAGCCAGAGCAGTTTCAATAGCCATGCCAGTGATACATCAATGATATCCACTATATTGGATGAGTCTCTGATTCGGGAACAGACAGAAGTTGATCATTTCTGGGGTAGGCAGTGATTGCTATTGCTTGTATCGAACTGTGCAAACTGGTTGGTTTGGTGCATATAAATTTATGATCTTTGCCTCACCTGCTGTCCATCCTATCCCCAAACGTGTGCATTTGCACTTCTGCTGCAGGGGTCTACTTGCTAAGATGCCCACTGGAAATTCGTGGTCCAGTGTGTAACTTAGATTTACTGGCATAGTTAACATCAAGAGATGTTACATAGTCAAGTTAATATGCCAGCAAACGTAAACGCTTTTGTGATGCAATGTCATAGTTATCTCCTGTCATTGCTTTCTTCAAAATGTACATTGAGTACTGTGTTTAAAGAACAGTAAACATGTAACTTGTCTTTGAAAATCCAAAGAAAAAGCATTTTCTTCTTTGTTTATAGGCAGAAGTTTGTTTCTTCTTAACATATGTTATTGTGAAAGTTTCAAATTAGTGGCATTTCAGGATTTCCCGAAAGGGTTTTTGTGTGTGCCTGGCTGGTTTGGCTTTGCAAGTATATAAAAGTATACGTTTCTGGAACCTGCTTTCTTCAATGAAGAGAAAATATGAGAGTTGTCTATGTAAAGTATTGTCTATATGAAGTATCGTGTAGAACCAGATAAACAGTTTGTTACATCTCCCAATTCAGACTCTTTATTTCCAGTCAGGATGCTTGTGACCTTCCCAGAGTCCTAATGGGAAGAATTGTTTCAATCTTGGTAGAACCCATTCTAAATTTTAGATAACCTAGCTCTTAAAACAGAATTTTAAATACAGTAGTGTCAAAGTAGTTACCAAGCAGCAGAAACATTGTAAGCTTGTAATTAGCTGCTTTAACGTCACGTGGGAGCTAAGTCAAGGTGCAGTTGATGTTCATTTTACATTGTCTGCCTCTTCTGTGGTGGGATGCTTTTCACAACTATTACCCTGCTATAATAAGGTCTGGATACATGTTTCTCTGATGGGCTGCAAAATATGTTAAATGCTAACCATAAAGAGACTTTCTTAGAAGTCTTAAAATTAGTGGGACTTCTAACTTGAGTTTATGTCAGATATTGTAATTCAGTTCAGGTCTTCTTATATTTGGGACTGATTTCTATTTTTTTCATTTGCAGGCCTTGATGAAGAAGGTGACCCCAAAGGTAACTACACTTTGCTTTTCCTTCCACATCCCTTCTGTGCAACAGCCACAGAGCTGGCAGTACTGACATGGGTGTGTTGCTTGCTGTGCTCTGTTTCCAGGCAGTGACACCACGCTGCTGCAGGGGAACGGGGGCATAGCAGCAGCAGAGCTGCAGCCCACGCTGAACGGCTACACGTGCAGTGACTGCAGCATGCTGTCAGAGAGGAAGGAGGTCCTCACTGCCTACTCAGCTTCCCACGTGCCATCCTCCAGGATCTACACTAGGGACAGGAGCCAGAAACATGCATCTAGTAAGTTACTTTCCCTTGTGTTTTCTCTGCAATACAGTTCAGTTGCTTCATTTCTGTGTAGTGTTACTTAATCTTGTCCTACCTTGGTAAACTTGCCAATAACTGAATTCTAGAGATCAGCTTATATGAAATTTTTTCTGTATCAGTTGAAATTTTGTGTACGTGTCAGTTTCTTATATATAGTTATCTACTGATTTTCAGTGCTGCTGTAGGAATTAAACAATTACAAAATGAAAATGCTCTCGTATCCTAAGTTATAAAATTATTTGGCTAGCCAGCACTGATTAAGTCTCCTAGTCTGACATCGGATCTGTGTGGCTCTGTCTTTAAAATTTTGGTTGTGGCTTTCAGAGAGAAACTTTTTCTGTGCTTTTACAGTTTTTTATCTCTTACATGATTTGAACTTTCAAGATTGACCATAATTGTTACTTCGCAGTGCTTCTGCTATCTAGGAAATCTCTGAGAGGACTTTCTACTTCCTGTTCAATTTTTTTCTCCTCTTTTAAACTTGCAGTTTTTTATAGCATTTCTAAAAGCTACCTCAGCTACATGAAAAATTGAACTCCAAAGGGAAAAACTGATTCCAAATAGTCACTCTAGTGACTACATTTTGACAGCTTGAAAAGTTAAGTCTGTATAGATAAGATTCTGCCTTTCTAAGACAATCTCCATTCAGTGGATTGTTTTCCTCCTTGTCTTGCCTGTGTCTGCCTGCCTCTTGCACAGCATCTGGAGTTTCTTGATTACTGGTAGTCCTCAGTTACCGCGAAGGATTTGTTTCTTTAATGACCTTGAATTAGAAATGAGCCAGTTTTGGAATTCTGTAGATTTGTTAGTCTTGAATGAAGTTTGTTTTCAGTACAAGAAATTAGCTTGTTTGAGCTATATGATATGACTTCAAATACTTGAGTTAAGTATTTCTTTTTAGTGTAGCACAGAGTGGAATTCTTTTGACTTGCAGTCAACTACTTAAAGTGGCACTGCATGAAAACTCTTCCAGTGCTCCTGAGTTCGTATTCACATGAGAGAGTTTTACTCATCTTTGTACACTCCTTTGAACTTTAATCTAGAAGTTTGGGTCAAACTTTGGGGGTGTGTGGGTGGGGAAAGACACACACAGTCATGGCAGGTGTTTGGCATGTGGCTGAGCCCAGGACAGCGGCAGTGATGGATTGTGGCTTTGTTCCTGTGGCTCTGGAGAGCACTTCAGGCAGACCACTGCAGGAATTGCCTCAGATGTAACAGCAGGGAAGGTGAACAGTCTTAGTCTTCACTTTTAAATCCAGAATAACACTGTAGTGTCTCTTTGGAACTGTGACCCCCAAAACCAGGATCAACAGCTCAAATCAGGGAGGAATCCTGAGTTCCATAAGCAAGGAATTCATTGCTCTTTGGAGTTCTGCATTCTCACTAAACAAAGTTATTCTTGCTGAACTTACACATTTTACCTTGAAGTCATTATCCAGGGTGTGTAGTTCTTACAAAAGCTTTGATGTAATATCTAATACACCCTGACTTTTCAAACCACACTTGCTGAAGTTTCATTCTCTTGGCTAAAGGCTTTCCCCTCTTCATCCTCACTCTTACACAAGCTAATGGTGACCAGAGAACAGAATTACATATTTCTGTGGGTGAATAATTTGTATTCGCACTGTTTTTTTCAATAGGAGGAACGTATTTCTACATGAGTAAGATTCTACGATTGGTCAAAAATACTGCAGCATCTTTTGCATCACTATTAGTGCAACTATTTCAAATGGTTTTGCTGAAGCTGGGTTATGAATATAAAGGTACCTTTTCAGTTGTCTTCTTTGGTCTCCAAACAAAGACAGAGTGCGTGTTTTGGTTTTTCTTTCTTATGGTCTTTATCTTTGGCACTATGGTGTTCTTCCTCTATAGTCTTTTGGCTAGCTTCTGTCCTTCTCAGTTTTTATTATTACCTCACTTGTGCTACACTTTTCATACCATTCCTCTGTTTTCAAAGTATCAGGATTCCTTTACACGACATCCACATATTGATTTTTACTAGAAAGTGGTAGAGAGTAATTTTTAAATTGAGAAACTTAAGTTGATTTTTAAAAACTATGGTGATAGTGTCAAATTCTAATTTTTCAATGTCTTTAGGTCTCTCTTACCACCCTTAAACCTGCTGTGCACTTAAAGCTTGTTTAGATCTGTCTTGCAAAACTCAAACTGCTCTCATCACTCTGCACTACTTTAGAGCACATCTTGTTTTCCCTGAAAACATTCATTTCTTCTTTGGTGCTTTCTCTTCTATTTTACCTGCTCTACATGGGAAGTTAAATTGCCATAGGCAGAAGGTAACTGATTTTTGCATGTGAGTAGAACTTTGCTCTCTTTCTTCTCTCTGCTCAGAGTCTTATAACTGCTAATGCTTTCTTCTCCTTCTTGTAACAAGTTTGTTAAAATCAACACAAATTTGTAATGAATGGTTGACTCATTTGATGGAATGTTGGGAATGGGGACTTATTTGATGACGGTTGGTTGGGTGGTTTGTTTGTTTTTTTTGGTTGTTTTTTTTTTACGAACTTTGCTATCTGAAAAGAAGCAGAAGAATTTTTTTGGAACCAAGACGCTCCCTGATATTTAAAGGAAGAATAAGATTGCACAGAGTAGGCTTCTTCCTCAATAATTTTTTAGTTTTCCCGTGAGTAATCTAACTTTAATAGTGAACCAAGCCAGTTTAGCTAAAATCTGTGTATATGAAAGGCTTTGAACGTGAGAATTAGATTCCATGTGTGCTTTTTGGATGTGTTGCAGCTCACTCAGACTACTGTGGGAGCATGAATGTAAAGGAGTTTTACAGAGAAGATCGTCATCTTGGTGTGAATGAGGAATCAATATGTAAGTATAGTGATTGTTGTTGTCTCAGCCTGAGGCTCTACACCATGTTGTTGCTGTAATAGTAGCATCAGACAGCCCCTGACATTATGGAAGCTATAAAGTAAATATTTGGTTTGCAACTTAGATGTAGGGAGGGGGATGGTGATCCCCTGGTGTACTGTAGTCTTTCCCCCAGCAAGTTTCCTTCCCCTGAAGTTTGCTTAGCAGTTTTTGGTTTGATAGCTGATGATGTGAGATAGACTTGTTCAAGTTATCTTTTAACAATCTTGACTTGATCCTGGTTTTATCCCATTAATCAACTGTTACCACAACCAACAGGTGATGACTGTAAGGGGAAGAAACATCTTGAAATGTACACCACAGACCACATGCAATCCTCATGGGCTAAAAGGGTAGCAAGGACCATTTGGCACACCTTTTCTTCTGCAGGTTGACTTGGACATTTTTATTTGCTTTTATTTTGCATTGCAATCTCACAATGTTAATCATACATGTTTTGTGTTTGGGGTTTTTTTCCTTCCTTCATCTGCCAAAGTAGGATAAAAATGTAAAGTGCCTAGACAACTAACTTCCTTAACACCTCTTCTGTCGGACTTCTTGCTCTGATTCTGGCTTTTGCACAAGCTTGGCAGGCTGCTTATCTATTAGTGAAAACAAGGTGTAGGGTAATGTGCACTTTGTATGTTTAAAGGAACAAGTCACATTGTTAATTTATTGCACTTCAGGGAGATCTGAATGCTTGATAGGTTGAAAAACTGACTTTAAATGAAAGCAAGGTATGAGATACTGGTATGAAGACTATTTGAATAAAGGGGTTTTAACATTTTATTTTTGTTCTAGTGATAGTCAATTTTTACAGGAATCTTATATAGGGATAGAATCTACCCTGTGAGATGAGCGTTCCCTAGCTTGAATGGCAGAGGCATCAAGGATCTGTTGAGTGCTCTTTATTCAGCAAAGGAAAATGATTTGAGACACTTCAGTCACCTAAATGATTTGCAAAACATTGGGTTGGTATATCTACAATCCCTCAGCTTAACCCAGACATATCTGCTAATCTAAAAATGTATGATTATTTTCTAAACATATATGGTGTAGTTTGTTCTGTAGAAAGATTGGTCCTAGTCTTGGACATAGTAATTGTTGGCCTCAGCAGGCTTTAAGTTACAGCATTTTATTACAGTGCATATTACAGGGCGGGGGTGTTCGGTGGTGGTAGTTTTGTTCTCTTTAAGAGATACGAAACTGTGGTACTGAACATCCTTGGGAACACTCAGCTTAATGAAAATTGATTACTTGTAACTTTTAGTAGGGAATACTTTCTATTATTTGTCAATATTTCTTAGACATCACTGGAATTTGAAATTTTTAATTGTTTTCACTTCTCAACGGTAACCCAGATAATGAACTTGATGTATAATTTTGAACAAATAAGATGCTTTTAAAGTAATGATGTTCTTAAAGCTTGCTTTTATGGTAGTACTCTTGCTATTCTCTGCTACACTTTTCATGGCATTGTTAGATAAACATGTTACAAAATGTAAACTTTGATTTTGGAAAAGTGACATTCTAACGGCACAGATGGTGTTCATTCTGTTTATCTCTGTCCATGAGAATTCAGTTTCTAAGCTGTCTTGGTTTTACTTGACTTCATATTTATTAGTGGCTTGCTTTGCTTTAAAGTAGTGAAGATTGAGATTACTGAAAGGTACGGTTTAAAATTCTGTAGAACGTGTGATGGGCAGGGGTCTGAGTGTGTTTTACTGCACGTACTGACGAGAACCTTCAGCTCCTTTGTGTCTGTTACCACATGGAGTTAATTTGTTATAATCCAGGTTACTTTATGCTTCACGTGTTGCGAAGAGTGGGAGCAACGGGATGGCTTGTGTCGCAGAAGGTGTTGTCTCTACTTTGGCTGGCCATTCTTTCTCCAGGTCACTATTCTAATCCGTGTGTGTGTGTACATTGCCTGTTCCTTTTGGCAAACTAGGGGACTGCAGGGGCTTACACTAATTCAGCTGTGCTTGTGCTGTAGCTTTTGTATCTTGAAATGCATGTGCTACTTTATTGACCAAAATATGCTTAATGAGAGGGCGTGTTTCTGTTCACAGGCATAGCACGAGACTAACCAGGCTGTTTCAGAAGGGAATGAGTGTGTGAATAGCACTGAATAGGGGGTGTCAAGAACAATGGGGTGTGTTTGGTTTGGCAGTCGCTTCCTGTATTGGTATTCCTCTTACCAAAAACTACTGCTGCTAATCTGTGCATTTCCTGGAGCATACTGAGGTCTCCAGTGTGTGATAACTTGTGTTCAGACATTAATACTGAATTTCCAGCAAGGTAGCATTGTCGTAACAAATGAGCACTTCATCTACTTGCATGGCTGTTGATCTTGTTGAGTAGCTGATGTTACAATGCTGTCACACCTGTGATACCTAGATGTCAATGAGCTGCATGCATTGCCTTATTCATGCATTTCTCCACTCTGCAGAGCGTTGGCCACAGCTGCATGTCCCTCTGCTTGGTTTCTTTGAACATGTGCTGCAGTAATTACATTTCACACTCCCACCTTTTGTCTTCTAGGGAGGGCAGCTTCTGGCATGTTCAGGTTGCTTAGAACTGGGTGGTATCAACTTGTTACTCTGATGTCTTTGCTCAAGGTGTTTCTTGTAAGAAGGTGTGTATCCTTTGAAATTATTGTTTTTGTGAGCAAGTTGTTTACCCAGTTACAATATAAAACAATTAATTATGGTAAATGTATTCTTTCTTGTAAACTTTCCTCTCTTTCTCTAGATGCCTTCCGAAGAGCTACAGGTGGTTACTGTTTCTCATCCCACTCCTGTTTCTATTAGGTATGTCAATTGTTCACTTATAATACAAAATCAGAGTGTGTACTTCAGCTGTTCCAAAATAGCATTTTTAGTTGATTTATAAAGAAGATGCAGAAGTGAAAAAAAGCAAGTTTGTTTGTGTACAGGACAGTAATTCAAGCTTACAGGGTACTGACAAGTCAGTGAGCTTTCCCCTTGTTATGAAAGTAATATCCTTGATTTAATTGCATAGAGCTCTTTAGAAAGAGTGGCTGAGTAAGTAAATGCACTGAAGTCCTTTTTTCTTTACCTCCCATCACAGGAGTAGCAATGAAAGAGTAGGGTGTGTAGTGATTGCTTTGCCAATCTCCATAAAAGGGTGGTTAAGTTTTTACGAGCTCATCCTGTCTTTCCTTTGCTCTAGACCATGTTTTAGTTGCTTAAGATACTGCTGACTTTAGACTGGTTCGTAGACAGCGTTCCAGGCCAGCTGTCAGCTTAGAAATGAAACAAATTAAGTTTGAAGTATTTACCAGAAGTGCTGGGCCATTTCTGAAAAGCAGATTCATGTTTTTGTGAGTCTTACAAACTTGCAGCTATTTTGTGGAGAAGATGAAGCTTCTTCTTCTCTGGAAGCTTTTTCTTCCAGTGTAGGAAACCTGCAGTGGGGATTCAAAGTCCTCTGTACAAGGGTGAACAAGGAAAGAATTTACCCTGTGTAGAAAACGTTGCTACTTCCCACTAAGATATTGCAAAATTAAGTGTAATCTTGTCAAATGCCATTTTATTTCTGTGGAAGCCTAAGTTTCCTCCAACTTTTATTAGCTCTTATTCAATGTGATATGTAGTAAGTGTATAATGCAACATATTTTCCATGGAGATAAAAAGCAGCATTTACATCTGCCTTCAGAAAATGTGGCCTGTCTTAATCAGCAAATGTGATCAAGGTGCCAGGGAAGCAGTAGAACAAGTTTAAGCTTGTACCATGGTATATCTAAGTGCAAGTTCCCTGCCTCACAACTGCGTGAGTGGGACTGATGGATGTTCCCTAATATTTTTCACTGCTTGATTTAAAAATTTTAAAGCTGACTCACGGTGATTTTTGTTTAGACTTGGAGTAGTGTCCCTTGTGTGGCACCTACCTTGCAAACTGAAGATAGCTGTGTCCTTAAAAAGACCATTTGTAGATATAAGCAGTTGGAAGGGAGAATTCTTATGAAAACACATTGCTTTTTATTTCTCTTCTAGGATTGTGGTTCTGGGGGCTTAATGGCTTAATTTCATTATTACCTCCATTGAACTGGACAAGAATTGACAGGATACAGAGAACAGATGATTCTATTCAAGTTCCTGAACGACAAGATGATTCTTTTCATCCTGTGCAGCCTCCAAAGGTAAGGGAGAACAGTCTAGGGAAGAACTTGCATATATTTTAAGACCTCTTAGCTCCCATGTCTTCAACATCTTGCAATAACTACTTGTTGCACAAGAGTAATGTAAATAAGTCTCTTGATTTTTTTATATATTAAAGCATTATCGTTTTACTTTAGGATACCATAAACATCTTTGACTTTGGTCGCATAAGTGAGCTGGAAAAGCAAATGGCCTTCGTGTCTGACAGATGCCATGACCATAGCAAAGAATATAACAAAGTGATGAGCCTACTCCAGAATCTTCAAGATCAGGTTGCCACAATGAGTGACAGAAGTGAAACACTGAATTTAATAAAAAATGTCATGAGTCAATATCTTGAAGATATGAAATCGGAGGAAAAGGTAAGACAGTCAGTTATTGATGTTTCCTGATACTGATTGAAGTTTTACTAATGCAGATTGTCAGCAGTTTGACTGGAGGATTCTTTTTCTGCTCTAGAAATAACCAACAGGTACTAAAGGCCAGGGAGTAGTTGTGGGCATTTGTTCCTCCTTTGTTATTGCTGACAAAGGATTAATTCCAGACAGGTGACCTAAAGTAGATTCCTACATTGCTGAAAAGCTGCTGGATTTATCCTGTTTCCAAACAGATAAAGAAGACTATAGAAAGGGCTAGTGACAAAGCAGGGATTTTGTGGTAAACTTCCCTTTGTATAGCCCCTACTACAGCTGAATCAGACTGCTGTATTTATTACAGATTCTCTAATTTCTCACACTACCTGCAGGATAAATCACTTAAACATTCACAGAATGGAATGAAAATTACACTTTGCAGAAAATATCAGTTATGGTATTTGTACTCCAAAAGAAAATACACCCCCTTTTTCTTCCCTCTTTTTAAAGACTGACTTCCTGGCTTTACATAAAGAACATGAGTTGCGCATCCAGACGCTGGAAGACCTTCTTAGAAAACTCTCTGCTGAATCCAAGGTATTGAAGTGAGCTTTGCTGACCTGTTCTAATTGTAACCTGTTGATAAAACAGGTTGTTTTTTTAATTTGCTGTCCCAAACAGCAGTCTGGCTGTTACAGTTCACTAAGTCTCAAAACTTGTTTGTGTTTTTGCCCCCCCTTCTTGGAGAGGGTTTCATTCCAAAATTTAAAAATTATTCCCTTGACCAGTGAGGCAGGTTCTATTTGGAATGAAGCCTTATTACACAGAGGGACAAACATAATTGTGAGCACAGTCTTGTACAGGTGGTGCTAAAATTTATTTTCATATAACATCCTCTATCCTCTTGCTGTCACTTGAGTTTCTTTGTCTGTGATAAAACTTAACTTCTGTATTTTTTAGGACATCCAGAAGGAGCTTGACATAGCCAAATCAAAAACAGTGAGGTATAAGCACTTTGCAAATATATTTTGCTTTTTCACTCCTGATGCCAACTGACAGTGATTTGTGTGTTGTTCTTTCCAATATAACAATCCTTTTCTTGTGTCAGTTAACTGACCCTGAGAGTTTGTATTGTCAGCAAGAGCCCTTCTGTCTTGTACTGGATTTCAGCTGTGATGCTGAACGTCAGCACAGGACCCTCCTCCAGTGTGGGGGCAACCCTACAACTACACTTTCAGTAGAGAAAACTTGTTTATATGGTGGAGGAGAATGAGGGACTTCTCCTCTTAAAAATGCATTAGATTTTTCCTGCAGATCACTTAGTGAAATATACAGTAACTGCTTTTGATGGGCTTTATATTTAAATTATTGAATTGTATCAATTCTAATTTGTGTCTCTGTTTTTTGGCTTATTTGCTGAATTGCCATTTAAATTAGAATTAAATGTAAAATGGCTTCATAACGATGGCTGAGACTTTTTTCCATAGCACTCCCTGGAGACTGATCTATATTGGGCATATATGAGCTGCTGTTTGTAACTCAGCACTGCCTCTGGAATTACTCTGGTTTGAGTGAGGTAGCCTGAGACTTGCTCTAACCAGTGGCAAACGCAGACAAATGAAGTTTGACTGGTTTGCCAGAAGCCCTTAAATTCCCCAAAATCTGTATATGTCTGAGTTATTAACTTGTCAGCCTGGTAATAATGTGAAGTCATCACTGCTGCATTTTTCCATAACTTCAAAATACTTTGCTTTGAATATATTAATTCTAAGTATGCCTTAAGTAACATCTTCAAACAACTGCAAGTTCTGTGTGTATTGTGGTGAACAATTGAACAAGGAAAGCACTTTGTATTAGACAAGTATATTCTCACACCTTTGGGATTTGATGGAATGATTCCAACTGCTCTTTCCTAATGATTGACCCCTTGTTTTTGTCAGAGATGATGATCAATATAGTCTACTTATGTCCAAAATTAAAAAGTTGGAACTAGAGCTGTCTTATATGAAATCGGAGCTGTTATCTGGGGAAAGCGTGAAGACGAGTTGTGAGAAAATGGATGTCATTCGTGAAAAAGTAGGTTCTGCAACTTCTCTAACTGTCCCAGTAAAATTTGATATTGCTTGGGTTTTTTCACTAACTTTCTTGAAAGGCACTGCAATCAGTAACATGGGGATAGTATTAATCTTAAAGGATGACAGTGTTCTATGTAGGGTTACTGTGAATTTTTCCATTAGTGCATAACACTGTACTACACAGGAGTTTATGGCTTCTTTTCTGCAATGGCAGGGGTTTGCTTTTAAGTTATGATGGAGTAGCAGTTGATGTATTTTGCTAACCCATGGAAATATGGAAAAGAAATGTACGTAAAAGCAAGTTAGGTTTGTTATGTGAGAGTTGCTTTTAAAAAATCATGCCTAAGTTCTTTTGAGGCCTTTTAAGAGGTCTGACTGGGATGTAGCCAACAAAATACAACAGTTTTGATACAGGATTATCAACTTTGACTTAAATACTGACTTGCGATAGCACTCAGGTATGGTCTAGCTATGTGCCTGCTTTATGTTTATATGTATGTATTTATAAAAACTAATAATTATAATTGTTAATGGCTTCTGCTAGGTAGATGCCCAGGTCAAAGAATCTGTCAAGCTCATGCTTTTTGGTGATCATCAAGAAGACTTTCCTGAATCGCTTCTCCAGTGGCTTACCTCCAATTTTGTGAGCAAAAGTGATCTACAGACTTTGCTGCGGGACCTCGAGTTGCAGATCCTCAAGAATATTACTCTCCATATGTCTCTAACAAACCAAAAAGTAACATCTGAAGTAGTCACAAACGCTGTGGCCAACGCAGGGATTTCTGGAATCACAGAAGCGGTGAGTGAGTTTGAAGGTCTCAAAAGTTCAACTAAAACTGGAAAGAGTTCTTTTATGGGCCTTTTGTGCAGCATAACTGTCAGCATAAATGTTAATGATTTTAGGAGATGTCAGGAACATCAACTGAAATGAGGAGAACTGCAGAAAATGCTTTATCGAGTGTATTCTTACTGCATTGATTGTTGCCTGTTGTGAACATTTGCATTTTTTCAAAGTGTGTTATCTTGAAAATTGAAGAATTCCCAAGAAACAAGTATACCAAAGAAATGCAGCTTAGGGTCTTGGGAAGAAAGAATACAGATTTTAAAGAAAACAGCAGTCAAAATGCAGTATGAACTTGTATTCTAAGACAGACAACCGTGCATTAAAAGTGGCCTCTGTCTTAAAAGAGGCTTTCAAAGACATGTGATGAAGTGCAGCATCTCAAAAAGATGCTTGCAACTACACAGATATGTAGATACAGATTATTTTATCACTTGATTTTATTAAAATACTTCTTCCATTCTCTCGTATGTGTGCACCTGTAGCAAGCACAGATTATTGTAAATAATGCACTGAAACTCTACTCTCAAGACAAGACTGGGATGGTGGATTTCGCCTTAGAATCTGGAGGTAAATAGTGGAGGAAACGCCATTTTTACTGTTCATGCTTTTAGTTGTATTTACTAGAAGTCTTAAAATTAAGAGTAGAAATTAGTAGAGCATTTTCGTGTGTTGCCTGATCATCAGATCAGTGCAATCTGCGATGGTGTTTACAGGGCTGTACATCAGCCTAGGTGGACAGGAATAGAATAGTTCTCAACACTTCTACAACTGGATAAGAAAGAAATTAAAAACCTTTAACATGTTCTTAAAATAACATTGTACATGATAGAAGCATTGTATTCCCAGAAAATTATTAGAGCTTAACAATATCTGCTTTATATAAATCTCTGCCTTAATTACTAATTTCTTCTTGAAGACTTTTATTTCTGCTAACCTGATCTATCTTTTTTGAGGTGGCAGCATTTTGAGTACTCGCTGTTCTGAAACGTATGAGACCAAGACAGCATTAATTAGCCTCTTTGGAATTCCTCTGTGGTACTTCTCTCAGTCTCCCAGAGTGGTGATTCAGGTAATTAAAGGCCAAGTAAACAAATGCAGCAATGTTATTTTGTGTTGAGTAGTTTGGGTGGCTCTTTGGGTGCTGGGTGTATCTCTGTAATATATTGGGGGCACAGGTACTTTGAACTATGTTCCTAAGAGTGAGATTCATGTGGTAGTCCCTGGACACAGCTTAAGTCCTACTCTAGCAAAGTTAAGACTCACAGGAAGCTTGGGTGGTGCATTGGGCTTGCACAAAGTGTGAGGGCTGGGAGGGTGCCTGTAGAGAAGTAACCTCTAAGGTAGGTCTTCAAAACACCACTGGTAGCTCAGCTGGATGTGGTGTCTTCCTGAAGAGTTCCACCAAGGAGATTATTCCTGCCCCTCACTGTCTAAGACTGTCCGTAAGAATTCAGAATTCATTACAACTCTTTATTACACTAAAAAAAAATTATGAAACACTTGTAGCATTGTTTTTGTTGTTGTGTCCCACCTTGTTCTCTCTACCTCCCTTCTGTGCAGCCGGACATGTATCCAGGAAACTGCTGGGCTTTCAAAGGATCACAGGGCTATCTTGTGGTGAGACTTTCCATGAAGATCTATCCAACTGCCTTTACATTAGAACACATACCAAAAACCCTTTCACCAACAGGAAGTATCACCAGTGCTCCTAGGAATTTTTCAGTATATGTAAGTCTGTCTCTGAATTTCAGTTGATGTTTGTACACAGAATATTTGTGTTACATACCTCGGAAAATTAGTAACTTGAGGGAGGACAGCTAAGAAGATGACAAACTGTTTCACTCATTGGTCTTAAAAATTTCTTTTTTATGAGCTTTGAGATTAGGAATAAGAAGTGTTGCTAACTAATTTTGGGTGAGTTATTTCTTTACTCTTGCCTTATACAGTAGTAAACAATTTTGGAGGGAGATAATGTTTATTTGGTCTAGTTCTTTCATACACTTTATTGTTTCATTTTCCCTCCTGTTCTTCCTCTCTACACCCACTACCCCTCCCATTTTGTCTCTGCACCTTATCTGTGATGTGCCTTAAATAATTTTTTAAATTTGTTTTACCCAGCACCACAGTTGTGTAGGCAGGATTTTGGAACAGAAGAGACCACAGGCTACATCAGAGTGTAGTTACGATAGCCAAGAACATCTTGTTAGGCTTTTCTAAATGCTTAAACAGTCACCTGCAAGCATCTGAATCAACCTTGATGTTCTCTCATTGTTTGTCCTGAGCAGTATTGTACACTGTGATAGGGGTTTAGCCATGGAAATTAAGGGGTTTGACCATGAAAACACGTAAACAGCACAACTATTTACAGTGCAGGAAACTGGAATACAAGCTGTGCTTGAACTTTAAATTACATGGGAAACATTCTGATCATGGCTTGTTAGACCTCCAAGTGCTGTCTCTTGATAATTCTGCTGTATAGACATGCTTCTAGGTTGGGTTTGATTGGAAATCTGATGGAAGCAAAAATCTTCATCTTCTTGTTACAGGGTCTGGATGATGAATATCAAGAAGAAGGCAAGCTTCTAGGAGAGTATGTGTATGATCAAGAAGGAGAACCACTGCAGATGTTTCCAGTGATGGTAAATCTGGATTATAAGATTAAAAGGGTCAGGAGAAAGTTGCTTTTATTTTCTCCACTTGTGTGCAATGAGCAGCGAAGGGAAAAGGCCTTGTTCTCATTTGGGCACTGCAGAAGTTGAGGTAGAAAGTATCTACCTCTGCCTCAAAACCTGTGGCCCAAATAGGTGAGAGGGGAGGAAGGTCTGTTGCCATCTAGACACAAATGGTGGGAAGTTGCTAAACATGGGAAGAGTTTGTTCCATGCTGCTTCAGACTCACAAATATTTGTAAGGCAAGGAAGGTTCTGTTCAAAGGAACAGAAAATTCCCAAGGCATAACTTAATTATTAGTGACTGTTGGTACTTCCAGGAACCTAAGAAAGCTTCAGTTGCAGATGTTTGTACCAGAACCCTGACACTGGTTTGTGTGTTTGCTTTTTCCTCCTCCAGGAGAAAAATGAAGACGCATTCCAAATAGTGGAGCTGAGGATTTTCTCTAACTGGGGCCATGCAGAGTACACCTGCCTTTATCGGTTCAGAGTGCACGGGAAACCTGCCGAGTAATCCACACTACAGCTGGGGGGGGCTGCTTTGTACATTTTGTTCCTGATCTGTATATACTGGGAAGCCTACAACACTGGAATCTGTAAAGGACGAGGATGCAAGATACACACTGCAGAACTGTTGATCCTCTGATAAAGGCAGAAGACTGTCAGCAGCAATGTATAAACCCCAATTTTTATTTGCTCTACGGCTCAGCTTGTAATTGCCAGTTTGCTTCATATTTCTGTGTCCATGCTGAGAGAAATAATGCATGCAAACAGCTCTGGTTCATAAAGCCCAGTTGGCAAACAGGTGACACATATTTTATTACAAATGAATGTATAGGTTTTTTTTAAAGAATAAACCACACTTTCTGCAACTAGGAATCTGTTCTTTTTTAATCCAGGACTTTTCTGCATACTTTTGCTAGCTTGGCACCATGAGCCAAAAACTGTGGTACATTTTGAACACTGACTGTGGCTAAAGGTGTCCTTCAGTTGACAGTTGGTTTTGACCTTTTTGGTGGATCCAAAAGGGCTTCTTTGCTACATGTTGAATATAATAAATACTACTGTCAGGGAAAGCTAACACAACCAAAACCAGTTTAAACACCAGCGACTGAGAATGCTTTACTGTAATTTGTGGCCGTGAATTGCTCTAAAAGTCAGGGATAACTTTAAGTAACTGAAGTTATTTTAAGGGTTTTTACCATGGCAACTTGGCCAGTTTGTTCTTTTTTTAGTGTCAATTCCAAATCGACCTTGATGTACTGACTGACTGGCTCAGAGCTGATAAACCTGCTAAACTGCTCAGCAAACACTGCTGTACAGCAGTTGAACTACCTTAGTTTGTCGAAAGCGATCTCTTTGGGACAAGATTTCCTTAGACTGACTGGTTGATTGTTATACTCCATAAACGTTGCACTGCGAGAATTTGGTGTGTGGAAAACAAGCCTGAAGTAATTCTCGCTGCGTCACAGTTACACGAGGGACTCGAGCTCAGCGCTGCTGTGTGCAAACACGGGCATTCCTGATCCTCCCCACAAGCCTTAGTCGGGTACCAGATGAGTAGAGTTGCTCTTGGAAACAACATTTCCACGTAGAACAAGATGAAACCGCTTATTGCCCCCCCCCTTAGCCTTGCTGCTTTGAAGATCCTTTTTGGAAAAGATTCCTGAAATTTACTTGTATGCAGAATTTTTACCTTGCTGTTCTAGTGCATTTTGTAGTTACACAGAACTGTTAACCACATGGACCTGCTGACTGGTTTTCTGAATTGAGTTATGTATGTTGCACAACAGTCCTCGAATGTCCGAAATACAAAAAAGTCTCCATGTGAAGAACTGTTTTTCACTCGACCTAGAGACATAACCTATGGCCTACGCAGAGTAGATGACACATGTACAGGTGTTTTCATATTATAGGTTATAATTTAAAATTAGAATTATCCTGTATAAATTGAAATTAGGTAGCTGGGGGGGAATATTTTGAATAACACTAACTTATTTTTAAAAAAGCAAGATAGGACTTTGTGCAATGTATTTTTGTAAATGCTTTTCAAAATGTGTTATTCTTTGCTGCCTCCAAACTGACAAGATGCTATTGAGATGTTTAAATAAAGAGTTTTAATTTTTGAAAGTGCATGTAATACTTGAAACAAGAAATAAAGCCTCTTTTCTGTATTATTTTTATCAGCTGCTTAACTAAGTGAGGACAGATCTCGTGATTTTAAAATTTCTCGGAGGGGCGGGGAGATTTCACTCAGGCTTTTACAAGGGGCGGGGTCACAAAGCTTTAGGGGTCAGGTCCAGGAGCAGCGTGTGGTTGGTAGGTAACCATCACAGCTGGAGATTTGGAAGAAGGGCACAGCTGGGTCGTTGCTGGGTAACTTCCAGCTGTGTGAAAGGTGGAAGGCGTTGGTTTCCTTCCTCTTCCCTCGGCCTTGCCTGTATCCTTGCCTGTATCAGAGCAGTCCTCAGCCGCTCTTAGTGGCTGCGCTCCATCAACCATTCCTTGATTCTTTTTTTTTTTTAAATTATTCTGCGGTTTCCTGTGCTGTTGTGCGCTCCGGTCCGGCCGTGCCCCGGGTTCGATTCCCGGGGGTTCCTGTAACGCCGTTACCGCTCCCCGGGGCAGTTCGGGACGCCGCGCGCAGCCGCGCGGGATGAGCCTCGCGGGCCGCCGTCCCAACGGGCGGAAGCCGGGCAGCGGGGCGCCGCGGCTGCGTGCGCATGCGCCCGCCCCCCGCCTCCCCTCCCCGTCCTCCGCGCTGATGGCGGCGGCGATCATGGCGGCGGAGCAGGAAGCCGCGAAAGGCGGCGGCGGCGGCAGGAACCGCGGCGGCGTGCAGCGCGTGGAGGGCAAGCTGCGCGCCAGCGTCGAGAAGGGCGACTACTACGAGGCGCACCAGATGTACCGGACGCTATTCTTCAGGTAGGGCCGCGCCCGGGCCCGCC
>VXAZ01009370.1:831235-1083477 GCA_013399875.1 Gymnorhina tibicen | reverse complement strand
CGACCTTTGGAGGCCAACCCTGACCGCTGCCCCGTCCCTGCCCCGCCGGCCCGGGCCCCGTCCGGTGACGGGGGGGGGGGGTTGCGTCACACTGCCCAGAGGTCACGGGCAGAGCGGAATTTCGGCCCCCCGTCCCCCAGCGTCTCTCGGCGGCCCCACGTCCCGGGGAGGCCGAGTGAGGCCCCCCGCCCGGTGGGATGGGCTCGGGCTGTCCCCCCGCGTGTCCCCTGGCTCTCGGGGTCAGCCCCGGGCCCATCCTGGAGCTGAGCCCTGCACAGCCGGTGCTCTGCCAGCTCAGTGTAAATGTCAGGTGGCTGCGCAGGGACAGTTTCAGGGTCTGAAGGTTGATTGTTGGTCAGCTGGGACATGGGGCTACTTTGTTGCACGGCACGGTCACCCTGGTGCCGCGGTCAGAAAGGGACAGCTCTCAGGGTGGCTGGAATCGCCTGCACGGAGAACCTTTTTGGAATAAATTCCACTTGCTGTAGTATTTGTGTACGTAACAGTGACTAAGTAGGGCAGGCCTGGACATTTTGTCAGAAATGTTACTACTGCCTCTTTTGTCATAAGAAAATTGTTTGTATTGCAAAGCATTTTTAGGCTTCATTTTTCACATCCACTGCAACTTGCAGGGGTCACCCTTTCTCTCATCAGAATTTAACATGTAGACCCTTGCTTGCAGGTGCACAGAATAAGGGACTTGTTCTAGGGGCTTCCTCAGCTGGTCCCAGCTTTGTTTACTTGTGGTTCTGCTGGGAGAGGACAGGATGGAAAATTGGCTTCACAGAATCAATTAGGTTGGAAAAGACCTCTGAGGTCATCAGGTCCAACCTTTGGCTTATCACCTGTCAGCTGGACAGTGGCACTAAATGCCACTCTGGTTGTTTCTTGAACCCTGCTAGGGAATGTGACTCCACCACCTACCTGGGCAGCTGGGCCCAGTTCCAATGCTTGACCACCCCTTCTGTCAAGAAATTTCTCCTGAACCTCCCCTTAAAGCCATTTCCTCTCATCCTGTCCCTGGCTGCCTGGGAGAAGAGCACCTGGCTCCAGCCTCCTTTCAGATGTTGTAGAGAGAAGGTTCCCCCCTGAGCCTCCCTTTGTCCAAGCTGAGCCCCCCCAGCTCCTCATCAGACTCATGCTCTGGACCCTTCACCAGCTCCATTGCCTTTCTCTGGACATTTTCCAGCCTCTCAGTGTCTTTCTTGAAGTGAGAGGTCTGAAACTGGGCACCACCCTCCCTGCCCTGAGTCTTGTGTCTCTTGTCCTCAGACCTTATCTGTGTTAGGATGAGAACAGGCCTGTGAGTAAGCACGGAAAAACAGCAGTCATGGAAGAAAGTGGGGAAGAAAGTCCTTGGTGCATAATCCTGCTTGTGCTCCCGGCGTACGTCAGACAGCCTGCCCTGCCCTGCCCTGTGTGCCAGCACCAGCACATTAAATCAGTTTGTTCCTCCATAACCCCTCTGATGGGATCAGCAAGGCACCATCCAGGCCTTAAGACTTAAATTGTATTTGAGAATAAATCTAAATTTAAGACAAAGCCTGGCCTATTTTATAGTAGGGATTATGTGATGTGTCTGCAGTGGTGTGAGAAGTCGCGGCTCGGGAGGTCACTTCTCCTCCAGTCTTCTGGCTGTATTAACTCACATACTCAAACCTCCCTGAATTAATTGGGAATCAAAGATCCTGCCTTTTCCATTTTAAATGCAAGTGAAAAGATGTGTTCAGTTAAATATAAAGGTGACATTTGCATTGTCAATCCTCTGTAAAATGTGATAAAAATCAGCATTTTTTCAGAGACGCATTAGTGCGGATTGGGATGACCTGAGCTCTGGAATAGTGACTGGGATAGCTAGTGCTTGCTCCTTTTAAACACACAGGCCTGTAAAACATTTGTCTTGTCTGTCAGAGGGTAAACTTGAAATCCTGACTCAGTTTCATGCACTGAGATGTATTTTAGGGTGGAGGAGGGGAAGAAGTGGAGGAGGAAAGATTACCATAAGCCTGCCTCCTGCAGACTTATTATCCCTCCGTGATCCACAGAGCAGGTGGAAAATTGCTGTTCCTGCCTAACCCTGAGCTCCCTCGAACACACCTGAGCTGGTGGTGTTTGTGACTCCACAGGCTGGCTGGGCTGAATGTTCTCTCTTCATGATTTGGTAACTGAGTCACTCTTCAAAGTGTAACATCCTTGTTACATCCATTTCTATTTTCCTGATACTTGTAGGTCATTCTTCTGGTATAAGTAATGTGTTCCAGGATTTCTCTTGTTCTAAATGCCATTTAGAGCAGTGTCATCAATATTTATTTTTATTAAACAACTTTTCTAATAAAAGTTCTGTGAAAAACCCCAGCTCTTTAAAATGTATTTTATATTGTAAAATTGTTTTCAGCATCTTTTATTATCTTCTGTAATAATTCCCGGATTAAGAGCTTCCATATAGCATTGTGAATCTACTGGAAGTAGAATTTGTGGAAGTGGATCCAGGCTGAGTCCAACTCCTAGAAGCAAACCTGGATGGGAGCCCAACTGTAAAAATGTTGGAGCTGTGGATTCATTTGACTCACATGCAGAGCATTTACCATGGTGATTGCAAATCCAAGTTGTTGAGGATTATTCCAAAACACCACCATTGTGCCTTCCATTATTTCAGTTCTGTTTTGGATAAAAGACCTTGGGGTTTCTCAGAGTTGATGAGCAGATGGGAGGAGTGTCTCCTCCCTTGTTTGCTGTCTGTGTGATGTTACCAGCAGGGCCTGTCCTGGAGCTGTCACATGTGACAGGAACCTGGGGTGCAGCACAAGAGGTTTGGGATGCACTGCTCACTCTGGTTGTCCCTCTGGTTAGTGTGACCCCCACGTTGTCCTGCTGTCCCACCACCCCCTGACTGCTTCACCCCCAGAATCACGGACCCCTCTGTTGCCCCATGGGCACTTTGGGCCTTGGAACAGCCTGGGGGGCTTTGGGGTTCCGGAGCAGAGGAGCTGCCCTGACCCCCGGGAGCAGAAAGGGGTGACACGGGCACAGCCCAGCCAGGTGTGTCACAAAGGACAAGCCAAACTCTGCAGGTACTAAAGCAGCGGGGTAGAGCTGGCTCTTATCTCTGCTGATATGAGCAAATCAGCTACGGAGAACACAGACTTTTTGAGTAGCAGTTAAGAGAAATGGAATTTGGAAACTCTGCCACACCTAAACTGCTTTTATGGGAAATGCTGTGTTTATAATCTAGAGCTGTGACTCTCCAAGAGCTGTCATTACTGACAGTGATGATGTGCAGGAGGCTGCAGTCACAGCTCTGTGGTAAGAGGTCCTGAGGTAACCACTGGGAGCAAATTCTTTCATTCCTTATTTCTTCGTTAACTCTTAAGTGAAGAAGGTGGAAGGTTTTTTGTGTGAAGGTGTTTTGAAGCATTATATTTTGTTTCTTTTGAAGTGTTGCGTGGTGAGTCTTGCTGACTGTGCTTATCCTACTCTTGAATCCATGAGAGACAAGCTCCTTTTGTTCAGCAGAGGACTAGGACAGGCTGATGTCCCCTGGCAGAGTTGTAGTGGTCAGAGAGACTTAGACCAGTGGAAAGGTCAGTGAGCTCTCCAGGGGTTATTCCAAAAATTGTTTCACTGGGATGGCTTTGGTAGAGGCTCAGTGCATTGGTATCTTTCGCTCAGGTGAAGCCCTGGGTTCATTCCCTTTTCTTGTTCCAGCCCCAAAAAGATTTGTATCTCTCCATTTTCATTCCTGTATTCTTCATTTTATTCCATCAGGTCAGGAGCAGAAAACAAATTGCAACTTGCAGTTCAAGCTACATCATTGTTGAAACTAACCTGATTTAAAAATAAATCCCTTGTTGTCATTATTTGAAATTTTAGCAATCTTTTAATCCTTTAAATACAAGTAACTTTAAGCATACACACCTAACTTAGTGTTAATTTTTATCACGGCTCTGGTATTTTTTTCAGGTATATGTCACAAGGAAAACATGCAGAAGCAAGAGAACTAATGTATTCAGGGGCTTTACTGTTCTTCAGTCATAACCAGGTAAGCCACTGGTTTTCTGTGTGGGTTAGGGGGCAGGGGGTTGTTACTCGCAAGATTTTGAGAGATGAATGGTGAGTTCTCAGTGGTAAATGTTTGGGGTAATTGCTTTGTAATCTTTTGTTTTATCTCTTTGTTGAGCCTTTCTCCACAAAGAAGGATTATGCCAAGCTGGAACATGCAGCAGGAGTGTTTGTGAGCATCCAAACAATGCCTGTGTTCTGCTTTCCTGGAGGCTTCTCTTTGATGCCATCAAATTACTATAATTTTTTTATCAGGAAGGCTGAGACTTGATGCTGTGCCCTAGCTGTAGATGTTGATAAAAGCATTAAACCTGCCGCTGCCAAAATTCTGGTTGATGTTGCTTTTTATGCCCTGCTACATTCATCACTGCCAGTATGTGTCTGTTTTGTAGCAAAACAGTGCTGCTGATCTGTCCATGCTGGTTTTGGAGTCTTTGGAGAAGTCGGATGCAAAAGTAGCAGAAGACCTTTTAGGTGAGGTGACCTTTGCTCTTGGTTTGATGGCATTTAGCTGTGCTTTCCCTTCACAGTGACTTGTTAATAGTCTTGAAAGCTGCAATCCTTTTTGGATGCATTCCCAACATGGCTAAGGGTTACCTTCCCCGCAGGAATGGACTGGGACAAACTTTGTTAGAGAATAATGGGTTCCTGATGACTTTGTGGGCATGCTTGGAACTAACACTGCTGCCTGTCTTAAAGATGGATCTTAGAGATGTATTAGAAGCAGCAGATCGTCTTATTTTTCTTAATGCTAAATATTTTTGAATCTTATTGCTTCTAGAAAACTTGGCTAAATTGTTTAGTTTAATGGATCCAAATTCTCCTGAAAGAGTGGCTTTTGTATCCAGAGCACTAAAATGGTCCAGTGGGGGATCAGGAAAACTTGGACATCCAAAACTACACCAGTTACTAGCTATTACCCTGTGGAAAGGTAAGAAAAATCAACTGGCATTTCTGTGTTTTCCTTTGAAAAATGTTGAAGGCAAGATGTTATAAAAGATCTGCTTCGGGAATAATGTAAGAAAGCTGAGATGAAAGTGATTGATTGAGTTCTGCTATTATCTGATTTTTGCATTAACGCCTTCTTAATGTTACTAACAGGAAAAAAAAATGGATCTGTAGCTCTATATTAGTGCAAAATCCAAAACATAACTGCTGTAAGGCTCTCAGAAAAGGCAGGTTGATCCTTTAGACATTGAGGTAGTTCAGTTGTGTCATTAGGAGGAAAATTGCTGAGGAGCAAAGATGTTCTGTTGGCAAGCTTTTATGTTTTTAAATCCTGGATAAACATGACAAAGATTGAAATACATCACCTGGCATCCAAAACAGTCTTTGGACTGTAATTAAGTACTTTTCGAGAAGTTGGCCAACAGGGTTATTCCAAAATGAGTGTTGTTGCCTTTGATTTATGAGCCATTTTATCACTTGTGATGGGATGTAAGAGAAACACAAAACGCTCTAAATAATTATTTTAATTGTGGGTGATAGCCAGTATTTACAGTCTTGTGTTCAAAACATAGCAAAGGTGATTGAGAACACTTGAATGCATGCCATTTTTTCTGTGGTTTCTCATGGATAACTGTGCAAGATGATTGTTTATTTTACATTTTTCAGTAGCTGCCAAGTGATGACAGTGGTTTCATGTAACAACCCTGACCCAATAATGGTCAATGCTGCAGCCTCTCTGCGTGCCTTAGGCAATTCCCTAGCTGCTCTCCTGGGATTTGTGTTAGCCTGATGGCTGCTGCCAGCCAGAAAGGGAGGATTTTTCTCACTGAGTTCAAGTTAGAGGCTGCTACAGTTAGGATAAGAAACAGTTGCATTTGGAAAGTAAAAGTCCCCATTTTGTAGCTGCCTGCTCACTGTTCTCTTGAAGAGCACAATGCCTACATTTTCTTAGTCTGTAGCTTTTTGAGTTTCATCAGATTTTTTAAAACAAAGCTTTCAAATTCGAAAGATTAGCAGCCATCCAGTTTTGTCGTTGCAGTGATTTTGCACGATCCTTTGCTTCAGGTTCTAACAAATCATTGCCATTTCTTACACCATTTTTCCTGTATAACTGCTGTTCTGTTCAGCATATGGAAGTGATTTTAATTTTGATAGCAAGAGTGGGCTAAGCTAAAAATAGGAAATGAAAGAAGGATGCTGAAGGTGCTGTTTGACTTCTTGGTGCACATGGTCTAATATGGAATTTCTTGATTCCTGTCCTAAACACTGATGATAGCACATCAAGTGTCAGCATTTGCTTCAATAAAATGATATGACCAAAGTTCAAGCCAGCAGTAGCTGTAATTGAGTAAACTGTATTCAATAGTTGTTCAATAGCAGTTGTTCGAATGTATTTGGGATAAAATTTATTATTATCTCCCGTTATAAATTGTGTGTAACTTACAGACTTTTTACTAGCTGTCTTGTTTACATACAACACCTGTAACTCTTGTTCTTTTACCAGCTAATAAAGTACAAACCTCATGAATTTGTTTTTACTTTCAGGTACGATGAACTGATTTCTTAAAAGCCTTTTCCTTTTTCTTTTTCTAGAGCAAAACTATAGTGAATCTCGGTATCACTTCTTGCACTCCACAGATGGTGAGGGCTGTGCAAATATGCTGGTGGAATACTCCTCGTCCCGCGGATACCGCAGTGAGGTGGACATGTTTGTAGCTCAGGCAGTACTACAGTAGGTGTTAAACTTCTCTTGAAGCATTTTGCTGAGATGACTTTGTGTGTGGGACCAATCTAATTTAACCACACAGCCTTTGCAAAAGAAACTGTGAAACTGGCCAGAACAACAACAGGAGAAAACCGTCTGAAAACCGATGTGTTAAATTCGTCAGACTGGGGAGAGAAAAGTGAAATAATGTATTAAGGTCAAAACCTGAAAATATGTTGATTGCCTGAAGAATGAATGTAATCTGTTTAACCCCGAAAGCACAATTCTTAGCTTTGTTAACACCACTTTATGTCTAGTTAGGGCTTATCTGTATGTTCTTACAAAGACTGGACTCAATATTTACCTTCAGCACAGAACTTGCTCTCACTCAGGTCCTAAGAGACGACTTGTCATGGTCAGCCTGGTCCGTGAGCAGCAGCTTGATGGCTTTTGCCTTGACAGAGTTGCTGCTGCCTCTCATTTTAGGCATTTATTTTGTAGGAGGTGGGAATGCAAGCTATTATGTGCTTTTGCAGAGCTCATGTAGAATGAAGGTTGACAAAGCCAATTTTACTGTGTTTAATCAGCTGATGGCTTTCTTCAGGCAGGGAAAGCAGCTCCTGGAGGAGTCTGAGGAGGAGGTGGAGACAGGACTATGTGGCAGGGAGTCAGGGAGAGAGTAGGTGTTGGGGGAGAGGGAGGAGGTGAGAGCAAGTTTGTCTCTCTTTTGGCAGCAGTGAGCTGTCATGTCATATTTGTCCTGCTTTCCATAGCTGGTTGCTGTAGATTGCTGTGATTTTGAGAAATAGCAAATCCTTTATGGAAATCCAGTATATGCAGGACTCAAACAATTCTATGGGGAGGAATTCCATGGAGAAGTTAAGAGATTATTTTTTCAGTGTTTATACAGCACTTCTACTGCATCCTTTACTGGCCTGTATGTCAAATACTGTGTTAAATCCTCTTACATAGCAGTTTATTCTCTAATGAAGATAATTGCAGTTCCTTGCTAGCAGTGAGGCAAAACAGCCCCAAGCCCTTGCACATGTGAGGGCGCAGAATTAGAAGCCAGCCTGCCATCAAAAATGAGATGGCTTGTGGCAGCCTTCCTGGTGCTTGCTGACAGCATTTGTCCCAGATAAAGGCCTGTTAGGCCAATGGGGCTTGCAGAGATTGCCTGTTAAATTAACTGGACCTGAACAAGGATTTGATCTGTTTGGGGGATCGATCTCTTGGGGACACATGGCTTGGGAGCTCGAGGTACAGCTTTACTGTGAGACTTTTAGGCATGCGTGTCAAGCTGTTAGTGGTCCTGATGCCTCATTATGTTGAGGTGGAATAGAATGACAGAGTCAACAAATACTGGCAGATACGTACTAAAGGGAGATGTGTTTGGGGATGAATGGGTCTTTAATTCAGTTTTTACCTCAGTATAGTAAACTCTGGACCAGTAGATGAAATATCATGTTAATGTGAATTACAGGGTAGCCAGTCTTTCCACATTTCAATTAAATTGATGCTCTCTTTTAGTAACCATCCTGTACAATCTGCTTAGATCCTGGATAAACTCATTCTATTCATATTTAATGTCTGTTTTCCCTCCCAACCTGCCTATTCCGCAGTGTGTTCTAGTAGTGATTTTCCCCTTTCTCAGCTGATGGCCAAACCATCCCCAAAGATGTACATCTCTACCAGTTGTGTTTTGCCATCCGTTCAAGCCCGAGATGGCCTCTATGCATAATTGAAGTAGATTTTGGCTTCCCTTTTTCTGTGGTGAAACCATTTCTCTGCCCTTCATTTTTAACTTGCCCCGTTCTCTTTCCTTTTTCAGATTTCTCTGCTTAAAAAATAAGACCAGCGCATCAGTTGTTTTTACGACATACACACAGAAACATCCTTCAATAGAGAAGGGTCCACCCTTTGTGCAACCACTGCTAAACTTCATCTGGTTTCTGTTGTTGGCAGTTGATGGGTACAGTCTGATTTCTGTCGTGTTGTTCTTGGTTTCCTTTTCAGTTGTTAACTGAGATGACATTTTTGGTTGTTTCCTTTCTAGAGGAAAACTAACAGTATTTACAGTATTGTGTGAACAGTATCAACCTTCACTGAAAAGAGACCCCATGTATAATGAGGTGAGTTTCTCATGAGCAGGATTTAACTCACTGAATTAGTGAAATCATGGCTGATTGTCTCCAGCTTTGTAGATAGGAGCTGGTGATTTACCTTGTGTGGGTGATTTCTGCCCATACCATTTCCACCTGTAAATGAAATAACTGACTTTTTTTTTTTTTTTCATCTTGTGTCCCTGCAGTACCTAGATAGAATAGGACAGCTTTTCTTTGGAGTTCCGCCCAAGCAGACCTCATCCTACGGCAGGTTGCTAGGTAAGCTCTGCTCTGCTTGTAGTACCTCCAGACTTTGATCAGTGACCTGGATAAAACACCTGTGCTGGAAGCAGATAATCTGTTCTAAGGAATTTACAATTCTTTTCATAGCCTGTAGGAACAGCCCCTGCTGTAGAATACAAGATAAATGAGTTGCATGTGAAAGTAGTTTGGTGGAGCTTGTAGACTTTCCATCACTGAGAAGGGGAGAAGCACTAAAATGACTCTTATGGTTAACTTCTGACATTATGGTATAGCTTCCTAATGTAAAGAAGCATCTCACTGGTGTTAAAGCTTAATTTCCTCAGAGCTCAGTGTGATTTTTCTTAAATCAAGCATGGGGCTATGGTAGAGATCTAATCAGTGCTGGTACAACATGAATGTGCCCAAAGAGAAAGTTCTGAAATTAATACTGCCCTTCTGCAAGGAACAGAGAAATACAGCCCTCATTTCCTGGCTCTTGAATAAAATGTGGATAAAATTGAATGTTTTCCCTGAGAACTAAGCTTCTTGAAGCTTTACCTACAAACATCAATTCACTGATACCCAAGGTTTGATGAAAAACATGAATATCGTGTTTTTTACCATCTGTAATTTGCTTTTCAGCAATTCAGGCACCTTTAAATTGATGCCTGTGAGTTTCAAACAATTTTTTTACAGCGTGATGCAGACTGGGGCTGCTTTTTGAGAGTTTCACTGCTGGAGGTGTGTTTTTCCTGGTTTGGTTAGGGCTTTTTCCCCTCTGAGGGTGTAACTGTAGCACATAAATACGTGATTTGGGGTTTTTCCAGTGTATTTGTAGAGAAGGAACAGTATCAATATGCAACTAAGAGTGTGCAGCTTCCCAAATCAATCTTCTTAATGGAAACCAGTGTGGGATTACTAATGTCTTGCTGAGACTCTTTTACTTCAAAACTCCTCTGGTTTTTTTGCTACAGAAATCTGTACCATAGCAGGATGGAAGATTTTGGTTAAAAGTTTTTGAGATGAGAATGTAAAACTAATGATTTTTGACTGTCCTGTATTTTCTCTAGGAAATCTTTTAAACAGTCTGATGGGAACTGGGGAAGATGATGACACAGAAGATGGTCAGGAAGACAGCAGTCCTATCGAGCTCGACTGAATGTTGTTGTCATTGGGTGCCGTGTAAATCTGATGATTCGATGACTCCAAAGACACTTTTGGAATTTGAATCCTGCAGTTGTTTCTTGGCTCCTAAAAGGGCTCCTCTGGTCTTTTAGAAATGGTTGCTGAAATGTTTATACTGTCGGTCTATATTATTTATGTAAAAAAAAAACAAAAAAAAAGAAAGAAACCAACAAAAAGTAGCCGAACGAACCAATCGGAGCGGTTGTTAGCGGGTTTCCGATCCAGCGCCTGGGGACTGATTAAACATAGTCTGCGGTTTCTGGTGCAGTATTCCCTTTTGCACAGTCATTCAATAAAGCATAAACATGGGGCTCGTCCTTCACAGCCTACCCAATACCGTCTCTGTTCTGAGAAAGCCTCCTTGCCCTCTGCCCTCTTCCAAGGAAGATCTCGAAAGGCAGGGGGAGCAGTTGAATAATTGATTTGCGAGGCTGGTGCCAAAAGTACTGCGAGACGAGCCGAGCAGCATAATTTGAGATGCACATCCAAGAGACATTGATACAAGAACTTGCTTCCACTGCCATGAGTAACATGCACACCCTTCATACTGCCTGCCCCTCTCCCCAAGGCCAGGCTCTGGCTGAGCCCACGCATGTGTTTAGCCGATAACTTCCTGAAAAGCACAAGGTTGAATTGCTCTTGAGTAAAAGCCCATCAGTGGAACGCAGGTAATTGGCTTCCAGGTGGATCTCTCTTGCCTAGGTATAAAAATTTGGCATCTAAAATACCTCCTGTGGCTTGTGGCTCCGCTCCTTTGGAAGAGGTTTTGCCAGTGCAAGTTCCCAGCTGCACGTGCAGGTGGCGGCGTTGCTGTGAGCGGAGCGGTTTGCCGTGGGCAGAGCACGTTTGAGCTGGGCTGGATGGCAAGGAAAGGGATACTGCAGAGCTTCTGGTTCTTTATGATATATTTATTTTTCTTGGGTGATTGATTCATTTAACACTTTCTGTTAAAAAAAAGAATAAATCAATAAATAATGGAGTAACTTCACCCCCAGCAGTAGGCATAGCCATTCTCCATCTCCTCTGTAACGCAGCACAGTCTGGTACAGGGAACAGCTGAAGGGGTGGGGAAACGCTTTATTTTTTCACGATGAAAATAAAAAAGGCTTAGATTAATAAACAGCAATCATGCATGGGGGAGGGATTAATACAAATTTATTGACTGTATGAAAAAAAAAAGGCATTGACAGGAAGACTTTGTGTTAATTGTGAAGTCTCAAATAAACACTTTATACCAGGATGTGCGACACTGCTGCTTTCTAAGAATTCCCCAAGCAGAGCTTTACTTCCCTTGCTCTTTTTTTCACTCTGCATTTGACTGTGGATCATCCAGACATCAGTGCTGCAGCTTCACCTCTGTGCAGTAAAGGCCTAAGTCTTGTGGAATATTGGAATGTCTGGAGCAGATGGGGATTGCTTTGCTGTGCAGCAAGTTAAGGGAAGAGCTCCCTATCCAGGATGGTGCTGTAGATAAATGAACATTAATTTAATAAATGATCTGGGACATCAGAGGTTTAGAACCACATCATTTCATTGCCTTTGGCTGCCAGGAATGTGCCTCTCAGGCAGTGTTAAGTGTCCACAGGTGTCCAGCACATGTCCCCTCCTGTGTCCTGTATGTATGACCCAGTGTGAGGTTGTTTGTCTCAGCTGTCTGCAGCCTCCAGCAGCCCCCAGTGTGAGCCCTGCATGTGCCCTGACCCCAAAACCCCAGCCCTGACAGGAGGGCAGTGCTCCAGGGCTGTGGATATACAAAATGTATATTCAATAATTACAACAGTATATCTAGAACAGATGTGTGTGTGTGTGTGTATAAAATACTCACCCAGGAATTGAAAATAGATGTATATGCACACACATATAAACAGCCTGTTGTATAGATAATACTTATATACTTGTGTGGCATATAATTTATAATATTCTTATATTATTCTTAATCATACATGCACACAAAACAATTTTTACAGCTACCTATAAACACAAACAAGGAGCCCAGTCTGTCCCCTCCCTGCTTCTGCCGTGCCTGGGTTGGTAAGTGTGAGTGACAGTGTGTGTGTAACATATAAACACTTTTAACAGAAGTTAAATATATAATTATAGTTATGCATACACATGTGCATGCAGATATATCTATGTTTATATGCAATATATTCACCTTAAATTTATAAATATGTTTATAAATTACATGTGTATCAAGCATGCACGTGTGTATATAACATATAATCACATATTTTATGAAACAAAGTATAAAAACGTCTCTACGTACACAGGTGTATGAAATACATTTAGCTTCTGTATTTGTAAATTGAGTATGTCTGAGTGCTACATCTCTACCTGAATGTGTGCACGTGAACACCCCATACACACAGGCACGTTTTATGTATTATACTCTGTCCACTACGCACCTTGCAGCTGTCTGTGAGCAGCCACCAACCCCTCCATAAAGCTCATTTCTCCACTCCTAAGAACCAGCTCTCCTTTGTGTGTGTGTGCACACACGAAGCACAGAACATGCACTGTACAATACACACATACACACAAATAATATATAAAATAATGCCCGCTCTGTGCCAGGGTGGGGCAGATGGTTTTGTGGCTGTCCCACACCCCAGGGCTCCGCCAGCACCGGCACCTCCTCGTTTCCATTTGCTGCTTTTCAACCCCGTCCCCCCCTCCCCTGCCCCAGCACCACACGGCCACGGCTCTGACATAATAATAATTTATTGGTTCGAATGACATTTAGTACCACAGTTGTCTTACCAGTGACAGAACAAATGCACACAGCCGATGAGATGCTCTCAGATACACAACCAACCTAAGAAACGCGTCGGACAGGTCCGTGGCTGGGGCCGGGCCTTCAGGGCATGCCGGAAATCTCATTTTTTGGGTAAAAATCCAGCACTTGGTGTGCAGGTCCCAGCCCGCCCGCCCTGACTGCAGGAATTACAGTGCTCAACACCGCGCTGAAACGTCACTTCAAGCAGCTTTTTTTTTTTTTTTTTCTTTTTTTTTTTTTTNNNNTAAATTTCTCTTCAATTCTTTTTTTTTTTTTTTTTTTTTTTTTTTTTCTTTTTTTTTTTTTTTTTGGCAGGAAAGAAAAATCAACAAAAAAAAAAAATTGAATTATTGGGGGGAAAAGTGCAACCACCAAGTCTGGAGAAGGGATATGTGCCTGCTGGGAGTGAGCTGGGACAGGCTTTGATGGTGCCTGTCAGCGAAACTGCAGATAAAGCTCAACCCCCAGCTCCATACCGGGCTCCCCAAAGGGGGCAAAGCCCCCCAGACCATGGAACGGGGATGACCCAGGGAGCCAAACACAGGCCCAGCCCCCAAAGCTCTGCTTCCCCAGCACCACCTCATGGGTTGGTGTCCCCCTTGCAGCCCCCTCCTCCCCGCCCTTCGTTAAGCAGTAACGAGGCTGATGATGCCCATTTCCTCTATTTCTAAATCCTGTTTGACCCTACCCAGGTACAGCATCACCACCAGTCCCCAGGGGGATAATTTACTTCTCATTTACCCCGGTGCCATGGCAGGCTCAGCTGTTTTGCACAGCACCGTTTCGTGTGTTTCCAGGCTGTTTCCCATCCCACAGGGATGTCACCCCTTGGGGACTTGCAGCCCCCCTGAAACAGGGCTGGCAGCCATCTGGAAGTGCAGGGATGCTCAGCTCCAGCACCCAGGGACCTGCGCACGGGGAAAAGCCCCACCTGCCCCTGGGATGTGCCACCAAAAGTCTCTGCCATCCTGGTGAAGCTGGGTGGGACCCAGCTGGTGGGTGTGGGGTGATGGGGTGGCAGGACCACCTGTCCCATCCCACAGAGCAGCCACAGAGCTGAATTTCAAGTTGGATCAGGATCTTCTCCGACGTTCCGCTGCCGCCCTTCCGACATGATCAAGTGAATGATGAGGGGAAAGGGAAGTATTATTATTGTTATATTATTACTGTTATTATTAATTATTTTTAACATTTCAAATAAAACCACGTTGTGTTGTAAACAGAAGCTCACTCCTCAGGTCTGCCCAGCCAGTCCCAGCTAAGGTTTATGTTTGAAATGGGCTTCCACTGAAAGGAAAAACAGAGAAAATAAAGTTAAAGCAGGACAAGCACTGGCAGGTGGTGACAGCCTGGCACAAGCCCACCCTGAGAACGGTCCTTGTTGATGCTCCCTGGCTCCAATTACCCTTATAACCGTAATGACTGATCCTTACAGCAGCACGGACATCACAGCAGAGGCAACGAAGAGGGAAGGATACCATCCTCCTCCTCCTCCCAGGGCGAGCCCCTCTCTGGTCAAACAGCCTTTGCATCCCCCTGGGCAGTGAAGGGCTGCCTCACTCGCACGGCCCGGGAGGGAGCGACATCCTGCATCCCCAGTCCCCCTCCAGCTCACAGCCCACAGCAGGGCCAGGGCTGACACCCAGCCCTCCCCTGGGATCGCACCTGCGTATTCCTGAGGCAGCATCGGCCGGCTTATAACTTTCTGAAAGGTCGTGATCCACTCCAGCTGGTCGTCCTCTGTCTCGCAGGCGAAGAGGAATTTCCGGTCCGGGGTGACGATGGTTATCCCGTGCTGCCAGTGGTTTCCCTGCGTGGACGGCGGGAGCCCTTCCAGCACCTTGTAGCTGTTTTCCTTGCTCCCAATAAAAACCTCCCCTCTAGCAAAGGCATCCTAAGGAGACAGCAGAGCAGTCAGGCAGCAGGGAGCGTGAAGGGAGCTCCACATCCCCGGGCAGCCAGGACAGCTCGCCCTGCAGCAGCCACAAGCCCATCAGCCAAACCCCAGCAGCACCAGCCAACCCCACACCCCTGCTTCTCCCCCAGGGGCACCCACAATACAGCACCAACACCAGGGAGCCAAAATCCAGATGCAGAATGTCCAGTGGACTGGGCTTCTGAAGAGCTCTTGGTATTTATGCACAGGGCTACTGCACGCTGGACACCAGGCAGAGCCACCAAGCAGTGACAGCGTTGTGCCCTCTTGGCTCTCCCAGAAGCCTGCATTTCACTGCAGATTGCTACTATTATTATTATTATTATTATTATTACTTTTATTATTAATAGTAGTAGTGTTGCAGATAATTCCCAACAGGCAGCCCAGGCACCTTCACCTTACCAGGGGATCTTTGAAATACATGAGCCGTCGGTCATCCATGGTGAACCATCGCTTCTTGAATCCCTCTGTTTGCTGAAGAGCCAAAAAATGCCGGATCACACACTGAAACAGCACGGCTTCTCCCTAACCAGGCACGACCCAGGAGTCTCAAAGCCTGATGGGCTGGGGGATTTGGGAACAGATGGCTTCTGGGCCATCTCGAGCCACCACAGCCAGGGTCTGGGCCAGCTGTGCCAGGAAGGGGCATTGGGCATCACATTGGTGATGTGACTTTGGATTTTTTTAACGTTTGCTCCCAGGTGAGGAAAGTGCATTAAACACATTCACCGAGTTACAGCTTTGCGTCACTGGCAAGGGTTGGTTTGTCCCACCAGCAACCCCTTCTCAGGGCCATACAGAGCAAGACTCATGTCTGGAGGGACTGAAAAATGCTTCATGCCCTACCTTTGGCCCCGTTTTCTCCATGTATCCTTCCTTCAGGTAGTTTCTAGAGAGCTTTGGCACCAGCTGCAGCAACCGAAGAGGACAGAAAAGAGAGCGGTGTCAGATGGAGGGGGCTGGGGGTCACTGGGTGTGCTGGGCAGGGCTGGGGGGTCACTGGAAGGAAAACCCACACTGAGCAGGCCCCCAGCCCTGAGCCCACCCCACGGCTCTGCCTGAGAGCTCCGGTCCTGCTCCTCCACAGCGCTCAGAAGAGGAGGGTACAGCCATGAAACGCCTTGGGGCACCTCCCCAGCACAGCCAGCAGCCTCCAGGAGAATCTCCCAAAGTCCTCAGGGCGCAGGGCAGCCGGGGACAGAGCCACCCTGCAGAACCACGACTGGACCCCTCCCAGATAATTGGTAGAAGGCAGGAAATGTGTTTAGATTTCAGAATCTACAGCCAAGGAGGTAGCGGGGAGCAATCAACAAGCACCACCACAGTGACGCTACACCCCAGCACACAGCCCTGGCTGACAGCACGTCAGTGCAGCCTCTGGAATTGCATTAGCCAGGGGTAACACAATTAGCAGCTCCAGCGCCCGGAAAACACAGGCTTTTATCAGCCAGGCCGTGCTGACCCGCAGAGAAGAACTCAGGCACGGCACTGACATCCTTCTGCCCTGATCTTTCCTGCCTTCCAGCCTTTGTTTTGGCTTTTGTAATTACAGCAACGCCCTTTGAGACAGATGCTCGGGGCTTCTGCAGGCGTGGCAGTGCTGGGGCTCCTCGCACAGCCCACCAAGGCTGGGTGCTGGGGGCAGGCGCTGCACGTGGGCTGGGGCATCCCACCACAGCCACTTCAGCCCGGCAATTGCAGAACGCTCCGAAGGATGGAGCACTCCCCAAGCCTTCCAGCTCGTTAGCAGGATGCTAAAAATGAGCGAGGAGAAGGGAGGGAAAAAGAAAGAAAAAAAAAAAACCGCCCAGCCAATGCTGCAGGAACACTCACATCAGCGTCACTGGCTCCAGGGAATGCCACTTGTAAGTAATGGAAACGTGCTGCCCGGATGGCGTTGAACCAATCCACTATTTCCTAACAACGAGGGAGAAAAGCAGAGTGAGGGACGCAGCCTGCACACAGAATAACCTGATCCCGCTGTGCTTTGTCTCTCCCATCGCTCTGGCCCCAGTGACAGAGCACAGTGTAGCAGCAATCCTAAAAAACACAGGAAACAGCAAAAAGGTGAAGGATGGGGAACATTCAGCTGCTGTTCTGGGCTGCCAGACGTGTACAGAGCTCTGCAGCTTCCAGTGAGCACCGAGGGGTTTTCTGCAGAGGGAAGGATTTAGACACTTCTCTGAACTGGCAAAACCAGCCCCAAATGAGCATTTGAGATATTGAGCTGACCCTATAAACACGGCTGGGCTCGTGCTGGCTGGTGCAACCTGCCCACCCACCCCTGCCCCTCCAGCAGGACACCTGAGCAACGCCTGCATCCCACCCAAATTCCAGCAACACACTGCAATGTTTTGCTAAAAGAGTAGCTAACATCTCTTTATCTTTGTATCCCAGTCTGTCAGCTGTGCCTGTGAGTCCTGCAGGGACACCCACAGTGATACTGAAGTCCAAGAAGCTCTGGCACTTCTCCCTTTCCTTGGCAAAAATCTCTCTCCGTTTTTTTTGCCCCCCTACGAAATAACTGTTTCATAATTTTTGTTTTTAAAGCCGTGAATTCATTTGTCTCTGGTAAGACCCAAGAGCTTGTGCTGCACGCCTCCGAAGGCTTTGCTGAGAAATGCCACGTTAATTTTGAGTGATCCACACAGGGAGATCGCTGAGGCTGCGGGACAAGGAAAGGCACACTGGAAGGGAGATTGAGAGCTGCCCTGCCCGGGATGCTGAGCACAGGGAGAGGGATGCTGAGCACAGGGAGAGGGATGCTGAGCACAGGGAGAGGGATGCTGAGCACAGGGAGAGGGATGCTGAGCTGTCCTGCTGCCACTGACGCATGTGAAGCTTCACACATCAGGTCAGGGACGTGTTCAATGAGCCAGACTTAATCCTAAAATAAACACTGCCACCCCTTTCAGGTGAGGTCGCTGTAGTGTAGGAAAGACCATACCAAAGGAGAAGTTGGCCTTCTCTAAGATTTAAACTTTTTTTAATGCTTTAGAAATGATCAGGGTAAGGAGGAAACGCTCATGTGAAATTTTTGAAATCTCAGTTTTAAGGAATTGAATTGGGGGTATCTCAAAAATGGCCTAATGTGGCAAATAGCCATCCTCAAAAATTTAGGACCTTTGCTTTGGTTCGTTAAACTACTTCAGGTTGAAAAGAAAAAAACCCAAAACATAATAGGAGACAGACAAACAATGCTTTGGAAAACTCTCACCTACTTGTCTGAGGTTTTACTCACTTATCACTTGCTTTCCTACCCCAAGCAGCTGAGGAGACCCCAGACAGCACCACAAAGAGGATCAGTGAGAAATTAACAATGACCAAACCAGGCTGGAGCTAATGAACAATAAACTGTAATATTAAAATGCTGATATTTCATACAGCCACCAAATGGGTGGTTATATACATATTTATTTATTTATTTATTTACCTGTGGGTCTTCTCTGTGATCATGATGTGAGGTAGGGTTTCACCCTGCAGAAAAGCAGAAGCTGAAACCCTCACTGACTTCCAGCAGTAAATTGCTTCCTGGAATATTGATAATCCATTGCCACAAATGAGGTTTGACCAAATTCTTCCCTGTGAGGGTGGGGAGGCCCTGGCACAGGGTGCCCAGAGAAGCTGTGGCTGCCCCATCCCTGGAAGTGTCCAAGGCCGGGTTGGATGGGGCTTGGGGCAATCTGGGATAGTGGAAGGTGTCCTTGCCCATGGCTGGGGTGGAATGAGACCATCTTTAAGGTCCTTTCCAACCCAAACCATTCTGTGATTCTGTGAAATGTGAGAAGGAACTTAAATCAGGCTCCACCACTTCAGATCAGGGAGAGGCAGCACCTCTGGGGTCCAGGAGGACACACTGGGGCTGCTGGGGGTGTACAAGAGGGACCAAAGGGCAGCAGGAAACCACAGGCAAGTCCCAGGGCAGCCTCCAATCCCAAAGGGCAGGAGTTTACTCCAGGGGGTTCATTTTCCTGCAGCCCCCGTGCAGCCAAGGAGACAGACCAAATTCAGGGAAGTTGAAAGAAATTCAGCCGGGTCGTTAGCAGATTTCATCAGAGCACATCCAGCCCCTGCGTGGGACCGCTCCTTCCACCAGCCCCCAGCAGAAACCTCAGCAGCTGAAACCCCAGCCCCAACCCCAGCCCAGCCCTGACTGCATTCCTCACAGCTCGGCTGAGCAAGCCACCAAAGCCCCGCAAACCACAGATGCCAACACAACAGCGGGATGCAGCCTTCCTGAGAAAGGGCTGCTGCTGATTATTCTGGTTTCAGTCGCAGCCAGGGAGGTGCCTGAGAGCACGAGGGGCACTGTGCTGTGCTAAAGAAGCACCTCCTGACAGGCACTTGGTGTGGAGGGGAAGTCTGGGAGCAGCCCTGCTGGAGCAGCTCCCCAGGACCCACAAACCACCCCAGACCCGAGGGCCCTCTCCTTCACACCTCCCTTCAGAGGCATCCGAGCAAGGGGATTTGTTTCAGTGCAAACACGAATATCTGCGTTTCGTGGAGTATGAGACAGGCACAACCACAACCCTTCCCTGCTTCTCCTACGTTCCACTTTGCCCCCCTTTTTGAAAGCCTTAGGACTGAGCCCCCTCATCTTCCATTGCTCCATCCACCCTGTCTCCTTCTCTGGGCACCGAGGAGCCTGCCTTGAAAAACCCTCCACTCCAAGTCGAAAGGAAAGAACACCAATTGCTTCCATTTGCATCTCTTTACTTAGAACAGTTTGCCACCCTTTGTGCTTGGAGGAACACGACGAACACTCCCAAAGCTGGTTCTGCATCCTGTACCCCTTCCACTCTCCAAGCAATCCCAGCTCGGGTGGAGCCTGGTGTGCCCCAGGCTGGCTCTGAGCAGCACCAGCCCCCAGCACCACAACCCAAACCTTCTGGTTCCCTCCACAGCCTCACCTTGCCATCTTCGTGATAGACAAAGATGTTCCTTGTGCTATTGTCCTTCAAGTAAGTGATCTGCAGCCCGTGTGGGTTCCCGATTTTTGCAGGCTGGAAAGTCGCGTTTAGGTGCTCGATCTTCATAATTGCTTTGGGTTCTTTTGCCTGGAAAACACAGCTGAGTGAGCAAACACCTGAGAATCAGCTTTCAAACCAGAAAACAGTTCACTTGGTCAGAAAAAAGGCCTGACTGAGGCCATTAGCTAAAAACACCTGAATGCCAGCCCACAAAACTACCTGGTGATGAGATACCCGAGACTCTGCTCTGGTGTCAGTGAGTGCTTCCTGCTAGCCTGGAAATATGCTCTGTTCTGCAAAATTCAGCAGGGATGCAAAAAAAGGCAGACTGCTAACAGGCCAGGATGCTTTCTGCATCCTCCAGCACCACAGCCAGTTCATCTTTGTCCCCAAAAATGGAGGATTATCCCTCTTGCCAACACCAGACCTGGGTGCTGAGTTGGGGAGCACCATGTCCATGTCCCCATCTGTCCCATCCTCTCACAGGCCACTGGCCGCTGGCTCTGCTCCTCCCCTTGCCTTCTGAACCGGGAGCTTTTGTTTCAGAGGGACAAATATAATCCTTACAGCCCATCTCTAGGGTGGGTTAGCCCAAGGGGGAGCCTGGCTCAGGCCCTCCCTGGCATGAACCCCACCTGCACCCTCTGTGGCAGCACTGTGGTGCTGCTCATCTTCCCACAAAGCCTCTCTAGAAGTCGACCACCCCTCCAGGACCGCACTGAGAGGAGAACCAGCTACTGTGAATAAAACATCCCAACAAATACAGCCCGGCCCCTCGGTAACACCAGCTTAGGAGCAGGGCCAGGGCCCAGCAGAAGGCTGTGGGGTGGTCCCCAGCACCCTGCAGAAGTCCTGAGCTGGCAGAGCTGTCAGTGCTGCTTTGGGAACCTGGGGACTTGCCGCGGACACACGGCCCTGGTGGGTGACCATGGTGGGGAAATCCCAGCAGAGAGGACGTCTAGACAGCCCCATTCCCACCACAGCTGTGGTCAGCAACGAAGAAAAGCAGCTTTAAACTCTCAGAGCAGTCAAGAATGGAACCGCTGGGACTTTCACTTCTCCCTCGGCAAGGGCTGGTGCTCTCCTCTCCATGAGCTGCAGCTGCACCACAACAAACCAAGTGGAAGGGGAAGACGGTGCTGTCAAAGCCATGGAGAAGTGAGGATGGATGTTCTCGTCCTCTGGCTCATCGTGACACCACGACTGCACCAGCTGCTTGGGAAAACCGGCTGGTGGCTGGGCCTGGGCTGCTCTCAGCTGTGACGGCCAGGGGAAACTCAAAGGTCAGAGAAAACACCTTGGCTTTCTCCAGTACATGGTGCAGAACAGTGGAGTGTCCATCCATTCATCACAAATGCAATTTTCACAGTAATAGCTCCATTTCTCACAATAATGAAACATGTTCTGGGGGGGAAGACAAATACGTCCACACTGCTTGACACTGGAAGAGAAAAGCAGGGAGCTTTCCCTCTGATCACATGCCATGCCATGCAAAGGAGGATTCAGACCCCAGCGACCACTGTGAGGTGGTGACACCTTCACCACAAGGTAGTCATCAGTATGAAACCCCTGTTAGCTGGATGATGCAGAGCCAGAGCTGAGAAAAACTGCTTTGCAGGTGGTTTGAGAAAATCCCTATGGACTTTAAAGGGCAGCAGAGCAGGAACGTGGCCAGTGGGGCACCTCTCCATGACCGTGGTGGTGGAGCAAGAGCAAACCCTACTAAAGGAAGGGTGAGCTGAGCCTGGTGCTCTTGTCCTGGAGCAACTGGGGACTCAGTGCTTATGGAAACTGTACAAAGAAACTGGTGCCCTGGGAATTACGTGTTCCAGGATGCTCTCACAGCTGTGATCCCGTCTGCACGCAGCAACCCCAGGTACTCACATCGTTTTTGTTGAAGTACTTCAGAGCACCTTCCCTCTCCGATAACACGAATTTTCGGCTTAAGAACTGCCCGTTGTCGCGTCCTCTCTTCCACAGAAATCCTTCTCGGTACCCTGCAGCAGAAAGGAACGACTGAGAACCAGGGACAAAGTGCTGCATTTGAAAAGAGAGTTAGGGTAAAGAAAAGAACTAAGACTTGGGAACTAAGCGAATCGTGCTTCGTGTGTGGCTGTTTTGCTGAAGACACAAAAGAAACAGGCCTTCTCCTTCAGATCTGCCCTTCTCACTCTGCTCCCGGTCTTTCCCAACAGCTTGTGCTTCAGACAGCTCCACTCTGGCACCCAAGGAGCGACCGCCTGCAGGGCCCCCCTCGTGCATTTTTATGGCTCAGCCCTGGGGTGAGCCAGCACAGGCAGAGCGAGCGCCTCTGCCCCCGCGAGATCCAGCAGCCCCCGCTGCCTGCATTCCCACAAACCCGCCCTGTCACTGCCCGGAGATGCAGATGGATGGTCCAAACCCACAGCCAGCACTGGGGGATTACACATCACTGTCCACCTAATCCTTCCACCTCCAAGCCCTCTCCATCCCTCCAGCGCAGGAGAAATGCTCCACCCCACCGGAGCATCATCACCCGTGTGCACCAGTGTCCCGGGGGACCAACGCTGGATACATCAGGGGAAAGACAAGGCTAAAATTTTTTCTCTGGTCCACCCATCCAGCTTGGGAGAATCTTCCCCAAAGCCAGGAGCAGACCCAGCTCATTCAGTCCATCAATTCAACCCTATCCCGCTCTGGGCTTGCCAGTAACTTTCCTAGCAAAAGGCCCCTTTGGAGGGCACTTGCAGTGTCAGAAAGAGAAGAACCCACAGGGAGCAGGATTACCCCAAGTCTGAGCGAGGGGAAGCAGCCAAGGAAGCTGCCAAAGCCCAGCCAAGGGCAGCTGCATCCAAGAGCAGTGCAGGAACAGCCCAGGCTGCTGTGCTTGTAACCCCAGCAGGGCAGAACCGCCGGGGAACCGCAGCTCTGACCGACGCAGAGTCGGGTGCTGCTCCCTGCCAGGCTCTATCAGCAGCCCCCTCCGTACCCTGTGGCAGGCTGCACACGGCGGGGCTGAGCAGGAACAGCGTCTCTGTGGCAGGAGACAGGCAGGCAGGAGGTGATGCCCAGCTGACAGAGTTGTAAGGTGGCAGATTTGCCTCGCGTGAGGCAGAGATGCTGCCGGGGCTCTGACGGCTGGCGATGGCCGACTGCTCCCCTGAAGGGCAAACACGTGCAGCAGCTTTTCCTCAGAGCGTGCGGCTTGGAAACCAAGGACAAGTGGCTTCTGTTCCTGAGAGGTGCTGGGTTTTAATGCCGAGCCAGTTGGAGCAGCAGGAGAGTACTTCAAAAGCTATTGCTGTTCAGTCCACTGAACAGCAGAGAGGGTTTCAGAGCCTCTCTGTGCCTGGCATTTGAGGAACACTGACATCTCGTAGGGGGCTGGAGAGAGCTGGCTTGGAGGAAAGGACATCAAACAACAGGACAGTGATATCTCCAAATACAAACGTGGGGTGATGCAGGAGGAAAGCCCGTCTTTTCCTTCAGGAACCCCCACCCGGGCTTTGCTCGGCTCAGCAGAGCACGCTGAGCACACAGAGCTCAGCTCTTGGTGGCCCCACCTTGGAGCAGCTCCTGGCTGTGGGTCTCGTCCATTCATTCATCCATGACAAACACAGGATTGCTGAAGGATGCTGCAGGCATTCCTGATTACACTTGCTCCCCTTCACAACACCGTTTTTTTAGCACTTAAGGGATGAAGAATAAAATTACTCCGCGTCTCCCCAAAGATGATCTCAAAGGATTGCAAAATCTGTAAAGTCCAGCTAACACTTCACCCTGGCAGGTGGGCACCATCGTGGCTGTACATGAAGAGAGGGAAGCCCAGAGAGATTTGCTGAGCTGCCCAGGACAAGGCTGTGAGCCAGGGTCGAAGTCAGCCTGGAAACCCAGTTTTCCCTGCCCTCTTACATAGGATAGTTCATCACCTTGATCTTCTCTTTCCAGCTTCTCGTGTCAAAACACAAGGATCCAAATTCCACTTCAAGGAAGAATTACAAAAACCCAACACAACCAAGTGTTAGCCCGTTCTGTGGCTCACGTGTGGGCTCTTCCCAGGCCAGTCGCCTCAGCAAAAGAGCTCCTGGCTGCTCTGACAAAGCCAGCGCTGGTTTCAGTGTACTTTGGTACAGATATTTGCTTACTTCTTTTCTTTTTCTTTTTTCCTTCCCTTCAGGGCTGCATCCTCAGGAGCTGCTCCTCTGCTCTGCCCAAACCTGCTGCCTGCACCCCTGCCAACACCCATCAGTGCAAACCACCGCGAACGGGACTTGAACCCAACGTGAACCCACGCAGGTTCCCCAGGCAAGCTGTGTGTCAGCCAGACGTGTCCTCAAAGTCCTGATCTAAAGGGTTGTGAAAACAGCCGGGGAAGGTGCTGAGAAGCAAAACTGCAGGAGGCTGAACGGGGAACAGATCTCACACCAGAGGGCCTTGGGGACAGAAAATAAACCCTCTCTTCCTTGTCTCACATGCTTAGTACACTGTCTTAGCCACAGCTTCGTATTTAGAGGTACCTGGTCACATTCGGATCTCCAGGGGTGGGGAGGCCCTGGTGAAGGTGCCCAGAGCAGCTGTGGCTGCCCCATCCCTGGAAGCGTGTAAAGCCAGGTTGGATGGGGCTCGGAGCAGCCTGGGATAATGGAAGGTGTCCCTGCCCATGGCAGGGTGAAATGGGATGATCTTCAAGGTCCTTTCCAACCCGAACCATTCTGTGAGGGCTGTTCTGCCTGTGTTGAAGCTGAACAACCACAAGCCCTACAATACCTGCTGACTGCTGGTGTTGGACCACGCAGCATCGTGTCACCATCGTGTCACCATCCCTCTCCCAAGCACAGAACAAGGGATGCAACCACCTGCCACCATCCCACTGATCCCCAGCACCTAACCATGAGTGTAGGAAGCACTACCTGGGGAAGACCTGCTAAAGGAATTCCACTCTCACGTTGCTAACACAGCTGCTGTCACACTGTCATGTTTCCTGCATCGCTTCTGCCACATGCCAAGGAGCAAAATCAATCACTTGCTTCTGCAGGCTGCTCTGGCACAAACCTGTGACACCTGCAAAAGCCCCACCAAGCAGTTGTGTCAGCGTTAGCCAGCAAATGGCACACGACACAACCTGAAACCACCCAGCCCAAATGGGTACTTCTGACCCATTGCTTGGCTTCCAAGGTAAACTGAGGAACTGTCACTTGCACAATCCACTTCATCCCCACAGCTAAAACTCTGAGGGCAAGGAAAACAGGATCACCACCTTGGCTGACTGAAAAGAACATAGTGCATGGCCTTGTGTCAGCTCAGGTGGGCTGGTGGCTGGAGGTCAATCAAAACTGGCAGTACCCACTGGGTACTCTAGTGTAGCCCAGCCTTCCCCTGCCTGAAAGGCTGCAGGGGAAGCAAGGGAGAGGATCTTATATCAAGAATGTCTCTTGTAGCCACCATCTTTCCATCTGACTTCTACCAGCGTTTGGCTCAAGTTCCCCATTTTAAAGAAGAGGGATATTGCTACTTCCCCACCTCGGAAAGCTGTTACAGAGCTTAGTTAATGATGGGGAGTTTGGTCTCTGAGAACGTGGATTACAGGAAGTACCCAAAATTACTTTGTTCAGCTTTAGCCTTTATTCTCAGAGAAGAAAAATCCCTCCTGCAAGGAGGACAGTCAGATCCACCGGCTTGCAAAAAACAACATGCATGGACTTTGCTTCTGTCATCCTAAGTAAGGCATTATGAACTGGGAATTAAAACCGCGTCTGATCTTCGGTTTCTCTGGCTCCTCATTTCGCAGTTTCACCTGGAAAGAGGCATCAGAACTGGTTGCTCCCGTGATGTTTCTAGGGCTGTGGTAAAACCAGGTCTGGTCCCGGGCTTTTAGAAGAAACCTGAGTGTATCCAACACCACGCAAATGCACCACGGTGTGGTTTATTGCCTTCTTGTCCCGCTGCAAGACAAAGCATGAGGGGATGAACAGGAGGAAGACATGTACTTGTGCGTGTAATCCAAGAGAATCTCATTTTCCTAGAGTTCAGGCAGGGCACCTCCTCCCACAGAAGCCAGTTTTCCTTCCTCTCAGCAGTTAAAGTGCATTGACCCCAATTCAGAGCTTTGGAGAAGACTCAAATACAACTCCCTCACTTTGCTGCTGAAATTGCAGGGTGGACATGGCCACTCCTCTGTGTGTCAGAGCTGAGCAGCCTGCTCCATTAGCACTGTAAGATGTTAATCACGGCGGAACAGGGGATAGGCACTCACTGGACGTGGTGTGCCCACCTTTTGTGAGAGGTTAAGGAACTGCATAATTATCTGGAGCAGTTGAGTGCTGAACCCCTGAGATCCCACATCACCTCTGACCCCAGCGTTACAACCTCCCTTTTAAACAAAGGGTCTGAGGACATTCCCTCTGAAATAAACCCCACTGTCCAGAGTCAGAGGGTTGGATGGAGAAGGTTGCATATTCCATATTTTCCCTACAGCCTGGACTTTGAATAGGGCTGCAAAAACAACCTCTTGTTTGGTCATGTCAGTGTAAGTGGCTTGGTTTGACTGCTCCAAGTTGTAACACCTCTTCCTGTAGCATCCAGCCACCATCAAAGCAAGACATTTCAACAACTTCGATTTGCATCTTTTTTGCATTCCAAAAAAAGTCAGAAACCAAGGAATACTATGTTTTCTCATGGAGTGAAAACACAACTCTTTGTCCAGATCCTCCAGATGCAAGCAGGGTCCATGCTGGTCAAGCCCCTCAGAGCTTGCACCCTGCTACCCTGCACAACGCCAGCATATTGCTTTTTTTGCCTGTTTTTTATTCCCTGTTTGCAGCTGTGCTGAGGAGCTCACAACTTCCCTGCAATAATTCTGCAGCCATCTCTGGGTAGCACATTTCCTGCTGGTCCCACATTGAGCAGTGCAGATACAGCCGTGATGGAGATGTGTCAGCATCCCCATGGCAGGAGGGCCCTGAGGGGGTTGATGATGAGATGGGAATCCTTGCCCCGGGAGTCCTCCTGCATTGACCAGGCGAGGAGCCACCAGGAGCTGCTGCTGCTGCCCCTGCACGGTTCAGTTCTTTGGAAATTACAGCCTCAGCTAGCAGCAAACGAGGACGTGCTCAGTGACCCCGCAGCCCGGTCTCTGCCCCCAGGACACCTGGACAGGCAGTGCTTGGTGCCCCTAACGCAAGGAGGGGGCCTGGCATGTCTCAGCTCTCACAGGCTGAGAAGGGAATGATCTCCCTTCACCTCCCTGAGGACAACTCTTTCTCCCCGGTCAAGACCCCACATCCTCTTCACATCTCACCCAGCCAGGCAAAAGAGCCCAAGTACTCCCAAGTGCAGCACCCTCACACCCACACCAACCATCTTCTCGTGCACAGACGTTTTGGAGGCACAAAATTTCCCAGCTCCTGATCAATCAGTCCTCTCTTAATGAGCACTTAGCATCCAAATTACCTTTCCTAAAGGCCATTTTGCAGAGAAGGGTTTCCCGTTGTCATCCAGTCTGCCTCTGCTGCCTTCCAGGAGCTCATAAAACAATTATTGTCCCACTGCATTGTCGCCTCAGCTATGGATGCAAGCAGCTGATGAGATTGATTGCTTCCACAATACCCAATTAACCCACTCAGTCTGCAAACGATTGACTTAATCAAAGGCAATTAGCGCTTGAATGGCTACAGCAGACAGAAAGCCAGGATTTAGTGGATGATTCAGATAACATTGTTCAGACATCTCCTTGGCCTTCTAAGGGAAAACGTCTTCACTAATGCTCAGCTCAGAGCTGGAAGTAGATGAAACCTCAGGTCGGTGGTTCGAGGTGGCACAGAAAACACAAGGGAGTAGGAACACACACTTCCCTTTACTGATAAAAGGGGAACTTGCAATGATTGATGTTCCCTTTTTCCTACTTTTTCTGCTCATGCAGGGCCCGGAGAACCAAGCAGTTGGTCAGACCTCAATGACCAACGGGGTCCTGAAATGTTAACTCGCCCTCTGATAATCAGATCCAGCCCTCTGAGCAAAGTCAGAACTGTTTTAAAAAAACACCTTCAATATTGATTTCTTCCACAGCATCTTCTCCCATAACGTAAAAGAAACCACCCCAAAAGACTCAGTTTGGAGGCAGGACCACATCTCTATAGAAATAGAGGTGTCAGTGTCCTCAGGGATTGTTTTTCCTCTGGAGACAAATCACCCCGAACTGGCACAACCAAGACAAGACCGAGCCTCACCCCGGGAACGGCAAGAAGAGCAACCCACGACACCTAAAGCAGAGGACAGAGATCATTTTAGATCACGTGAGGAACAACTTCAAGGCTGAAGCCAAGCATGGAAAACCAGTTCTCGAGATCACTGCAGGAAGACATTGTCCTCTTGCTTCATCTTGATCCTGTAATGGAAAAGGTGCTCCCCAGCTGCTCGGATCAGTATGGAAAACAGAGCCAAATGCACCATCCCTGTGGAAGGATCACGGGGCTGAGCTTAACCATACATCGAGATCCTGAGGCTGACAGAAAGAAGACGAGGTCTGTCCCCAGACACAGGCATGTGGCATTTAAATGCCAGGCCCGTCCCTGGGTTTCCAGTCCCAGTTAATCGTGACTACACTTGCACTGGTGGCTCACAGCTGAAAATCCAAATTGCTTTTAAGCAAAGCCCCAATAATAAAGCTGAAATCCATTAAGCCTGTGATGTTTGCCACTATTTAAATCTGATTAAAATTGTACATGACACCACTAAGCCGAACAGTCAGAAAACACTCCTGTCAAGTCTGATGTTCCTCCGTGTAATCCAGACCCCCCTTCTTTCACCGGGTTGTCAGCTAAAAGGAGCCATAATAAGAGATCATGTACCTAATCCAGCTTCCTAAGCTGTTTTTAACTGGTTTCTTTAATTACATGTTACGATTCCCCACGGAGCAGCTCTCAGGTGACAAAGGCATTAGCACAGCCATTCATGCTGCCGGGAGGTATCTCGGGTGAGATCACCTTGCCCCGAGTGCAGCAGGAACAAGACACACAGGTGCCTCTGCAGAGCCATCAGTGGGGATAAAAAACAGGAAATCATGGCAGCAGGGGGGTGACAGACACTGGGCAAGCAACTGCAGGGTAAGGTGGTGCAAAGGACTCTCATCAGAGAAAAAACTTCTTTTGGTAGAGTGATATTGATCTCCCAGAGAGCGCTCACCTCCTCCGAAAACGCTGCGTGGGAACAAGCATCAGGGGAAAACACCAAATTATACAGTTCCCACGTCTTCACCTGACTGCTGCAGGCATATCAGGTTTGATAAAGAAGACAGCCACATCCTCTCTATTACCAGTTTATCTTATAATTGACCATCAATACAGTACGACTTCCGTGGTAACTTAATTATTGAGCAAGTGTTTACATATTAAAGATAAGGCCACAGCCGGCTGCTGCAGCACAATTCGATTGTATCTGCTGGGAGATGTTACAACCCCTTGCTACAGAAAATGTCTTTACTGGAAGCCTTGCACTTACATTGCTGAGAATTGAATGTGGAATCTAATTTTACTTGGAAATCAAATGCTTCCTTCTTCGAGTGGCATCCCTGCAATACCCACCTGGGAGCTGCTGGCTGCTTGGAGAAAAAAAAACCCTGTTCCAGGTAAATAACCTTCAGGTTTTGATCTTTTGAAGCCAGTCTTTCACAATAAAAGGCAGATGAAAGCTGGGAGGTTCCCAGTGTGATGTTCATCCCATTTACCAGCACTGAGTGCACTCAAAACCTGATTTAGCTGGAAAGCCGGGCGAGAAAGCGTTTAAGGGCAGGCACGCGGTACTAACTCACAATAACATCCTGAAGGAGCTGAATTCTGACAGCCAAACCACTCCCAAACCACAAGGCAAGGATCCTCCTTGGGCAAGACACAAACACTCCAAAAAATCCTCGCTGCAGCCACAGCGAGGCTGAGAGTTACCGCACAGAAGCTGCACAGGAAGATGTCCCGCAGCCTTCCCTCCCTGCACCTGGAGGAGCCGCTGCCACCGTCCCACACCGTCATCACCCCTGCCCAGGGGTGCCCACACAGAGCTGCTCCTGCCTGGACCTCTGCAAGGTGAGGCAGAACCCACCTGCAGCCCCACCTGCAACTGCAGAGGCTCACGCAGGAAGCAGAGAGGTGAGACCCTGAAACAGGACGAGGAGTCTTGACGCCCTCCTCGCGCACCACAGTGGGATTCACCAACCTACAGCTGCCGGGGCTTCAGCTCAAACCTGCAAAGCACCAGGAACTACCTGAAGGTCTGGGTTTTACACAGGCATCCTCAAAGCACACCTACGGGATCGGGCTAAAATAGTGTCTGAGCCTGAAGAGCTTTAGATGAGTCTGTTCCCCACACCAATAAATAAAACCTCAGCCTAGGCAGCTGCTCACACAGATCAGTCCAAGCAAGGGTGAGATGAATTTAAACCCCCAACAGAGCTGTAGAGAAGTCAGCAGAGAAGTTCACCACAGACTTTAGATGGGTTTAGGACTCTCTGTTCTGGGGCATCCTGGAATAAAGCATTCCCCCACGTAGGCAGCATTTCCTTACAATCATAAATCATGGAAACCCATTCTCACACGCACGTAACATTCCTCTTATTTCGCTTTGAAGAGAAATCCAAATGGCTTCAAGCAGATCTGCTGTGGTGCTGCTAATGGCTCCTGAATGCCTTTTATTGAGCGTTCAGTGCATTTACAGTGAAAACTTCACACAGGAAGGTAGAATTTTTTAATCTAGGACTCGTTCCTGCCCTGGCTGCTGGTGTTCCAGCTGTCCCAGAAATCAGCTGGTACACGATGCTCTGGCAGCTGTGCTATCGAGGGAGGAGCATTTGGCAGCACAGCCACAACCTCCAGGTTGCACAAGGACATTTGCACACTTTGGTTTTTCTAAAACTATCACCTCCCTATTCCCTGGAGCAGCATAATCCCACTTAATGAACTCCTGGAATTATATAAATCAAGGCTGAATTCTGTCCCAATAAATCATTGACCAAAATTCCCCCTGACTTGGCTAGGCTAAAATTTTTTCTTCTATCCTCTGCAGTGCACAAGGGTTTGAAATTCACTCCCTGCTGAGCAGCCTCATTGTCTCTTAGGTATTTTGGGGATACGGTGTTTGCTGGTGCTGTGCCACATAACCCCATCCCTCAGGGGCTGCCCCAGTTATGAAACTGGAGGTGGCTGCTGTGTCTGCACCTCAGCAGCAGCAGCATTTATAAAACCAGTCCCATTTACCCAGCTGGGGAGGTACCTCCCTGCCCCATTTCAGTGTAAGCACCTGAGAAGTGGGGTGTGGACAACTCCTGTGCTGCAGCCTTCCCTGCTGCACCGTCGATTTCCAGGTGAAAGCTCGTGTGAGCTCGCTACAGGGGGAAAATGCAGGTGGATGTGGGCTGGTGTTGGTAAGAAAGAAGCATCAGCAAACGCTCATGCTTCTGAGTCGAGGCTGATCTAACTCAGCTACATCTCTGGCAAACTCCAGAAAAAGACATGACCTCACCCTGGAGAATGTTCTTTATCTGGTGAGAGACAGAAACCGCCCAACCCTGCGCAGGTCTCCAAAGTAAAATGGATCTTTCTTTAGTAGAAATTTAATTAAGCTACCACGAGTTGCCATGAAAACAGCCTTTTCCATGTTCTTTGTTATCCTATTGCTTCCTAGTCATTCCCTTCTCATTAGTGGAAGAAAGATGCCCCAGCCTTTTGGTCCTGTGTCATTACTCAGGGAACGTGAATGTGCACAGTGTAAAACCACCGAGAAACACCAGACCTGGGGCACTAAGAATTGCCCTCATAAAGCACAGGAAGCACAAAGGGATGGTTCTCCTACTCTTTCCTTAAATGTTTATCATCCAAGACATGGAGAACAGAGCCTTATACTTCTCTTCAGCTCTCTCCAGTTGGTATAGGTCCATTTATTGACTGCAAAACCTCAAGGTTACAGGAACAGGCAGCCTGAGCAATATCAAAATACACCGTTTCAAGTGCGTTGACCTCAAATAGGGAAAGCTCAAGGACAGGAGTGAGTCATGATAATTATAACAGGGGTGTTTCACACATTTATTGATCTCGCAGTCTATCCCCACCAGGTGGGCTGACTCTCCTGGGAACAGCTCGGGGCATCCCCGGGGAGCATCCCCGAGCACACCCCAAACCACAGGCAGCACATTCAGCCGCCGGGGGCAGGAGGGGCTCAGACACCTCCCCCATGAGAAACTGCACTAGTTCAGCAAACTGAACTGACCCCAAACTGACCACAAATTCAATGCTTTTGATTTGAGCTGATAAATGTAAATATTTCTGTTAAGGATGACACAAAATGAAACAACGTTTCTTAGGTGTGCTTTTTTGAGAGGAGGAGGAAAAAACCCGAGTGAAACATTTTGCAAAAAGTCCTTAAATGGAGAAGAAAAAAAGACCAACCCCCAAGTATTTAAAATTTCATGGGGCAGCCCTTACCCCTTTCAGCAAGGCTCACTCCCACGCTGCTCTGCTTCCCCTGCATCGAGCATCGCTGCTGCTTTGCTTCTTGCACGAGAGCTGCTTCTCCTTGCCTAATTATAGAAGCTTGGATCAGAGCTATGCTGAAGGCAGCTTGTCAGAACCAGCTGTAAAAATTACAGCTGGATCCTAAACTAGCTGTGAGCATCCAGCTTTAGCTCGCAGTGGTGCTACACCCCCTTCCCAGAGCCAGCTGCCAGCGCCTTGCTTGGCCGGCTGCTCCTCCTCCTCTAAGTTCAGGCCCACAGGTTCCTCACCTGCAATTTCTGGCTGCCTAAATGCTTTTCTGCTTTAGGGGAGTTGAAGACATCAGAGTGTTTCTCTTTGCTAGATGTTTTTCTTCCTACAGCAGCTATCTGTAAGATCCATCACCGCCCCATCACTTTGTCACTGCAATGTTCATGGATTTCCTGGAAAGCATAACAGCAGTCACTGGCCTCTTGCCATAGCTCAGAGAGATAGAAAAAATAAAAATGCACCAAATTTAACTCTAAAAGACAAGCTTTTGCATTTGGAGCCCTCTCCTTTGCCTTCTGGTGGCGACTTTGTGCGGTGTCTCCTTAGCAGGGCTGGGAAGTGGTGCAGCATCTTCCTTTGATTCCCACAGAGCCCCAGGAGGCGGCAGTACTCTTTCGGAGGGGTTTGTACCAAGCCTGAATCAGCACTTCCAAACAGCTCCTGAAAGGCACTGAAAGGCTCCTCCAGCTCCTGGTCAAACGGTGCCAGTCCTGTGGGAATGTCAGCACATCCTGGCACGGGAGCGATGCCACGTGCGGGTCCCTGTCACAGCCCTGCTCCCTTTGCACAAGAAAAAATAATAGCAAGACAAACCACGCTGTGATCTCCCCTTGCATCCTCCTCCTGAGTTTAGTTTGTTAAACAGCCCTTTGATGTGCCTTGTCTTTGCTGCAGCAAAGTCCTGTTTGATGTTTACACCACTCGTACCGCGAAGCTGCCGGCACGAAGCGAGGCTGAGCGGGACCCACCACAGGCAGCTCTCTGGGAGAGCCCATCCCTCCCCAGCCCTGCCTGGACCCACTGAGGATGCTGCAGTGGATGCTGTCAGTCTGGCTGGGGGTTAGGTCTGCTGGTGTCTTGAGTGGATTTTTTCAAGTGGATCCATTTCCTCCCAAGGCAATTTGGCTCAATATTTGATCACTCGCTCTGTGAGTTTTTGCCCCGCTCTGGGTGAGGCTGCAGAGAGCAGAAGTGACCTGCAAAGCATCAGCCCCCATCCACTTCCCATGGCAGCAGTGCCAGGGCACACCGAGGCAGAGGAAGCAGCCATTTGTTTTAAAGCAATGACTGCACTTCCCTCAAACCTCCAAGGAGAAGATGGGGAAAGGTTTCTTGGAGCAAGTCCTGACATGGAGTTGTGTAATGTTAAATGCATAAAGGATTATAGGTGAAAAGGAGACTGAGCATCAGCAATGGGGTCCCATCTGCTTCAGCTGAACATGCTTTTCTGTAGACTTTCTTCCCTCAACCATTTCAGCGTTTCTCCAGAGCCTTTCATCTTAAACTCTTCCTCCCTATTAGACAAAAGGTTTTTTGGGGAAAAAAAATAAAATACAAAAACCAACCCAGGCCTTAATCCCCCTTTTCTGTACCCAAACTCCACGGCACAAGTGCCAAGGCACGGATGCCACACTTCACACACCCCCACTGGGGTCGTGCCCCACTCCTGGGGCGGCAGGTGGGGGCTCAGACCCACCGAGAGGGGCTTCACCAGGGTGTGGGGAGGGGGAGCAGCTCCCCCCGAGCCTGGCTCCCAGCGTGACTCACGTCCTGGCCGGCGGCTGATGTCAGTGCTGGAGAACAGAAGCCTCTCTGTGGCTCGGCAGCATGAGAAGGAGGTTTCCGTGCCAGGCAAGGTTGCTCGCTGGAGGGATGCTCGTGCTTTAACCCGCTCCTGACAACGGCACATCAGCCTCCACTGACCTCGGTGCTGGGCTGGGAGAACTGCAAGGTTTGTAATTTCCATCGGGCACTCACACCCCCAGCCCTCTGATGGAAACCTCTGGACAGGAGCTGCTTTTTTGGGGCATCTGTACAGCGCCCAGAGCACTGGATGCAACCTGCACATAACACTCTTGTACGCCCTTGAAATGCTAAAACGCTTATGCTCCCTTGAAAAGCAAATAGTGGAGGCTGAATCCTTTCTGGAGAGGGCTAGAGCCCCGCTGCCACTTAGCCTGACATCCTGCACCCCTCCCTGCCATGCTCCCCACTGCTCCAACAACCCCAAAGAGAAGCATCAGCAGAACCTGCACAGCACCGTGCTCACAGCAGGCTGCAAAACTCAGCCAAGAAGCCAAATTCCCTGGTACAGCCCCTGCCTGGCTGTGATGCCAAATCACTTCATCCTCTGGGATGCTGAGACAGGGCAGAGATCCACGCCAAAGAGGCGCAGCATCCCTGTGCCCTGGGCTCCTCGTTCGGACACAAACCCAGCCTGTTCAGAGATCAGTCCCACCTTCAGCTGCCCTGGGCACAACCACGCGCTGCCAGGGCGCGCCAGTGCCGAGCAGAGGAACTGCTCCTGGTGCCAGCTGGGAAGAGCGAAAACGCAGCCAAGGCTCTGGGACCCTGCAGCCAAGCCCTCACAGACAAGGGCAGGGCTGAGGGCAGAGATTTGTGACACAGTTTTGCTGAAATCCAGTAAGAGCCAAACCTGGTGCTTTGGTTCGGCCAAATACCGGAATGGGCCGCTGGGAATTTACTGGAAAGGGTGATTTAACAGAAGGCACCAGTGATGCAATCCTAGCGTGCTCACCAAGCACCAACATGCGCTGCAGGGAACTGGTGCCCTGACTTCCTACCACAAAACATCTCCCCCCTCCATGCCCAAATCTCTGCTTCGCAATAAGCCAGCATGAATTCTCCACAAAACACCAGGCTGCCTTGATTTTTGCTGCTTTTTAACCACGCTGCTATTATTTTTTTATTTCCATCTCTAGGTCTATGAGGAGTCTTCTTACAGGGATTGGAAAGAGGGGCTAAGACAACACAAAAACGCATCCCACAGTGAGGGATGCTCCGCAGATCCCATGACAGCCGCATCTTCCCGACGCACGCTGCTGCCCTGAATCACAAAAACAAGCGCTTCCCATCAGAGAGGGGCAGAGCAGAAAATTATGGAGCTTCTCTCAAAGCCCTGCTCTAATACTTGAGCCTTTCAAGCATCAGAAGAGAATTTAATCCATTTTACAACTAGCATCAGATAACAGTGACATTAAAAAGCAGTTGGAGCCAAGCAGCAACTTCTTTTTGAGTCTATTAAGTAGAAATAAATTAAGTTATTTCTTTATATTGAAAATTCCTCTCTATGGACTAAGATCAAGGCCTGCTAAAGCTTTTGACAGCTCTCTTTGCCCATCAGCCACATCTGCATTGAGGTTAAATAGAGATTTACACTCACAGAAACTTCTGAAAAACTCAGACCTTTGGATCAAGATGCAGCCAGTATTTTCAGAAGTTCAACTCACAAAATGTTAGAAGAGCCAGTTATAATTAGGCTTTTTCTACATTTCTATATATGGTGTAAATCAGGAGGCAAGTCACTGGCATTACAGGAAACATGCCAGCAAAAAAGCCAGAATGAGAGGGAAATAAACTTTATTTGCATGACACTATTCACTTTACAGCCACGTAACGCAGCCAGGGCTTTAAAGGCCATTTATAAATTTGCAGCATCATGTGGCACTACAGATTTTACTGTGGCATTCAGAGCCTCATGCGAGCTGGTGTTTATACAGTGACATTTCAAACCTCGGTGCCCTCACCAGAAGCAGCTCCGTGGCCGCGGCTCGGGTTGGGGCACATCAGCACCAACATCGCCTGCACTCTGCGGAGACTCCGCCGCTGCCTCCAGCACCGGGCAGGTGGCGGGGACCAGAAACTGGTTTTGTTTAACAGGGCGCTCGCGGCCCCATTACAAACCGCTGCGAGCTGCCATGGCAAAGCCAGTGACACGAGCTGGTGGATCTGCTCCGGCCTCGGGCACCCGGACACTCGGACACTCGGACACTCGTGGGGGCTGCCCCGGGTCGGTGCCGCAGCCCCCTCGAACAAAGGGCGGGCGGAGCCACGGCGGCTTCGCTCCCACACCAAAGGCTATTTTTAGCACGAGGAGATGTTGTAAGCTCGTAGGGGACTGGGGGAAGGGAGAAAAGGTTTAAGGGAAGAATAAAAAACCAAACAGATGCTGAAGTATTTCTGTACCTTGTCAGGTCAGAGAGGCAGAGCCCTGCCCCGCACCGTGGCCGGGTACACCTGCCCTCCTCCCAGCAGCCACGGCATGGAAATGACAGAGAATTATTTCACACACATTTCCCAAACCAGGCAAATGCCAGCCTCCCCCTGGAAGGCAGTGGGATGCTCCTTGCACACCCCAGTGCACCCCGTGCAAGCCAGGCAGGTGACCTTGCTCTGCACCACCGCGCTCTCCTACAGCCCACGGTGCCTGGACAAAGCCCGGAGAGATGCTGCTGATAACCCTCGACGTGGTTGCTTTTATCTCGTGGTTTCTCTTATCGCTCCTGTGAGCTCTGTTTCCTAAGGAACCAAGGCTTATGTGAGCATTGCTCATCCATCTCTCCCTCTGGCTTCTCAGCATCTTGGATAATTTCAGCCAGATGTGGCTCCCCGTAGTTGCTGAACACTCCAGTCTTTCTCGCTTATAAAGCAATGGGATAATTTACACACTTAAAAAATCATCCTCATCCCTGCGTTTCGCAGAGCCACCCTTCTGGTGGGGCACTGCCTCTCCTTCTGTGAGGGGCTGGCATCTGCCTGCTCTCACCTGATACCCAGCCATACCCCCATCCTGCTCTCTGTTTGTACAGTGCTTAGCACAGCATCACCCTGACCACCCTCAGACCTTCACCGGGGAAAAGCCAGGAGAGCTGCCCTGCAGTTGGTGGAAATATAAAGAGGAACATCAGCCAAGGATGTGGGCTGCACTTGGGGAAAAAACAACAGTGAACTAAATCTTCCTGCTGGTCTGCATGAGAGAAGCTGAGATGGCAGCTGGCTGCCGTCCTGACCACACTCATGAGCTGGCTCAAATCCTTCCCAGTGCTAAAAGCAGCTCTTGATTTAGCTGACAACACCTTAGCAAGAATAGAGTTTTGGTTCAGCTCTTTTATTTAACATGCATGTCTGGTGTCTTGTCAGCAGTTAAAGGATGCTACAGGAAGCACCTATGGCACTTCTTCCCACTTGCAGGGAGCTGGTTTCACACAACAGCTGTCTCACCCTTATCAAGCCACACCGACAGGGTTTCTCCCTACCCACAGGGGTGATGCTCTGACCACAGAGCAGGTCCAGTGGGAAGGAGCAGTGTCCCAAATCAAGACTTTCAGACAGCACAAACCAGCACAAGAAATAGGGAAAAAACCCCAAGAACCCACTTTTGCCTCTCTTGCACCTCTCATGGGAGCCCAAACCTGGGAACACTCTGCTGTCACAACCCTGACACTGCTCCAGTGCCCTGAACTGGGACTTTGGTCTTTCTTTAAATCTTCTCACCTTTTCTCTTCTGGTTCAACTGTCCTTCCCTGCAGCACGGGAGCTGCAGCCACGCCCGAGCAGGGCAGTGGTTTCCTGGCACAGGTAAGCCTGTGTGTGTGACAGGACTCTGGAGAAAACACCTCTCTGGAGCAGCCCACTTCCCACCACGACTTCACCCCCGCCACTCTGCAGCACCAAAATCTTGCAGACTGCACAGACGGCGCCCTGAGCCTGCGGGCCCTCTCCACTCTCATCCTCCCTTCTTGCCAACACCCACCGATCAGAAGACCCTGCCTGTCCCCGGCCACCCATACTGCCACCCACACGGCGTCACCACACCTCCTGTCCCCGTGTCACCTCCACCCCCGGGCTTCCCTGCACACGCTTGCAAAGCAAAGGGAGGGGATGGTTCTCGTGTGGCTTCGCACCCCCTTCTGCACAAGCATCTCCTCAAAGACCACACGTGCTCAGGGCTCAGCAAAGGGCACCAGGAGCCCTCAAGCTGACGCTTTATTTCTCTGCTCAGTGCCTTGGGCTGTCTGATGTGCAGTAAACCCCGTGCCCTCTGAGGCTGCCATTAGCACTGGTTTGCTCTCTGGGTGCTGCTCAGCCCTGTAATTTGCTTCTGAGGTTGTGAGAAAACACACGGCAGAGCTGGTGCCGCTCTGACACCCACAGCTCCCCACCAGCTGGAGGAAATGGGGTAAGAGACAGCAGAGGATCAGGTCTGTCAGTTAAAATAATTGGATTTTAACTGCAACACTGCTCACTGTTTTGTCTGATGAGGCCAAAAATAAACTGCATTACATCACTGCAGGTCAGACTGAGCTAAGAAGGGTCTCTTCCTCACACTGAGAAAGGACGTTTTTGTGTCCCCTGTGTTTTCTCCAGTGCTTTGCAGTCAGAGCTCCTTCCAATTGTGTGAGTGCAGGGGAAAATTAATTCAGACTGCTGCCCAAATTATGCAAGAGCCTCATGGAATGGAAAGTGCACATTAAGAGATTTTACTATTTTAGGGTGTTCTTTTATGTCTCATAATTTATTTTGCCATCCTATTTGCAGACAAATAGGAAACAACACATAAGCCAAGGAATCCTTAGGGTGCTGACAGAAGATAGTGCAAGCAAATAGGGGCCTTCAGAGAAATGCTACCTGAATAAACCCCAGCTCACCTGAATAGTGACAGTATGATCCAGTCCACAGTGCTATAAATACAGGAACACAACCCAACAGAGCCTAAAGCCCCCATCACCACTGACATTGCTCATGTGCCCAAAATTTTACCTGTATCTTCCAGCTTTCTCAGCAGCTCCAGTGGAAGCTCACGGGCCACCTCAGGTTGCAGTAACACCACATGATCTTACTCTGCAACCCAACAGGTCATCCCGCCCATCTATGGAACTACCAGTCAAATAATCCCAGTCCTCCAAATGCCGCCCCGAAGCACAGGGTTTAAACCTTCACCTGGAGCAAATCTGGATCCCTCCAACATTTTCATGGGACCTATGACGATTTTTATCAGCTGAGGAGTTCCAGCTTCCCATGACCAACGAATGAAAGCAGTGAAGTCAAAGAGCAAACAATTCCCTTTTGCTCTCTCTTGGCCACGTTCCCGTTCTCTCCTCTGTAGCCTGAGATGCGTCAGAGCAGCTGCACCTTGACCAGTTTATTCCATCACAGTGCTCCAGCCCTGCAAACACTGTCCCCTTTTGCTTCCCCCACATCTCCCTTGGTTAAAATAAATCCCTTTGATTAAGAGAAATCAAAAAGCACCCAACTGAACTGACTTTCATCTTTCCTTTGGGAAGCACTGCCATAACTGCTGTCTGTCAACAGCAGTGGAAAATGTCCAAGCTTTTTTTAGAACTGATCAAAATATTTTTAAAATTTATCAAACCTTGCGGTCGCCTTGAGATACAGATCCAGACTGTGATGGCAATTACAACCATCCCACTTCTAGGAGAATTCAGCACCTATACCCCATTAAACTCCGTCAGAAGGGACAATTAGCTGGAGACTGACAGTAATTTTGCCAGTTCATTTACCAGAAGGGATAAAGCCAACCTGAAACACGTTAATGTGAGAGTCTCAAAACTGGTATCATTCCGTGCTGCTGTACTGCTAGAGAAAGGGATGTGGCCATGGTGTTAATTGGGATTGCTGGGGTGTAAATAATGTTTTGTTTCATGAAGTCTGGCTGGGGCAAACAAATTATTTAGCTCATACCACAGCTGAATGAAGAGCTCAAATGTCTAAGAGGGTGTATCTGAGAATCGATAGTGGATCACCAAAACGTTTAATCACTGTTTTACTGATCTCACTGCACTATCTGAACTCAAACCTCACCCTAAAATCAATGGTGCTGATACACTCATTAACAACAGAACCACCCGAGTCTGAAACACTAACTGGGGAGGAGCTGAAAGCTGGGAATAGCACAAGGGCTTGTGCTCCAAGGCTTCCTGGGGGAGCAAGGAACTCTAAAAACTCCCTCCCAGGAATTTCCACTGCCATCTCCCACCAAGGGTGAGTGGCTGTGACTGATGTACAGCAGCACATCCCCAAGAGGGCACATCTCATGCAGGGACTGAACCAAGACCCACGGATCCACAGCCATGGCTCTTCCCAGGCTCCAGAGATGGTTTCAACGCTCAGCACTGCCCACACTGGGGATTTCTGCACGTGGGAAGTGTCTTTGTTTCCCAGTTCTGATCCTGCTACCTGGCATCCCCCTGTGTCTCACGAGGCAGAGGTTTCCCAGCAGTCTGGGGGATTTGCAAAACCCCTTGGGGCAGCTGCTGCCTTTGCATCCCACACTGCCCCTTATTTATACCCCTCCCCAGCAGCTGAAATTTGCTGCATCCTCCTGCCAGGCTTCCCTGCTCGACTCTCTCAGCTCTGACCTGCACATCTGACACTCCTGTCCCGAGGCTCATTTCTCCTGAGTCTGGCAGTTCAGCTGTGATAGCTTCTGCTTGGCACCTACAGGCTCCAGACAGTCTCTCCCCAAAGGATATTCTGAAAGACACTGAATTTCTGACCGGGGTTTCGCCAGGCTGCCTGGAAAAGGATGTTGCTCAAAACTATTCCAATACAGCATTTTCTTATTTTTCACGCAATTATTGAACAAATATCAGAATGCAAAATAGCCCCTGGGACTGGAAAATGGAATTAAATCTTCCAGCAAACATGAGAAAATGGATACTGACATTTCTATTAGCAACAAAACGTTTCATGCTTAGAAACCGGTAACCTGGCACCGCTCCGGGGAATTCAGGAGGGTGAGGAAAAACGGTCTGAGACAGCACCAGAAAGAAACAGAGATACAGGCACACTCCAGTGAGACACAGCTGGATGTGGGGTGGGCAGGAGGGCGCCCTCGGTGCGTTCACAGACAGTTCAGGTCAGCAGTGGAAAGCAACAGCCCAGCCCCTGGAATGGTACAAGGACCGTCCAGCACCCACGGGAACATTTCTGCTGGGGACACAGCCTGGAGGTGGCCTCGGCAGTGCTGGGTTAATGGTTGGACTCAGTGACCTCAGGGGTCTTTCACAACCCGAATGATTGGGTGATGTTCAGTGTGCTGCTTTCCTGCAGAACGCAGGATTTGCTCTGGGCTTCCTTCTCAGGACACAGCCCCGGGAAACAACCAACTCCCAGCCCAAGAGCTGAAAACAGCATCATCAACTGATCTGCAGGGCAGTCTGGAAAAAGGGGCACTTTTTGGCACAGGATGAAGGCTGGGTGAGCAGGGTGAAGGACTGGGGGCTGCGGTGGTGCAGCAGAAGGGAAAAGCTGGCACTGGGAGTTTGGTGTGTGCATCCCCAGCTTTGTTTTGTTGTAACATCAACCTGGTCTCCCTAAGGAGGAGCCACCCGGCCAAAGCTCCCCTTGAATTTGCTGTCCAGAAGAACCAGCAAATGACATCCCAGTTGCACAGGTCATCTGCCCGGCTGCTACGCTGGATTTTAGGGATGGTGCCATTCTCAAAGACAATACACAACCTAAAATCACTCCTACACCACTTACATGGTGCTGCCCACCAGCCTGCTTCCCTTCCCCTCCCCTCCTCCTCCCCAGAGCACTGCTCACTGAAAATGGCTCACCCTCTTCTCTTCTATTCTGTATTTAATGGCTTTTGAACTTCAAAGAGAGGTGAGAAAACCCTATCACTTCAGCATGCAGTTAAATATTATGCAGCCACATTACTGAAGAACACCTACAAAATACGCTGCTAAAATAAACTCCCCTTTGAATTCCTCTCATAATATCTTTCCGAGAGCTCAGAACATGCTGCCCTTCTTCCCACACAGCACTGAAGCACCTACTTCACTTTAACCAGGTACACACTCTTCTTGGAGCCGAAAGGACTCATCCTGTGCTTAAAATTATGCATTTTCCTCAAGTACTTGGTTGAATCCCAGCTTTTATACCCAGAAGTTGCACGGTAGAGATTGGAAACTTTATTCTTGGGTGAGTATTATACACACATTGGCAGATACATTCCAAAATTATCTAAGGAATAAAACGATGTATTGTTATTAGAACACGTCCGATTCCGGCAGACAGCTTTTTAAAAATATGAAATAAAAATGCACCTAATGTGCTCTCTGTGAGTATGGATACTCCCCACACACTGTGTGCCTCGTGTACACAATACAGCAGAGCTGAAATGCTCTAAACATAAATTGAGAATATATGAGATCAGAATTTAATTGTGGTTTTCATAACAGCAAACTGCTGGAGCTACCTGCATATTATTAGTCTTGAAAAGCATCCTGAAAATAATATTTTAACCTTTAATCTGTAACATGGTCTTTGCTAATAAAATTATCCCAGAGTCATCCAAGCACATAGCTGGTGTCAACTACTTAACATGCAGAATAAATTAAATGCCACTTACATATAGCAAAGAAATACACGGCCAATTTCATGCACTTTCACGCTGGTGCAGCCTCACAACAAACACAGTCGAGCTCTGTGTCACCTCTTCAAACCCTGTCCTTCTGCAGGAAAAGCATCCAACCCACTGCTCTACGATCCCAGCCCCTTGCAGGGCCGCTCTCACCCTGAGGTATCGTGGAAAGAGAGTAACAGATACCTGGCGAGAGTGGGGGGACGTGGTGCACACGCCCACCACCACCCAGACCAGGCTACTTCATCTTCCCAAAGCAAAAGTCACCTGGATGACACAAATGCCCTTTATCTCCACTTCAATCCAGCTCCATGTCTCCTGCTCCCGGGAACAAACCCACTGGTGCTCGGCCTGACTCACTCCTGGTGAACGGCCCGTGGGAGCCAGCAGGAAGAGTCTTGGCAACTGATTTGTTTCCATCAGTTATCAAAATTCCCAGTATTCCAAATCAAATACAGGGAATGCCGGGAGCGATCTTGTGCAAAAGAGCACGTTTACTTCTCCTACTGAATGGCATAGGGGCAATAATCAACATAAAGAACACATGAACAGAGAGGAAGAAAACAGAAGGTGCTGGACATCAAAAAACTTATCTGCCAAACGTGTCTTTTGCTACCTGCAGAATAAGGCTCCTGCTTCTCACTGTGGATGAACTCTTTTCGTTCGTATTTGGCTCTGATCCACTGTTCCCGCAGCAGTCTGGAAAAAAAAAATACAGAGACAAGGAAACGTGGTCCAAGATACATTAAGAAAGAAGCCAGAACCATTAATTCTTCCATCAAAATACAAGTGTGATTTAGAAGTCTTCCAAAATTTGCATTGTACAGTCTGGAGTCAAGGGTTTCTCCTGCTTAGTGCTGGACAACAATAAATCATTTCCTTGTACATCCAATTTTATTGGAAACTTATTTTTAAAGAATGCACAGATTTAGCAGAACAGCCTGTCCCCACCCACCCAATCAGCCTCTGCAAAAAATTCCCTCGGTATATGAACCATTTTAAACCTAATTTCCTCAGACCACATTCTTCAGTGAACAGGGCCAGTAAATGAGAAAACCCAACTAACTACATACAAAAGGGAGATTATTGCCCTGAAGATATCAATACAGAAGCAGAAGGTGCTGAAAACCCATCTGGCCAAGCTCTTCCAAACTCACAGCCCATGCTGCCAAGTTTAAGAAAGCAATCTACGATGCATGGCAGAAAACCTGATTAAAAAGCCCTTTACTTTTAATACTGAAATGATACCAATGATTTATACACCGAGACCTCAATTTCCAAAAAGGAAAAAAATACCCCAAAGATTATAACTTTTTTTTTTTTTTGCTATTTTATTTTAGCATGAGTGCTTGAACCAATGAAGTAACTTTGATCTAGAATATGCTGGAAATTGCATCAAACCATTTTTAACTGAACTTATTTCTTAATTGCCCTAGAACCCTAAATAGCCCAAGCAGGCAGATCACACACAGAAATAAAGGCATGTGTTATCCCAGCTTCGCAGCAGACATTTTGGAGCAGCCTACACTGAAGACAGTAAAAGATCCCCCAGCACTTGGGTGTGTTTTGTAAAACCATCACACTTCAACCCATCAACTCCTCTGCCAATGAAAACTGTTCATATGCTTAATCACCTTTTCTTTTTTGCTGATTATGCAAACTAAATGGTATCTCTTCAGCAGACACATCCCAGAAGTGCTCAAAGACTATAAACATACCAACATTGCGTATGAAAATTCATCTGCAGGTACAGCATGCACATTCAATAAATCTGCAAGACACTCCCCAGTGAAAACTGTGGCTGTGATTGGTTTCCTGGCAATAAAGGGGGAAATAATTACATAAATTTTGTTCCACCCCTTGTGTCATCTCCTTGGTTGGGGCACCAGCCCTCTCCCCGAGACTCAGGGAGCACCACTGCTTCCCTGCCCCCAAAACCCAACTGAGAGCTTCTGCTGTAATAGAAACCATGCTCCAAGTCTGCCTTTCCCCTTCTGCTCCTGTTTGCATGACTGGTCTTTAGCTGTTACACACACATCTGCAAGTTCGACTGTGAACCCTGAACACCCACCTCCCTTCGGCTGCCACCCTGTGCTCCGCTCTGGTCTGGCTGCAACCCATCCTCAGGAGGTTCAGGTGCTCTTTGTACAACCATAGAAAGGCTTGGAAGGGACCTTAAAGGCCGTCTAATTCCAACTCCCCCCACCATGGGGTTGCTCAAACCTCAACCAGCATCCAAGGAGGCTCTTCTGGGTCCAGCAGGAAGCCTCTTCTGGATCTGATATCCACAAACACAGAAGCCTGCTGACCCAAAAAGTGGCACCCAAATGCCTGTTCCATAATGTTGTCACTAATCAGCAGAGCCACCGAAATTCAATCACAAAATAAACACAAACACTCGAATTTACTATCCTTCTTGCAATTTTTCCTGGCCAGCTGCTGCGGACAGCTTGTTATCACCCAAGCCAAACTTGGACCTTTTCAACGAGATGACTACGGATCGAACTGGGAGGAGGAAAATTCACACCACCCTCAGCTCCAGCTGACGTCAGTGGATTCAGCAGGAGCTGCAGCTGCTCCGAGTCTCTGAGAGTCAGCCTTCCAGCATGGGGGTTTAAACACAGTATAAATTAGGATCCATGTGCAGCAGCGGGAAAACGCTCCTGCGGTAGGATGCAGATCGTACACCAGACACGCTGCGGGGCTCATTCCCGGGGGGAACGCTTCCCTGCAGGGACTGACTGCCCACGGCAGGGCTGCAGTGTCTCCGGAGCTCTTGTGCAAGAGGGCACCCCCGGGGCAGCCAGCAGGCACCACGCCCAAAGGGGGACCCTGAGAAGCTGCAAAATGCTCTCGGTGGCCTCCCTCAGCATCTGGCCCTGAACACGAGTGGCTCCGGTGGCAACTCCCAGAGCACACGGGAATCCAGCTGTGCCACCTTCCCAGCAGCTTCCTGACAGTTCACGCATTCTTCCCCTTTCCTTATCGTCACAAACCCAAGCTCTTTCAGCAATGATTTCCCAAAACCCAGGATACACCAAGAGCAGCCCACAGTTTGGACAGTTCAGCACAGGGCCAGTAGCTGCAGCTTCTGCTCCAGTGGTTATTTATAGAAAGCAGAACAACTCCAGTAAAAGAAACCAAAACAAAAACCCAACTAGGGCAGCAAGGAGTTCATCTCCCTTCACTGCGACAGAGAAGCTGAGCAGGGATTTGACCACATTCACTCTCATGGACTAGATGCAGTCCTGCCATAAAAAGCTGCTGGTGCTAAACCCCAGTTTCACTAGCACAGCTCTGATGAATTCATACAGGAGCAGGAATTTGTCCTGGGATCTGTGGGATCTGAGAGCAATTGGAGGGCAGGGACCATCCAGAAGACCTTCAAACCACGCAGGGACTGTATGAAAACAGCCACCATTTTCAGTGGACTGCTGACCTGATCTTAATTTAAGTATGTCTTCAGGGTCTTTAGAAATATCTGTTGCTGTGTTGTAGTTGAAATGTGCTTTTCCAGGCGTGAATATGTGTGTACATAACCCAGGGCAGACATCACACATCCAACATAGGACCCTCCACCCAAATCCACCTTTGACTCCAAAAGGAGTTCTGTGACCAGAAAGGACTGTAGTAACACAGCCCCTTGGTATGTTACTGCATTTCTGGTGATGGGATAATGTAGCAGATAAGCAAACATATCATTTGTGTTTGTTAGAAAAATATAAGCGCATCATTCCTAAACTGCGGAGATGCACAGCTTTCGGGATCAACTCCAAAAGCTTTAGCAGCCCACCTAAAGTCTGTCAGGCTGCTGGTTACAGGGAACGTGTCATTTTTTGGCAATTAGAACAGAAAAGTCCTTGTACTCATCAAAAACCTAGAGGCAAATCAAAAAAACCCCACCAACAAAACAAAACGCTGAGGAAACCCACATTTCCAACAGAATAAGGGAAAATTCACCCCCCAAATGGGAAAGGACTGGGCTTCACTGGGGAGGCAGCAGGTCCAGAGGCTGACAAAGCACTGCCAACACCACTGCAGGCACTTGTTTGCTTCCCTGACACCCACATGAAAACAAGGGCTCTGCCCAGGCGCCAGCGAGGAAGGTTCCAGAAGAAGCCACTGGAGCAGTTTTATCTTGGTCCCACCTACTCAAAGCCTTTCGCTCACAGCAAAATGCACCACGGGAGAAGCTGCTCGAGCAGTTTAATGTCAAACTGTGGCTGCACGGCTTCGGTGCGCTGTGTGGAGGAGGTGCTGGCCAGCCAAATGCAGAGCCTCCAGTTTATTTTTTCCCCAAGACTCTCAGCTGGGCTGGCTGACGCACTCCAGAGCACACCCCACAGATGCTGCACGGCCGCTGGGGCTTTTTTGGGGAGATATGACAGGCAAGAAACCCCAGCCAGGGGTGAACATGGCCCAAAAGACATCAAACACCATACACTACCACTGCCTAATTGCATCCTTGTGAGGCACCATCAAGTCCAAGAAAGACAAAAGAAATTAATGTCATCCAGAAACACCGTTTCCAGAAGCCAGATTTGTAGCTTCTGGAATTTGTCAGAGGTTTTTTTTCCAGCAAAAGCCAATCTGCTTTGCACAGGCAGCTTGGTGGATGCAGCCACGCCAGGTTTCTGTCAAACAAGTGCTTTAATGAAATCTTAAGTCCGAGTCCAAATTCTTTGCTCAGGCTGCAAGGAGAGCCACTCAGCGTAGACTAAAAGCCTGTCAAGCTTCATGCTCTTTTCCTGTCTAGTAAGTTCTTGCTGTGAGGGCTTGCTTTTTAAACAGCTTTGTGGAGGCATGAGACAGCTGGGGGGCTTCTTCCAGGCTCTCTGTGCATCACCTCAGCTTGTAGTGCCTGAGGATTGATGTGCCATCACCCACCAGGACCAGCGCCCAACAGCAAGCTACCAGAGGAGAGCAAAAAGACAGGGGGTTGGGCTCTCAAGGCATAAAACCCTTGCATTATGGATTTGGAGGAGTTAAAACTGATTCTGAGCATGTAAAATCACAACATTCTCAATTAAAATGCTAACTGGTTCCTTTCTTGTTTGATTGTTTTACATGCACGGTCCAGTTCACCCCAACGCTGTTTTTCAGAATGGTTAAACACCGATTAAAAACATGTAGGAAACAGCCTCTGCCGGTACTACCTTAACCTTGTAGCAATTTCCTTTGGAAATTAAAGGAATCAATATGAATTAACAGGTTTACAAGCTAACAGCAAGGAGAAAATGAACAAGAAGAGAAAACCCCGTGGCTGCTCAGATTGAAGGATTGGGCAGACCTCAGGTCCTGGGTGACTCGAAGAATTCCCGAGGCTGAGTGCCCAGTTTGAGCCACCACAGGAGGCTCCACTACTTGGGAATGAATTGATCAGCAGCCACTCCAAGTGGCCACGCTGCAGCACCTCAAACTTTACACCCAAGACATGAGGCACTTCTGAAAGCTGGGACTATAAAACCTGAAAACACTCATTAATAAGTAGGAACCTGAGCAAAACTCAATTTTACCCCTCTGGACGTTATGTAATAAAGTTTTTACATCTATAAAGTTTTTATTATCTATAAAGCACTGGCAAAAGGAGGTGACAGAGGAAGAGGACAGAAGTTTGCACCCCTGACTGCCACCGTGCCCCATGCATAGGAGAGGAGGGGGCCACGCTGACCTTCAGACAGCCGGTGGGCTCGGTAGCTCCTCTACCAAATGTACCAAACTTTAAATGATAAAAAATAAAAAATAAAATCCAGAGATCTACCAGGAAATTTTCTCTCTGCACATCTTAATCAATACAAAAAGCCACTTCAGCTAATAACTGTTGTTCTTTAGATGAGTGCATGGATGACTCCTCAAGATGTGAGCCTCTCTCTGACTGATGCCTCATCTCGCTCCAGACAAGAGAACCACCCAGCACACTCATGCCATCTCCCTCTGCCCCGTTTTTCTGTGCTGACAGTCAGTACACTGAAGTGTTCTGCATGAGGAGCAGATGCAGCTCCCACTTATCCAAGCAGGGAGAGAGGAGTGGAGCGATGCCCCGCAGCTCAAACGCAGTTCCGCAGGATGAGGCTCTGCATTCCCAAATCAAGCAACAGAAAATGATGGTAGGTATTGGGCAGGGACAGGGATGCACTTCCAGTTCAGCAAAAGCCCAGTAAGAGATTATCTTACTTTCTTCTATCAGTCTTCAGCCAAGTAAAAGACCGAACAAAGCCTTCTTCCTTTGCTTTTAATCAAGGGTGATGCTACCCCTGCTGCTCAGCGGTGACTCAAAACTCAGCCGTGTGCTTGCAATGTACCTGCCCCAGAAAAGGCTGGTTTACAGCTCCCCAGCTGCTGCTGTGGTGTACCGAGCTGGGCCACGATCACTCATGACCATCCAAAGAGAGGTCTTGTGGTTTAAATTCCTCACCCAAAGCTCTTTGGGCCAACACTGCAGTGGTGTAGGAACATCCCGGAGTCTGGGACTCATTTCACTGTTAAGACTCCCCAGAGGTACAGGAGCTGGCCTTGGGGCATGGTTTTGTCTAGGAACAGCCGGTAAACTTTCCCTGGGCAATTCCAGAGCACCACTCCAGCTTCTCTAACCTTCACCAAGTGTCATACAGAACCAGGAAGCCACAATGGGGTTTCTGATGGATACAGGAGCCAAATGCAGCAGGCAAACACCAAGAATTTCCCAAGGAGCCACCCACAACACTGTGGGCAAGAAGAAAAAAGGACAAGCTGGCTCTGCAGCACTTCTTCCCTCTTGCCCTGAACTTCGCAATTCTTCGTGCTACCAAAGCAGAGGGATTCCAGAAGCGGCATTATAAAATTAAGAAGCTTCAAATGAACAAACAGCTTTGTTATGGCTTGTCAGCATCCTGCCGTGCCGAGGGCAGCTCCCACAGCCTGCCCAGGCACTGCAGCTGTCCAGCATGTGCTGCTGTTGGAATCGGAAGCACCAAAACCTCTTGATGCTGCAGAACGGGGTTGGAATCATTGCCAGTGCTGGATGGAGGTGTCATCCACGGCGATGCTTCCCAGGGCTGTGAGCTGGGAACGACTCATGCTATTGCAGTGACTGGACTGCAGCGAGGCGGGGAAACAGCTAAATATATATCCCTGTAAAAAGCAGCACTCCCCTGCACTTGTTTAGCATGCATCTGTTGGGAGGCACAGGGAGCCCTGAACCAGAGAAAGAAAAATACAACCTGGCACAGCATCCTTGAGACACTCCCAGGGTGTAATGTGCCCACAGCTGCTGATCCTGCAGCAGTGTCAGGAGATCGTCTGCTCCTGTGAGAGGTCACACCCACGCCATCGAATCCTGCTGTTATGGCAGGGACCCAGCAGCGCTGCTCCAGAGAACCCCTACAAGAGCAGAGCTCCAGGCTGAGTACAGAAGTCAAGCCATGCAGGCTGGTGGTTGTCCCAGTGCAGAACAGGCACAAGCTGGGACCAGAAAAGGGTCAGAAATTATTCTTCCAGCCACTCCCAGGAAGACTGGCCTTGCCTCACCCTCCCAGTGAATCAATAAATAACCAAAAAGAAACGACAACAAAAAACCCTCTCAATCTCCTGCTGCGGCTCCTCACAGGTTCCCAGCCCAGCACGGTGCCGCTCCACCAGGCGTGGGGACGGGCTGTGGATGGAGAGTGGCTGCCCCAGCAGGGTCCCCGTGAGCTCAGACAGCCCTGGCAGGGCTGGGGCTGGGGCTGGGGCCGAGCCAGGGCCTGGCAGAGCTGCCCGGGGTGACACGGCTCCGCGGGACGGAGGGAGGGAACGGCACGGCGGCAGAGCTGAGCCGCACCGGCCAAGGAGGCCAAAGCACCCGGGCACAGAGCCGGCCACAGGCTCCCCTGGCAGCCCCGCAGCCGCAGGAATGGAAACGCTCGTGGCCTCCGAGCTGCCTGAGAGCAGGAGCAGCTCCCGCTGTCCCTCAGGCTGACCCACGCAAGGAGAGCCGGGTGTGACTGGTGCCCAGACCTCAGCACGCGCCAAGCTGGAGGGACCTGCCCTGCTCCCTGCCAGGCTGCTCCAGCACCCCTCAGGCAGGGATGGGGCATGGAAAAGAGCCAGGATTCTGCTCCTGGACAACCTGAGTTATCAGGCAGCATCTAACTGAACTTAACTGAGACTTGGGAGTAAGCAAAATCAAAATCCCCTAGAACTGTGTTTCTCCTACCAATCTTGCTTCTCCATCCCCAACATGACAAGCACACAGAAGTCTCAAGATGGCACAGCCAAACTGCTGGGATTCTGGAGCTCAGAACACTGCATAAATGGATGCTTTTTTCTTGCCAGGCCGGGCAGCTCCACTCACACAAAGATACAAAACCACCCTGATACAGGACTGGACCCTAAAAACCAAATTCAGTTCATCTCCTGGCACCCTGATGGTACAGCCCGTGCTGGCTGCTCAGCTTCTTGCTCCACAAAGTCCACCCCGCCTTACTAGAGAGGTTTACTCTACACTGCATGGGAAACACCACCTTTACCTGCCTTCACGGAGAAGGTTTTTTGTCATCTAGGTAAAAAAAAAACCTGACAACACGAACCCCCAGTATTTCTGCATTACAAGTAACCCAGCATCTCACACAGCAGATTAGCAAGTTCTGCTTTGATGCAGGAGGGGGATTTGAAAAGACAGAGGAAATCAATGGGTAGAAATTGGCATTCTTGTAGCTTTAGAAACTCGGAAGAGTCTGGGGAACAGACAAACTATTGACTCCCCTGCATCATCTCAACTGTACTTATTAAATAAGATCCCACGCGTAGCATAAACTCTACCACATGCGTGCAGAAGGAAAAACATTTTCAGGGCCTTTTATAAATGAAACCTCCATTGTGGCTGAAAAAAAAAAGTATTATGCTCAAACTAAAGTATTACAGAGGCTGCAGCTGCACAAACAAATAAATGCTGTTTACCAGCAGAGGTATTTACTTACTGGCAGTCAAGATACGTTGGTTTATAATAAAACGGTGGCATTTTAGATTCATATTTTGCTTTTGCTACATTGTTTCCATTCGAGGCCATAAACTGTAAAGAGAGAAAAAACCAGAAAGGATTAAACAAATGTTAACAGTATTTTCCTTTAATTCTCTTTTGCTTCTACAGAGCAGTAAAATTACTGGGACGGGGGACCTGTTCTCTTACCGAGAGGTTTGCCCAGGACTGTGCACAGTAAGGTTGCTGTAAAAACTGTGCCTGCAAACCAGGGCTCAGAAATCAATACTGATTATTATTGCCAGGGATCCTACAGCTTAAAATGATGCTGAGGCCATGTCCCAGTCCCACCTGCACGATCCCCACAGGAGCAGGGGGCAGCACAAAGTGGCATTTCCCCCTCACCAGATGGCTCCCAGGGAATCCAGCATGGGAATTAGGTAACCAGAGGGCAAAACCTCACACTGGCTTTTAGTCTCCATGTGTTACAGCTCCAGCAAGGTGATAGCCTCTGACAACACATCCTGTGCTTTGGATCACATCACTTATGCCAAAAGGATGATTTTGTTTTTGCAAAGTCATTCCAGCTACCTCAGGAAGGAGCTTGAAGTGACAAACAAACAAACAAATAAAAGTTCTATCTGCCTTGACAGCCCTCCTTCTCTTCTGATCTTGTACACAAATGGCTAGTTGAGAACTCAGCAAAGAAAACTACTTATTTCCTTATTCATATATATTATTTATTGAAATTCACTTTATAAGTGTAAAAACCCCATTCTTCTCCAGGCAGCCATGCTAAATACATTTTGTTTTGTGTCAAATGCCAAGCACCCAAACATAACAAGCAGCTAAGCTTTTTTTTATTGTTGTCATGGTTTTGAATGTCTCACATTTACATATTCAATCCATTCCCCCCCGAAAACATCAGGGAAGGAAAGACCCATGCAACACTAAGGCCTATTCTTCCCATAAAATACACAACTCCATGAGGTGCAGCTTTCAGAAAAACCTCAACTCCACACATAGAAGACAGAAATCAATGACTGGTAGAGTTCTTCACGCCTTTAAAGATACCAGTAGTCAAAGCAGAAAGGTTTCCTGGGTGCCTTCAGCAGCACCACCCAAATCCAGGCAGGTGTGTGGCGTAAATAGAGAGAATTTACATTGTGGTTCGGTAAGATGTGAGTTTAAGAGGAACATAGCCAGAAATAGCTGAGCTGGGCAGGGGTGGTAGACCAGAGGTCTAGTCTAGGCTAGAGATATTTTAAGAAACAAGAGAAGGCAATTCATTAAAATCAGTAATTTCTACATTCTATTTCACTGACAGTTTTATAGGGGTGGGGGAAACCCTCAAAAATTCTTTATAAAATGGGTGTTCTATTTCAATCAGCATCACGGGCCTCATTCCCACAGCCAGGAATTATCTAGACACGCTCTCTGGAATCCCATTTGTCGTGGCATCTTTAGAAAGGGCTCCAAAGGGAAGAGCCCAAGCCCCCTGGTCCTCCCAGCCCCAGGTGCACGTACCTCCACTTGGGCATCATCCCAGTCGTCCAAGCGCACCGACTTCACCTTGCTGACCTGGGGAATATTGCGGTGGATTCCTGAACAGTTCAAGCAGATGAAGATCCCTAGGCTGTGGGATGCCCAGTCCGGGTCTGGAAGCAAGAAGGAAAGAGGGAATTGCACTTGACTGATCTTTTGGATTCGGGACAGGACAGGGCATGGCAGGGGAGTTCAGGAGGCACCAGGTCTGATGTCCCTGATTCTAAAGGCATTAGATAAATACACAAGGAAAATAGATGTTTATATTGATAGGAATACAAACTGAACTAACAATTAACACATCTGCAATCCCCAGTGCAGCTGTTATTCACAAAACCCCAATACACCCAAGACCCCCATAACTCACTCCATGCTCACATGAAGAGGAGAGGGGAATACCCATCTTTCAAGAGGAAATTCCACCCAAACACTGCATGGAACAGAAACTACACCAGCTCAGGGAAACCACTGTGCTGCTCCCTTTTTACTTATTTATTACATGTGCTCCACACAGAGACTTTCCTCCCACAGCTGCAGCTCCCAGCAGCCCAGCCCTCCATGCCAGGAGGTTTCCAGCCCTTGCCTTAATGGAAAAATGCTGCCAGTGGCAGCTCTGTACTTTCTCTGAGCAAAACCACGCACTGTTTACAGTCCTGGGCTGACATCTCACACAAAGCACTTTGAACACGAGTCCCTTGCCTCCAAATTCCTCCCTGGGAGAGGCACTGCCCGAAGCAGGGAGACAGGGGGACGGGAGGAGGGAAGGGGGCCGGGAGCAGGACACATCCAGCAGTGTCCCTGGCACTGCCTCGCCAATAATCCAATACAGGGGTCTTTGTTTGGACTCCGACTGGCAAATGTCAGCGCCTGCGGATCCAGCTGCGCCCTGGCAGAAGGAGCTTCACTGCAGGTCACCCAGTCAGACACCAAATCCTCCATCCTCCCCAAACCCACAGGGCTGGATGCCCCTCAGCCAACCCATGGCGTCAGGTTGCCAGGGGGTAAGGGCAGGTCTTCCCTTCTCACAGCCCCTCATCCCCCCGTTCAGCCCCCTGCAGTAATTACACTAAACCCTCGCTCCCCACAGCACAGCAGTTATTTATAAAAGGCAAGGGAACGTGCTTTCTCCTCCTTATCCATATTTAATGTTCTGGCTGTGTCAGCGCAGGGAGCAGGCTGGCATGGGGCAGCTCAGCCCCTGAGGGGTAACCAAGGGCTGCCACCAGCCCTGCCCGCAGGGATGGCCACCAGCCTCCCCCAGCACACCCTGGGGAAGACCAATTCAGTTCTCCAGAGGTGGCTCTGCTCAGATGTAAACCCCAGCACTAAATGAGGATTCTCATCAGGCACAGCTGAGTGCCCACGTGGGAGAGGGGAGCAAATTCCCAAGCTGATACAAGTCCCATCAGCCGCCAGCAGACACAAAAGTGGGTTTTTTTCTGTTTCACATGGTCTCCTATCCTCATACGACACCCCACTGACTACAACTCAAGCCTGGCAAATGTAAAACCAGCCAGGTTGATCTAAGGGCCTGCTGCTGCCCACCCTGCTCCTTCCACAAGCACTGGGTGACTCAGTTTCTCACCCCATCCCAGCTCACACACCCCGCTTATTCCAGCCTCAGAGATTGTGGCCAGTTATTGGGCTGCAGGTTGCCAGCAAGAATCAAGAGTTTTGCACGCTCAGGCACTTTCTGTGCTCTAATTCATCGTGTTGTCCTCTGCCATCTCCAAACACGTTTGTAATCAAAGTCTGGGACCCTCCAAGCTTCCTGCCACAAAAACATCCCAAGGTTCAGCACTGCTGAAAGGTCCCAGAGGGTGTAAGTCAGGCAAGGTGAAAGCACCAGGGTCTCGTGTTCAAACACCCATCACTGACCTTCATGCAGAGGATGAGATACATGGAATGGTAAGAGGGTCCAGAGGACAGAGCCGTGGCAGCGCTGAGGAAGCTGTGGCAGCAAAGTTCAGCATTGGGTCCCTGTGCCCAGCACAGCCACTCCAGGATAATTGAGCTTCAATCCTTCCCGGAGTCATGAGATCTGATCAAAGCACTGCCCAACCCAGGGAAACAGGTATCAAAGTATGCACTGGCCAATAAAACAGCTTTTATTGGGAGTCCCAATGCCTCTTTAATGTTACCAGATTTATCTTAGGCATGTGGGTGGATTTCTTCCTGTTGTCTGCAACTTGGTGGACTCAGGCTTCCAAAGTCCTTCCCAAGAGGTAACCCCTCCCCTGCCTGCCCTGCTGTGTGTGACAGGACCAGGAGACACCACACCTTCCTCCAGCCTGGATGAGGACACATTCTGGTGGAGGAACATCCTGCAAGAAGATCCTGGAGGAGACTCCAGCTCCAGAGGCCACCAGGCCAGCTCACACCCAAGCTGTCTCTTCTTGGCACGGGGTACACAGCACCTCAAGCAACAGGTTTCAGTCCCACCTGGGCTTTAAGGCATTCTCCTCACAACAACAGGATCTTCTTCAGACCAGACTCTTAAACACGCTTCCCCCCTGCTCCACACCTTGTCAAGCCTTGTCTAATTAAGAAAACAAAAGCTGGATTACATCACAGGGTACATGCACACGCCTGTATCACATCCTAGATACAGGGTCACCCGTGCGTGGCTGCCAGGCAGTGACAGTCCTTCAGAGGAGCAGAGACAACGGGGTCAGTGGTGACCCAGCCTTGGAAGGGATGTTCTCAGCTTGTTCAACAAAACCACAGCCAGTAGCTATCTCCTCCTGGTCACCTGCATTTCAGCATTTCCCCTCTTGCCTAGACCTAAATCCGTGTCCAACACCACCAGGGTCCCACAAAGCAAATTTCGAGGAGCACCATGAGAGAGCTGCACATTTCACCTGCCCCACCAGACCCCACCCCAGCCGTTCACATCTCTGCCAGGTATTAATAGCTACTTCCTCCTCACTGCTCTTCTGGTTTTAGAAATACATCTCTCATCTGGCGAGGGTGGATGGGAGCCCTGTAGATGCTCGGCTGGTTGTGTGCTGCTCTCCTGTCACAGCCCAGAACCACCCACATTTGGCGACTGGGTTTAGTGCCAAAGGGAACACCAGGCAGGAGGAGAGTTCAATGGCCTGAGGCACCGACCAAGCTCCATCCAAAAAATTGCTGGGTAGTGAAAACCCCCAGAACCAACTCATCAACCAGGGCAAATCCCTCTGAAATGTCACTGTAACCATAATTTGAGATTTCTCATGGCTCTTGCTCTCCTGGCTGAGGACATCTAACAGAAAGCAAGGCAGCCCAAACCTTTCCCAGGCTTTAGCTGAAAGCCCAAAGGAATTTCTAAGCATCATCTGAACAAACCAGAGGATTGCAGACCCACGCGAGCCCTCCCTCGGGCTCGTGCTTCCCTGTGACCTCCCGGTGTCGCGGCTCTGCGGACAGGAAGCAGGGGGCGGAGGATTCCCCAGCTCCAGCTCCAGGAGGGCTCTGCCAACGCCGCTTCCCCTTCTCCCCCACTCCCTGCACTCGTGACACCATTTTCGAAGACACCCAGCGAGGAGACCGCCACACCCACGCGTCTTCTGCAGGGACTGGTGACAGACCCCGGGCAGGCATCGCCAGCCAGGGCCGGCACCCACTGCTGCAGGGATGCTTCTCCAAAGCCTTTCAAAGGGTTTGGGGTTGCCAGTGGCTGTGTTGCTTCCCAAACACATCAGGGTCCCCTCTCTCTTTCTGCTCTCCAGCACAAATTCTCGGCTCAGGGACACGGTGGATAACGCCAGTGATCTCCAACCTTGGCTTATCACAGACTCCAACCCTTCAAATGACTGCACCAGAGACAAGACAACATCTTATCAAACACGAAAATAAATCTTCCTAAGTGTCTTCACACCAAACAGTGAATTTTGGGGCAGCACCATTAGTTTAGTGAGCCAGTGGCCCCAGGCTGCACGGCGGACAAGCTGAGCTCTCCGCAGGTAAGTGAAGTCCACCTTGCTGCTGGACACTTCAACAGCTAGAACATGCTCTCCTGTGCTGGACATTACTGAGAGTTCAGTAATCTCATTATTCTGTCTGGGCACGTCCCAAAAAAGGTGCACTGAAATGGCAACATGGCATAATCTGGGCTTTTTGGGCATTGCTCAAAAAAGATGGTTTTTTACCTAAGCCTCCAGAATTTTGAGCAAACAGCAGTGAAGCCTAACGAAAACTCTCCAGCATGCCTAAGTTCCACACAAATTACTTTATGCCATTATTTCAAGCCAAAAGGAATAAAAATGAATGAGGAACAACGGGAACATTAAACCCAATACACTGCAGTAAGTGCAGAAAGACTCTCATCCTGAAGGGCCGATTCCAGCTCTAAAAGGCTTTCACTGCCCAACGCGGTAGAGATTCCTGGTAACTTATAAACAGATTATAATGACGTTCCAAATAAAGATGTGAGTCAGCTTCATTTTAAAAAATTAAAGAAACAAAGAAAGCTAAACTAAACTAAACTCAGGAGAAGGGCACTGGGCTGGTATTTTCACATCTCATTCATCTGAAAGCAAAGGCACAGCCAGAGATTAGTGGAGCACCCAAAACAAAACTAAAACACGTGGGCAACAGAGCTAAATTCAGCCCTTTTTGCCACCACAAGCCTCAGGAAAACCCAGCACAGTGAACCACGAGCACTGCAGCTTGAACCCAGTGTTCCTGAATTTAGGGAAAAAAGGAAAAAAATGAAGGCTAGACACAGAAAACATTATGGAAGAAAAACCAACATAAGACACAGGATGACTTATAGAAACCGAAGAGATTGGAAGCTGGATGCTAATGGGATTTTTTTAAAAATAAATGATCAGTGTTTCCTGTATCCAGAATAAAAACATGGAGCTCCAGTTTGAAAATCCCTAGATGCCACCAATCCAGGTAAAATCCCATGAAGCTGAGCAGCAACAGGCTCAAAGCAGACGAGAGCAAAAACTCAATAAGTCCCAAAATGTGGATGCTCCTGCTCCACCTTTTGCCTTAAACTACATTTTCCCACTACTTATAGCACAATATTGATGACCAAGGCAAACATCTGAGGCCAATGCACCCTCAACACGTTCTTCAGCACACGAATGATGGCCCGACCCTTAACGAGCTGCCCTGCTGCACCCCTGCCACACCAGCTGGGCGGGAGCTGCTCTTGGGTTGGGATGCAGACTCAGTGGATTCTCCTGAACCCTTTCCTGTTTGAGGTGATAAAGCTACCTCTCCAGGCAGGCAAAACCTTTTTTTTTACCCTGCACCTGAAATGTAACTCATTGATGCAGGGCAGAACCGCAGGGATTTTAGTGCAGTCCACACAAGCACAAAGCTTTTCCTGCTCGCTGCTCAGCTGCTGCTGATTTCCTCCCTGCCCCAGACAGAGAACCTCGTGTTCAGCACTGAAGTTCTGTAGCTATTTACTCCAGGGAAGGCTTAGGAGGCTAATAAACAGACCCTGGTCATGCATGTTGGAAAAGAACAATAAAAGAGTTAACGTTGAAGTCAAACAGCCTCCCACCAACACTCCTCTCTAAGTAGGAAAATTTTTCAGTGAAGGCACTAAACTTGCCAAGGTCTTTTAATTCATCTGGCAGGTCCCAGCAGCCCCCTCTCGCTGTCTGCAGCCCACGATTGTGCTGCAGCCCAGGCACCAGCACCGGACAAAAAAACACCATCACATTTAACCTCCTTTGTTTCAAAAAGCCCTTTTTCCTGCAGAAAGTGGCTTTGAGCTAAACACAACTGCTGTGGGATTTTTTTTTTTCCCCTTCTTACCCCTCTGCTTATGCCCAGGGAGAAGGGCTGCCAAATTCCCAGGGACACAAAAAAAAAAAAAAAAAAAAAAGGAAAAAATTCAGTATTTGAGAAGACAATGGAGGTGCGGGAACAAGTTTCCACTTTGAGCTGGAAGATGAAAAGCCCGTTTCACGCCATTAGAGCAGCAGAGCTCTGGAACAGCTTTCCAGTGGGAGGCAGTGGGGGCAAGAGAGGGAAGGAGGTGCGAGGCAGAGCCCCGTCACTCCCCGAGGGGATGGGCAGAGTCGCTGCAGATGGCAGCACTTGGCAGGACCCGATGACTCAGTCGCCTTCCCGATCTGGGTTTTTAGGACCAGCGGTTGGATGGGGGGAAGGGGAGGCCGAGATCAAATCGGTGCCCTCCTCAATCCTGAGCAAATCAAGCCATCCCCAGGTGTTTCCCTCTAATCACCGCCCTCAGCCGGTGACATCCCGGGAATGGAAAAGCTTCACCTGTTGTAGAACTGAGAAAGGAAAGGCGTTCACAACCACCTCAGCCACCACCAGGCACCCGCAGGCTTAGAGATGCTCTGTTACACCACAACACCAGAGCTGCTCGGCTCTGCAGCACAAAGCTCCAACTCCAGGCTCCCCTCCAGCGTGTGCCTTCTGCTCTTCCTCCATCCTTCATCCCCTCTGGGCCTCAGGCACAGAGGCCGATGTTACCCAGGATCCATGTCCCAATAATCCATCCCAAATAAGAAAGATAAAATGATAACAAGCCACGTAAACTGCTGCTGGAGGGTTCAAACTGCAGGATTGCTTTGATGGGATTTCCATTTCAGTCTTCAGAGCCTCTCTGTCCTCCTACAATGTAAAATGATTCTCACTCCATGGAAACACGAGCCTAAGTCATAGAAAAATAGAGTAAAGAGAGAAATACTCAAGGTCTTGTTATGCCCTGAGATAACCATCCGTCTCATGATGTGAGGAAAGATTGCCTGAGACAAAGAATCATTTAGAAAAAGAAAAGGCTGAACTGCCACATTAGTCTTGAAGAAAAAAAGATTATTCTAATGCACAGAGAGCCATCACACACCAGCAATTCAGTAACATTGCTCAGTTTGCACTTAAGACTGCATTTACCATGCTGTCTTCACTGAGAAAGCACAGCTTTAAACCCACAAAAAACACAACACCCAGGACACGGAAGTGTGTAATGACAGAGGACCCAAAGCCCCATCTAATGACTTTATTAGTGGCTCCTACCCCGGAATTCAGTCCCGAAGATGTAACCAAGGCAGTCTCATTATGCATTACAGATCGATAACATTTCTGCAACTGAAAAATCTTTTATTCAAAACAACCTTTCTTTGCAATTTAAGGCGTTATAAAAACGCAATTAATAAAAACCTAACGAGAAACTTAAAAAAAAATTACATACACAAAAAACCTGCAAGTGAAAAATGTAATCTCTCAGTTATTTTACACTCTGATTTTCACTTTCTACTTTAGCATCCTGTCTGCATTCCCAGCTGTCATGACCCCTGTAAAACTGTTCCCTCCACCTGAGACATCCCTCAAAATCTGTTTGAAAGCTCTGGTTTTGCACAAGAGATTTTTTTTTTTTTGCCAGACATATACACGGGTCCTGGGGAAGACCCAGCTCTGACCTTCCTGAGCACCGCATTCAATACCCCATTCCACCCAGCTGCGAGCTTGCATATCCTGTGCACACACCGGGGAAACACATCTTGAACCGAGCAGCCTCACAGGGCTTGGCCGCTTCAATAATCCTCAGTCATGATTAAGTGGCAAATTCTGGCCCAGCCCCAGGCAAGCAGCAGGTTGTGCCCAGATCTCCCCGAGGAGATGGGATGATCCTGCAGGGCATGAAGTTATTTACCCAGCGCAAGAGGAACAGTCTCCCCCGATGCCCCCTGTCCATCCCCAACTTCGATTTTTGTACAGTCACAGCTTAGCCCAGCAATGCACCAGGAACCCAGGGGTTTGTGACAGGATACGGAATTACCTGGGACAAGCTGTGGCTTCAGGGCTCTGGCTACTGAGCCTCTCCCAAATGCCAAAACAGTAACAAAAGAAAATAACCCTTTTTGACAGCAGGGAAGGAAAAAAACCAAACAAACTTTCACTGACTGGCTGATTTCTCAAACAAATATTTCCAAAAGAGAAAGAAAACCCAGCTGGCTTCCAAATACACAAATTAAAGTGACTAACAGAGAATTTTCCCCTGTTACATTTCCAACCCATCCTATTCTTTATGAGCATCCCTGAGCTAAATGGCTACCTCCTATCATGGATCCTGTACTAACAGGGTGTTTCAGGGAAAGGCACTCACCCCCCTGAGAAACAGCAATAACAAATCAGGCATGCTGATCTTTGCCTTCCCCCCAGCTGTACCAGACCAGCCCAATGATGACACTCACATGTGGGAAAGCACAAGTCTGCACTGCTTTCCTCATCTTCTGTTCATTCCCCACCCTCTCTCTTCTTTCCTTCTCTCTTCGTTTTCTCTTTGATACTTTTCCAGTGCCAGCTGCCCACCTGGTTCCAGCTGTCACCTTTATCTTTCTGTGCATCCCACTTCTCAGCAAAGAACGTTCTTGCACCCCTTTCTGGAGGCTCTCTGGATACTTATCCTGCCTGTCCTGCATTACCTCATCCCCAGAAAGACCTGGCCTGCCACACCTGCCCAGGATGAATAACTGAATTCAGGCTGAATATTTTCTACATTACCTACAGGCACAAGTGAATATCTTATGTTAATTAGCCCAGGGCATCTCAAGTTTATTGTCACTCCCAGGCAGAGCAGCACATTACAGCACCATGAATAGCTCTCTTTTGCCAAAGAAACTGAAGCGAAGTAGGCACTAAAGAAATTGGGTTGATGAACATGGAGCTGGTCCTAAAGAAGTAGTGCCATGAGAGTTCAGAAGAGGCTGAACGATATTAATATAGCACATCCTGACTTACAAAAGACACTGGCCCAAATTCTCTTCTCTGACTTTCAGATTCACTAAGACATCTCTGCATGCAAATGTCACCAAAACCAAAGTATGGTTTTGTTGTTTTACAAGCCCTTTTATTCAAAAAGTGCCTTTAACAACAACCCTCTTTCTCTGAGGTGAGCTATCTTATTGACCTACAGCTTCATCTCCACCCTGGTGATGCTGAGAAACTTCCCATTTTTCCTAGGGGCTTTATGTTCTATACCCACAGGGCGAGGGAGAATCACCCCGCTGATCTGAATGGCCCAGGTCTGTGAAGTTTTCTCCGGGAAGGAATAATTTAGGCAGACACCTACTCGGGGAGCCCAAGCTGTGCTCAGCAAGACACCTCCGCGGTGGGCTGGTACAGTCAGACAGCAACAGCCGGCAGCAGATGGGTGGGAGCAGGCAGAGCAGCGCGGCGCTGCAAAGCCATTCACGCTGTGCCCAAAGTTCTTTGTCCTTTCCAGCTGGGTACCGGAGGACGCAGCGCATCTGAAAGTGAACTGCAATGTCCTGGGATGCAGATTCGGGATATAAAACCACTGGTAATGGTACGAGCTGAATAGCGGTATCCAATAGATCTTGACATCCTAAACAAATCAATAGCTGGGAAAATAGGGCTCAGCTGAAGTGTTGGGTTTTTCTTTAACCTATAGAATGACAGAGGCTGAGAAGGACATCCTTTCTACACACCTCCTCAGAGCCATCCTGCTCAAGCTAATACAAATCAAGGTTTTCCTACATGGCGATTTTTTTTTTTCTTTTTTAAAAAAGGAAAGTTCCCTGCTCTGCAATTTTTTTAAGGTTGATCTCAAAGGCAGATCCCACCACCCCATGCAGACTCTGCTCAGCAAAAGCATCATGGCCCGACCCCAAAAATTCACCATCCAAACGGCGAAGAAGCCATTCCCAGCCCAGATTTTCTCCCCTCCGCACACGAAGACGTCTATAGACATTCCAGCCCCGCTCCCTGCGCAGCTCAGGCACCCATCGATGGCAGCTGGGCAAAGGTTGTTGGGCAGGATGCCCGCAGCGCTGCCTCCGGTTGTCCCCATGTGTTTGCTCACTGACAGGGCAGAAGCAGCCGAGGGGACACGGGGGACACGCGGCCCCCGCAGCCCAGGGCACCCCGGCAGAGCCCCCACCGCCCGGTTACCGGCCCCGGCTGCGCTGCAGCCCGCGGGGACCCGCCGGGATGACATCAGCGCTCACGGCCGGGCGAGGAGCCGGGCCGGGGCGGGGGAAAACTGGGGAAACCTCGGCCGGGGCTGGTCCGCGGGGACCGCGGCAGCGCAGCGCATCCCTCCACCACATCCCCGGAGCATCCCCGCTGCATCCCCCCGCGGTGGGGAGGGGGGTCGGGCACACCCTCGGCGGGGCGCACCCCCCGCCGCTCCCGGAGAGGGCAGAGCCCCGCGCCCCGTCGCTGCCGTGCCGGTGCCGTGCGGTGCGGACAGGTGCAGATGCAGCCGCCGCCCGCGCCCCCCGCCTCCCCTGCCCTGCCCTTACCCGGGGCGGCGCAGTCGGCGCACGCCGCGTTCCCCGGCCGCTGGAGCAGCTCCACCAGCGCCTTCCTGCTCCTCTCCTTCNCGCGCCGGGGCGGTGCTGCCCTGCCCTGCCCTGCCCTGCCTGCCCGCCCGGAGTGCCTCTCGCCCGCCGCTGCCGGAGCCGCCCGGTGCCGCCGGTTCCGCTTTCAGCGGCGCTGCCGGCTCCCTGCGCCGCTCGCCCGCGACCTCCAGCGGCAGCGCGTCGCCCGGGCGGCCCCTACCCCCGAAAGGGGGTCCCCGACCTTCAGGGCATCCCATCCCGCGGGGTGTCCCCGGCGCTCAGGGGTGCCTTCCCTGGTTTAACTCCTGCCCGCGGAGGGGATGCTGTCGCCGGTGGGAGCAGCGGGGCAGGGCCGGGTGGGAGCCGAGGGTCTTCACCTGTGGGAGGTGGGCAGCTGGCAGCAACCCCAGCCCTTGCTGGCCAGGGCCTTGCTACTCGAGCACCTGGGCAGGTTCATGAGCAGCACGTTTGGGGTGCCCCTCTTACATCAGCATCTTTTGGGGGCACTTGTGAAGGTTTCACTGGTAGCCCCACGCACTCCAAAATGCTCCTCCTTCACTGCTGTCCTTGCACATCACCACCACCTTCCATGGCTGTGCCTTGGCAGGACCGTCCTCCAAGCATCTTCCCACGTTTTTCACACCCTCCACGGTGTCAAGGGAGTATCAGGGGGGAAAACATCCTTGTGTCATCATGGCCATGCATCTCATGCCATCCATGGGGCAAGACTCCTTGTTTTGCCAGCCAAAGACTAAAGTGTCGCTCAGGGGCAGGATGTGGGAAGCCTTTGGCCAAAGAAGGGTTCAGAGCTGTGTCTCTTTAACCCCTGCTGGAACCTTCCTCTCAAGCATGGGTCACCTGTGATGCTGCTGTGTCCTGTTTGTGGTTCACACATCTCTGCTTATAAAAACAATTTTGGTTTTGCAAAGCAAGCCCCCATTTAAATCACCCAACTCTGCTTCCTCCAACAAAGCAGAGCCCTCCTGCAGGCTCAGCTCATGCCATTCATACTGCCCATGAGATTCAGGGTGTGCACAAGCATCTGCAGGAGGAGGCTGCCAGTAGCTCCTGGAAAACTTCCACAACCAAACCACCATCTTGATCCTGCAAACATGAGGATGTGAGCAGGTTCCTGAGAACACTTTGTGGGAGAAAATAGCCCCTTAAATACAGGCAGAACCACAGCCTGCTACATCTACAATGCTGCCTTTCCCTGGAATACATTTTCCTAAATGACCTTTGCATTTGTGCTGCCAGACAAGAGACTGTATCCAGGTTGATTTCTGACTGTTTTAAACTGATGCTGGACCGTTCCTCGCTGACTCAACCCTGTGTTGCACATCGTGCTGGCTTTGCTGGTTTTACACACATAGCTTGATAATATCTGGAAATTCCCTCCCATCCTAACCAAAAGCATAATCCCCCACACAGACCTTTTGTGGGGAAACTGAGCTGCTGCATCCAGACCCTCACCTTCTTCAGCCTCCGAGTCACTAACCTGGAGCACTGACTTCTAACACCCTCCGAGTGAAACCAGCTCAGCAAAGTATCTTAACCCTCCACATCTGTGCTGTGTTCGAGCTTGACAGTGTAAATGCTGCAGGATCAGAGCTTTACCTAAGCCCGGGTTAGGCCAGGTTTTCATTTGCACTTTGGCTTTTCCAGAAGATGCATTTGCTGAATGCTTCATGCAATAGCCAGGATGCTGCACATCATCATATACTTACCACGGGCCGGGGCTGGGAGGAGGGAGGGGGTTTGGTTTGAAAGTCTCTGTTTAGCTTTCCATTAAGACTTATTGATTCTCTTTAATTTTTTGTTCTCCTGGTTGCTAGGCAATTCTTCTCTCTCTCCTCCGCGTGCTGGAAGCCAGGGCTGCAGACAGAAATTTATATCTTGTAATGAAATCAAATAAAACAGAGCCTTGTTGTCAATGATGAGAGGGGAGAGTTTCATAAAGGACAGGTGGAGCAGGAGAGCAGGGCCAGCAAGGGTCGATCAGCAGCATCCTCAGCATTTAAGTCTCATCACAATTACTCCAGACTTCACATGGGGAAACAAGCAGCCCACGTGGGTGGAGGGAATGTGGAGAGACAGGGAGAAAAGTTGGAACTAAATGAGCCAGAAATGAAGATAAACTTTTGTTCAGTGGAAAATCAAAGGCTTGAGCCGACCTCACACGTACAAGGGCATCTCTGTAAATTTACTCCTGGTTTATCCAAGGTTAAGAGGTTGGGTATTGCCCCAGTGTTGGTTGGCACAGTGTTGACCCAGGGCAGGCACTGAGGTTCTCCTGATGGACACTGACTCCTGAGGGCTGTGATTCCTGGCATAGAGCAGGGACTGCATCTGAGTTTATATCTCACACGGGGTAAAGAGCAAAGGTTGCCCCTGCAGGGCTGGTGGAGGCTGATGGGCATCACTGCTCAGCCGTGTCCACGTCAGACTGTTCCCTCCTCTGAGCTTTGCCCCACACTTTTCCTGTGGGCAGCACCTTTCAGGGACCGCCTAAATGAATTTGCTCCAACTTCTTGCGAAGTCTCTGACCAAACTCTGGAGATGGGTTGTCGCTGTCAACGCATCACCCGCATTCAGATGCTTCCTGTCTCTCCACTGCTAAGCGACGTGGAGGTCTGACATAAATTCATATCCATATGTATGTAAATACTTGCATATTTATGTGCAAGATGTGTTTGTTTGTAAACACACACACTTTGAACTCAGTCTTTTCTAAATCACAAGGTTGTTGCCTTAGAAACGGACGTTATTAATGCGATCTCCCGAGGTGCTAAGCACAGTGGCAGCAAGGGCAGCCTCTGGAAATGCCACATACCGAGGTCAGGGCACAGAACGCTCAGAAATTTCCTGGGAACCTTTCCGTCATCTTTGTGGCGACGCCCTGAAAATGCGCAGACGTAACCATCCCTTCCCCTTGCCCTTCCCTATCAGCTCCTCTCACCCCGAGGCTGCCTTTTGTTAGGAAGGAGCTGTTTACACTGGGGCGTAGTTAATTTCGCAGCCCTAGCCCTGAAATGGCTAAATCAGTGTCACAACCGTGCAAGCAGAAGGGTGTTAAGCACAACCCTTGATGTGACCCGGGAGCGCGTTCACAGCGGAACGTGGGGGAGCATTGCAAATTCCTGCGTGAACAGCAAACCTGAACAGAAATATCAATAATTCATGCCACGGCAACTGCATTCAGGCAAAACTCTGGAGTAGCAGATACACCAGGCAGGATTCCATAGGCTTCCTCAGCACCACAGGGGAGGCGGCTCTTGCAGCTGGAGGTTTGTGTGAACAAGCTACAGCACTGGCACCTATGTTGAAGCAGCTCGTTTCCGTCGCAGTATTGGTTTCCTGTTCAATAGACCAAAAAAAAACAAAAAAGGAAGAAACAAATCCTAGAGGTTTTTCTTCAAAAAAAGAAAGGGTTTTCCGGGTTATCCTGTTACATCAAGAGCGGCTATAGCTGGGAGGGAGGAATGCCACAGAGCAGAGAGCTCAGATCAGGGCAGTTAAAAACTCTTGAACCAAAAATCCAATACTGATGCCAACTTTCTCTCATTTTGAGCAAATTGCTGTATGGAGCCTGTGGGATCATTTTTGTGTGGAGCAGGGAAAAGCACACTCACAGCATCTGTGTGGTTAGGATGTGTTGATCAAGTGGAAGAGGATGATGCAGGAGAAAATGATGCGAGGGTGGAGAAAGAACTGTGATGTCCTGCGCCTGCAGAGCTGCTCTGCACCTGCAGCAGCCCTCAAAGAAGACAAAGTGTTGTGCAGCTCTAAAAGTGTCTCACTGCGGAGCGATCTGCAGATCAGGGTTTATTTCCATTTGCATGGTGGTTAGCTCTGTCGCAGCCCAGCGTTACCAGTGTGAAGGAAGGGGAGTCCTTTACTCCCATGATTTAATACTCATGCAGTTACCACCATGCAAACCAGACCACAGATCCTCTATAGGGAAGCAGAACTGGGGAGAATGAGGACAAGGGGGNGGGGGGGGGGGGGTGGTTCAGACCAAAAATCTTTTTTTAGATTTCTGCAACGCCCTAGGGCTGATCACTGCTCTCTCACAGCCATGCTACCACAACAAGGAAATTTCTCCAACCACCAGCCCATCATGTGCTCGGGACACAGATGCTTTCAGTTTCTTTTCCGCCTGCCTCTGGCCAGCAGCGGGCTGGTTTGGGGGGCAGCACGTAGTTGCAGGGGCTGCTTAGTTGCTCAGACACCATGGCTGGGAGCCAAAATACACCTGAGAGAGAGAGCGAGGGGGTAATTGATGGCTCGAAGATGTTGGCTATTTGTATGTCTGCTCCACGGCACCTGGGGAAATCTCAGTGTAAGAAAAACAGCTCTGCAACAGTCCTGCTGTTGCACCAAACCCATTGCCTACGATGTAAAATATGACATGGAGGGGGCAGCTGAGGGAATTGGCTCCACGGCAGCTGCAGTGAACCAGCTGGAGCTGTGCTGATTTCTATTGTCCAATGACAGGTTCTTTTCTGCTCACAGAGGAGATGAAATTAGACCAAGGAAGTCAACAGTTCACCTACGTCCCTGATAGACCACTGCTTTTAGCATTATCCCTGATTTATCCTAATTAAGAGACTTAGGCCTGTATGGAGAAAGCCAACATGTGTGTAAAGACACTCATACATCAGGGGATCAGCTCCTCCAAAAAAAGTCAAAGTCAAAGTGATTATTCAGAGTGAGACGTCATCAGTTCAGTCTGAGTCAGAGACCCAGCAGGACGGGTTCGGTGTGCAAACAGCAGGGCAGCACTTACCACGGAAATTGCTTTTGCTCAATTCCAATAATTTAATCTCTTCCTGGCTCAAATGGCTCATCCTTCCAGGAACAGCTTGGAGACATTCAAGCAGGAGACTGAGCTGTGTGATGTCACATTCCAGGGTGGAGACTCAAGTGGCCCACCCACCTGCTGCCAGCTCTGGGCTCTGGGAACCAGGGGGGCTGATCCAACCAGGGACACAGAGCAAGGAGGATGATGGAGATGCTACAGGCAGGACCACAGGACAGAGAGGCTTAAGCCCAGAACTTCACTTCTGGTCTGGAAGTCTCTTCAGCAGAGCCCAAGTCCCTCAGAAGAAAAAAGAACAAACCATTTCAAAAGGGCACAGAAGAAGAGACAAAACAGTGCAGTTATTGGCCCCAGCAGTCGGTCTCCTGTCACAGACTGCTGCCTTCAGCTGCTGGTCCAGCTCAGGCAGCTGAGAGCACATCCCCTTCTGTAGCACTGCTCGGCTGTGATTTGAATAAAGCAGTAGATGGAAACAAGACTGTGGTTTTTCTCTAGAAAGAGACTCAAAATGACAGCCTGAAGAGAGCTGCCAAACAGCTGGAGATGGTAATTCAGGCTCGCCCCCAGTTAACTTTGTCCACAGAAAGCTGAGGGCCGTGTCCTACCCTTCCTCTGGCTGCTGATGGGATTGTTTGGATGTCACTGTATGCTTCCTAAAAGCTCCCAGAACATCAAGATACAGAGCATACTGCTCACTTATCTGTTTATTACAGTATGCTTTGCCAAAGAAAAATCAGCAAAGAATTAATTAACAGCAATTATTTCTAGCAACAACAGAGCAGCCCTGCTCCAGAAGCCATGAAAACAACATCATGAGACCCCTGTGGCCAAAAAGCCTTTCTAAACAGGTGCAAAAATAAACAATTTTATAGCAGGGTATAAAAAGAGCCCAAGCCAGGTTGGGGAATGGCAGGAGAGCAGCCATTTCCGTGGCTGAGTCGGAGCAGTCAGCCAGGTGACTTTTGTGAAGGAGCTTTAATAAACAAACCAGAGCAGAAGCACCAACCTGAGTGAAAGAACCAGCAGGACCAGGCTTGTGCTGCCACAGAGGGTTTACTACACCCGTCACCCTGTGTTATTAGTGCTGCTGAGGTGATTTACTGTCCCAGTCAGTCCAGCCGATTAGAGCTGTGATCTAAAGTACAGCCAGCTCCAGTTTCAGTGATAAACATCACCCCCCTGCCTATTACTTGCTAAAATAAGCTGAAATAAAGCCATCAATCCAGACATCTCTGTGCTCAAATGAGTCCTTCTAGCTGGCACCACCACACCTGCAAGTCTCCTGCCATGCCTGCTAAAAGGATGGGGGTAGATGTTCCAGACACGTTCTCATTTTTCATGTGCCTGGTTCTTTTTCAGCAGCCGGTGAACTCAGCATCTCTGTCCCTTTGACCAGGACTTGCACCTCCTGTCAGCACAGCCCTGCAGTGACCTGGTTCCTGTAACGTCTCTGTGCTGCCCATGCATGCCCTGAGCATTTTCCCTCACACGGAGGTTGGGGTGCACCTCCTGCCAGAGACGTTCCTCTCCACGCTGCATTGTTGGCAGTGGACAGTCCCTCTTTCCCACCAGACTCTGCAGCACAGTTTGGGGATGGGGAAATTAAACTAAATCCCCACACTCCACCCACCTGGACCGCTCACACTGATGCCTGTGACACACAGGCTGTTCACACCTGATCCGTGGCACTGCCTCTGCTCTCCCATACAGATCCTGCCCTGGGACTGGGCTGCACGGACCCAGTGCACCTATACCTGTGGATCAGACAGAAACTGGAAAGCACAGAGAAGGGGGACGATTGGTGGTGCCTTAGCAACCACTGCGAGCATGCACATGGACACGGAGCTGTGCCAAACAACAGGCACGCCCCGGAGCCTGTGCTCTGTACGGGCTGGCTGGTGAGGACAAGGCTAAAGGCAACCTGCTTAATCCAGGGGTTGAAGGCAGCACAGCTGAGCTCCCACCTCCACACTAAAGAGCAAAAGCCAAGGGAAGCAAACTCAGCACCCAGCAAGGAGCCAGCCTCATTACACCCCTGGGATTTCCTACTTGGTGCTTACTCATGGGGCCGTGAAGGCTCATTTATCACTGGGAGGTTTTGCTCCTGCCTGGTTCAGCATCCTGAGTTACCAGCAATTTTCTCAGCACTGATCTGATCCGCAGCTTCTCTGCAATCCTGAGTGGCATTGGGAATTCTTTTTCCCCGTCTGGGTCTGCCCGCCCAAAAACTGGCTTCCTCAGTGTGGTGAAATGCTTCTCCATCCACCCAGCCGTGCTACCTGGGGCTGTCAGTGCAACCCAGAGGGGAAGAGCCCTCGGTAGGTCGGCAGCAGATGGCTGCAGCACACAGCATCACATCAAACCCTCAGGGTCGTCCTGGTGTCCCAGATTCAGTAGTGCTCTCATTCTCCTGCCTGGGCCGCTAAGGAGAGATGCTTCCAAACCCTGCTGAAAACCAGAGCATGGTTTAATAACTGAGAAATGCAAATTGAGCAAACGCAATGGGGCCTGACTCCCTCGCAGAGCATCCCCTCCCATGCTGCTGCCTTCCCACGTGCTCCCCTTGTTCAGCAGCTCTGCAAGCAGGATCAGAACTGGGTGCGTGAACAGGTTCTTGCAGAGCAGGGCTTGCTAGCAGCAAGAAAACTCCTCCAGAAATGAGGATTCTCCTGAAATCCTCCAGAAATGAGAGCTGTCAACTCCTCGAAGGTTACTAAAATAGACAAAGGACTCAGTTGTCCAAAAAGGCTGCAGAAGCACCCCCACCACCTGCTTTTTTAAACCCATCAAGGTGAAGTGAAATGCCTGGGTCATTCTGTCTCCTTGCTTTCTTCACGCCTCTGCTCTTTCTTTGCCAGGCTACTTTCCACCACTGCTCTTATCTGAGTTTACCATAACTCATAAGGACCTGGGCAGAAAAACATCCACAATACAAGGTGGTTTACAGTGTTGCTCATTGCCAGGCAGAAGGACACGTGGCCAGATGCCCCCGAGCCTCCCTCCCACAGCAGTGGGAACCTACCTCACTCTGTGTGGGAGCTGGGAAGGGCTGCCTGTGCAGGCATCCCACTGGAGGCAGGGGAGTGTGGGACACCAAGGGCTGCATTCAGCCCACCAGATTTGATCGACTGAACTGTTTTACCTCACAGAGAACTGGGGCCTTTGTTGGGCTACGTGGTGAATGCCAGGCTTGTCATTCAGCCAAGCCCAGCAGGAATCAGCAAGTCTAAGATTGATGCACCTGCTAATGCAAATCCCAAAATCTCCTGGATAAGGAGAGAGAGCACAAGCATCAGAACCTCTAGGGAGAGCCACAAAAAACCTGTCCCTGTATCATCATCAGTTCCAGGAAACAAAAAATGCATCAAGGTCTATCAAGTCCCCTGCACACACTCATTGGACTTCTAGGCGACTTTCTATGAAGCTCCTATTTTGAGCAGTGATCAATTATGCATTTCAAGCCATATGGCACCTTCATTCCAGAAGGAAGGCATTTTGTCTTGAAATCTGTAAGCCAGAAAATCTGCTGCATCCTGACAAAAATGCAACATTGCCAGTTTCTCACAGAAGCAGAATCATTAAGAAAAAGGAAAAAAAAAAAAAGCAGGGTAATTTTAATCAGATGTCCAATTTTCATTGAAATACCCTTGAAGAGGAAATATACCCCTTGTATGTGCACTTCCAGTCTTTTTTAAAATTAATCTGAGTCAGAGCTTTGATTTTTGTGGGAAACCTGATATAATATACAACATTCCCAATTTAGCAGAAGGATCTTCTCCAGCATGGATCTCCTCCAGGCACAAAAGCACTGAAGTCCTCTGGGGTCACTGGATAGATATGCTACCAGACATGACAGCACTCCTGCACACTAGCAGAAGTATCCTCCCCATCCCAGGAATTATGGATGAGAAACGTAGAAAAATACTGCTCTCCAGTGGAGTCAGAACACCCAAGGCACTTCTCAGAGCTGCAACAAGTGATGCTCCAGACATTTTTTATATGGGAGCAGGCTGTTCCTTCTCTCATAGCCTCCTACAACACAGGTTTCATTCCAGAGGCTCAGTGAAAATGGTGTTACCTCTCCGTTACCTGCTTGGAGTGAGACAACAAGGTGAAATTTAAGGGGTGCTTTAACTCAGTGCCCCTCACCTGGTTCAGCCAAAACCAAAAGCAGCAGTAAGTAAAAGCTGTTTTGATTGCTGCCCCAAAGGGCAAATAATCACCAGCAACAATGTGGTCTCCCAAAGAAACCAAGCTGGTGACTACTGACCATAAGCGTAATACCCAGCCACAGGGAATTCCTTGGACTTGAAGCTAGCAGGACAAATGGGGAGAATGCTTTGGGGAACGACCAAGAGTGAAGGTCAGCAGCCACACCCACTGCCTGCTCTGACTGCTCACAACCCCAAACATCCACCCCACGGGTGCTGACAGACCTTCCTGCTATGCCAGGTATGCCCTTCCAGGTGGCAGATGCAGCAACAATCCCTCCTCAGCACCGAGGCACGGCCTCATTGTGCTCCTACAAAGGACTTTGGACCATGGCCCATTTCCAGAGCAAGCACAGGAGGCTCTCTTTGCGTAGGCTTTTCTGTGAAAGCACACCCAGAGCTCTGGAAATGTTTATTAAACCCTTTCTTCCTGGTTCTGCAGGTCACTGTAGTCATTTGGAGAGATACACCTAGAGCTCAAGGCCTCCCAGGAAGACGTAACGATGGTTAACTTGCAGCAATGTTCTCTCTGTAAATAACTGCTGTGATCAAGATTAAGCTTTTCGTGGTTGAGTGGATTTTAATCTGAGCAAAGAATGTGTGGGCAAAGCTCTGCTGATCCAGAGCCCTCCGGGGACTCCCTGGGACCGATCCCAAGCAGCTGGGTGCCTCATTAGGGTGTGAATGAGGCTTTGCTGCAGAAAAGCTGCAGAAAAGCTACAGAAAAGACAATTACACCTCCCTGGCTTATTGATTTCTATTGCTATGGTAACAGCTCACATAGATCTTCACTCCAACACAGTCACCACTTCCTCCCGCTTCGGGCTATCCCTTCCACACCTGTGCAGTTACATCCAGGCTGGCAGGCTGTACGTCAGTCCCAGCTGAAGCTCGATTCCCAGTGGTTTGCCTGTCTCCAGGTCGCAGGATCTGTCAGCAGGTGGAGCTTCACGGCAGCGCTGGCACGGGCAGCACCTGGCAGGCTCCTCACAGGAAGATTGATGCAGTTGCGTGGGACCACTCCAGCAGCACAGCAGCTCATCAGCTCCAAACAGCTCCACCAAGAAATCAGTGCCCCTGACAAACTGCCTCCCCTGCAGCACACACACCTCAGCTCGGCCTTTCCAGAATACAGATTTTTTTCCCAATTTGGTGACAGGCTCCTGGAAAGGTTCCTCCTCAGCACGGGCACAGGAAAGTTGGCTATCAACCTACTGGTTTCCTTTGGCTTAAAACCCGCTGTCAGTTTAAAGAAGCAGAAACCTGGATACCACAAGCAAAGTTAAAATAAAGAGGTTTTAAGTGGAAAGATTTTAATAAACGATCTGTATGTCGGTAGGAATTAATTGAAGAGCATTCTGGGAACTCTCCCAGATGACTCTGGTGTTGCAGGGACTTGTCCCATTGAGCAAGTTGGGAAAACCATTTGACCCCGGGTCTGGCATTAATGGCTTTTTTCCCACCACTTCTCAGCTGCATTAGATCTCAGTGTCTGATGTCCCTCAGCAGCTCTGAGCTTACCTTACAGCTCCACTGAACATAATCCCTTCTGCAGTCAATGCTTCCAGCCAGGACAGATGTGCCTCTGCCCATTCCCTGAATTTTAAGCTATCCACTCACAGCTCTCCTCTTGTCCTGGCACAAGGGGACAGCAGCTGACTCACTGCGCTGGGAAGCAGGATGGAACATGCCCATGGATCTGGACAGGATGAGGATGTGATCTTCGGGCTGGTGAAAGGTGCAAACCTCTCACCCCCGCAGTCACTGTTAGGGTGGCAATCACTCAACACCTCAAGAACTTTGTAACAACCCGGAGGACAGAGCTGGCATCAATGTCTCAGGGAAACACGGATGGAACTCGTGAAGGAACTGCTTGGCCAAACGACAGTGCAGAGTAACATCCAAAAAATGAAACTACCACTGATAACAGCCCAGATTACTCCCCCAGCACTGGTGGGTTCTTTCAGACCTACCAGGAATTCACTTCGCCTTATAATATTCAGGGAGCACAGAAGCATGAAATTTGATTTCTTTCTTCTGGAGATGCTGGAGATTATTTTAATTCTAACTTGGTATCGCTGAAAGAAAGCTCTTATTCAGTGGTTTAATATAAAGTCTTTTAGTATCTGTTGCAGCAATACAATCTCTGCTTTCTTTCCTATAAATGTACTGATCTCACCAAAGGATATAATTTGAACCGTAGAATGAAGTGGAATAAAAATATGCGGCAGCAGGCGAATGTCCTTTTCAAACAGGAACCTGCTCTGAGCTGTGTGCACTCTGTTCCATCAGATTAGACAGAGCAACAATTTAGATCTCAGCCCCAATGATCAGTATGAGGAGCAGAAAATGTTCTTTCGCCCTTTCCCGGAACTCGGTAGGAGCAGATGCACAGCGGAGAGAAGCAGAAGCAAAAGCAGGCAGCAGGGGAGGTGAGATGTATCAAAGAGGGGATACCAAATAAAGAGGGAAGTGTGGGAGAACCGCCTTGGCAGACAGAGTGTGTGTGACTCTCTGCAGGCCCCGACCCTAAAGCTTCACTGCCACAGCCAGATACACAGAGAGATGATTCGCTGGGTTAAAAACAAAAACAAAAGAAGCAGGGCTAACAGGGCAGAACATACAGTGGAAAACACATCCAGAAGATTTACAAATTTACTGCCTGCTTGAAACACGTTTCTAGGGGGCTAACAGGCCAAATTATTTCTGCTCGAACTCAACACTAATTAAGAAAGACTTCAACTGCATTAGAACATGCAAGAGAAATACCACTATTCCCAGTTAAATGATGAAAAAATTAGGTGAACACTGCTGGCATGGTAAATAAAAGCAGAATCACTCCCTGACTGGTGTGTGGAACTAGAAATACTCTCCCAACAATGATGGAAGAAGAAATGACTGAAAAAACACCCCACCCCAAGTACCCCCACAGGACCCCAGTGTCTTCCATAGCAGGGTGGGATCACCCCAGGGATGGGGACCAATGCCAGTATTTAAAAAAAAGCAATTTTAAAGTACAACAGCCTTATTCCCACCTGGCAAGTAACTGCTGTGAGCATATCAGTACTGCCCACAGAAGAGTAATCAGTAGTTCAAGCCCTACACAATAAAGGACTGTTTGGTTTGGGTTTTTGCCCTCTTAAAATAAGACCTTACTGTTCTTACAGGGACATGGAGAACACTTTGGGCTGTAACTGTTTTGCCTCTAGAGAAATTAAAAGAAAGAAGTTAAGAAATACTTGAGCAAAGCAGACAAAGGCAGTACTTTTACTCATTTAAAGAAAAGTCTTGTTTTAGGAAAATTAAACTTTGGACAAAAGGTTCTTTCAGGAAACACATCCTATTGCAATATGAACACAATGTACAATATGTACTACATTCAGAGTTATGCTTTCCCTTCATGAGGAGCAAAGTTGTCTGTCTTCATCACGACTTCTCAGGTTTTTCTTCTGATTTCTCATTTATCAGGTCTTTGAATCCCAATTTTTCCAGTGGTTCGTTAGCCATAAGTTGCCTAAGTAAAAAAGAAGAAAGCAACAAAAAACATTTTAGAGAACACAGCCTATAACCAGGAGAACAGCAGCATTTTCTACTTCATTTACTATGATTTACCCTAAACAAATCCAAGACATCTATACAGAGTGCCTGCTGTTTGATAAGACCTCAGAAAATTCAGTTTTAGAAAAGCAACATTCAGGGATTATTTTTTTCTCCCTTAACAGTGGTTTTCCAATTAAATGTGTTGTTTCCTCATTTTTGGCACTAAGAGTTTCCTCAGAAACCGGCCTGACTCCTGGTTATCTTTAATTAGCACATTGCATAAGAGCTTCCTAAAATTCTACCAATGCCATTTACATTTTCCAGTGAATATGGCTTAGAACAGCATTTGTGGTGCCACTAAACTTTGCTGCAGTGATTTTCAAACTTGGTTTTGATTTGCAGCCTTCCCCACCAGCAGCCCATGCAGTGCATTCTCCCCAAACACAGGGAAATTGGTGCATTTCCCCCAGTTCCCTGACTCACTCTTGTACAGGAAGCATTACAAAGCAACGCATGAATGGAAACATCCCTGGAAAACCAATCACCAACACTTTCTTCGCTTGAACTGAGGAACAAGTTAAGACTTTTAACTTGCCTGCTTGAAACATATTTCGAAGGGGCTAACAGGCAAAATTATTTCCACTTGAAGTCAGCACTAATTAAGTATATGCAAGAAAAATACCACTGGCTCTGATAATTCATGGTTAAGTTATACATAACACCTTCAAAACATACTCAGAGCTTATTGAGAAGGCCATGCAGAAGGTGAGCAAAGTATGGGCTGCAAGTTAAAAGTTTAACTTGTAACCACAGTTGAAAACAAAAAAAAAAGAGCTTCACACTGGCCGTTGTGCGTGGTGGAAGCTGCCCAGGTCTCGCTGTTATCCCACAGTACGGGCTGGATAACATCGAAACCACAAGCCAGGAAACCTGCTGACGCCACACGGGGCACCTGTTTCCTTCCTGAACAAAAATTCCTGCGTGACCGCGGGCTCACTTCCCCTCCCGGTCCCGCAAAGGGATCCCCGCTCTCCCCGCCCCAGGGCCCGGCGGGCTGGCCCGCAGCCGGGCCGGCGTGGCGGGGGCCACTCGCCTGTCCATGCGACACTCCAGGTAGGCCATGGCGCTCTGCCGGCAGGCCGCGCTCTCGTAGCCGCTGTGGCGGAGACACTCCATGAACCGCTCCTTGAAGGCGCTGCACTCCCCTGCAACACACAGCGAGGGCCGCGCTACCGCCGCGCTGGGGGGGCGGCCCCGGTCCGGCGGGGCGGGGAGGGGCGCGGGGCAGGCCCGGCGCTAGGCCGCGGTACCGCACCGAAGTGATCCAGCGGGAACGCGCCCTTGTCCGGCGGCCGCGGCGTGAAGCTCTTGCTGCCGAAGTTCATGGCGGTGGACATGTCGCCGCCGGGGGTGGGGACACGGCCGGCCCGGTCCCCGCGGTCACTCTCCGGCCCCCGCGGTCACTCTCCCACTCGCTCCCGCCGCCTGGGGGAGCCGCGCGCCGAGCGCATCGAGCGCGTCACGTGACCGCCGGCGCGAGGAGAGGGGCGGGGCCGCGCCGCCATGGAAACGGCGTGGGCGTTGCTACGGCAACCGGAGCGCCGGCGGGAGCGAGGCGCGCGTCGCCATGGAGACGCCGCCGCCCGCCATGTTGGGCCGGGCCCGGAGCGGGAGCGTCGCTCCCGTTCGTGCTCCGACAGGCTCTGCGAAACAAACCGATTCCTCCTCACGAAACCCGTGTCATTGTCCTCATTCCCCTCTGGACGCTCCGAATGTTTTCTGGGTTGTCCTGTGCAGGACTTTCATGATCCTTGTGCGTCCCTTCCAGCTCAGGGTGTTTGTGATCCTGTGAGTCCGCGATTCGTTCCTGTGAACGGGTGGCTGTGATGGTCGTGGGCTGCCTGTCTGTGGAGGGGCCGGAGAAAGAGTCTGTGCTTGGCATTTGCGCATTGGGAAATAGAGGGAGAAAGAGCCAGGCTTGGAGCCTGGAGTCAGCAAATCCCTTCATACAGGATCCAGCCTTGTCCAACCTTTCCCTTTTCTCTCCAGGGCTGAGGCCAGGCTCCTCCTTCCCTTCTGCCCGAAGAATAAATTCCTCACCTGTCACTGCTGAGCTCTGGGTCTTGACTCAAAAGCCCATTTTCCGGACCCAGCTCTGGCTGGCGTGCCATCCCAGAGCCCTGGGGGATGGCACCGGCAGGAAGGCAGGATCCGCTTCCCTTGGAAACCCAGCGGGATTTCGGATGCGCCGTCCCCGCTCCGCTCAACCACCAGCCGCCCGTGGTGGCCACCATGAGGTTCCTCTTCCCTCATTCACCCTCGCACCGATGGGCAGCGCTGAGCTGTTCTGTGCCTCCTGCGAGCGATGGGAGAGCACGCGGGCTCCCATCCTGGAAACGCTGGCGGGACCCGTAACGCCAAGGGGGTGCCGGCACATGCTTGGGAAATGGTGAACTTCCAGATCCTCGAGATGTACAGCAAAGAAAAAAACACCCTTTTTTTTTTTGCCTGCAGGTTTATGGCACAAACTGTGCGGAGTCACAATATCCTCCTGAAAGGAGGATGAGAAATAGCTTTAATTTAACTCACCGAGTGTTAACCATGGATTACGCTGGTATTTCTTCTTCTTTGCCCATAGCTACAATTGGTTTAAGACAGTATTTTATCTGTTTTAAGTTGATTTTCTTTTAATTAAACGACTGAGCTAAGCAGAAAGAATTCAAGGCTGGGGGAAAAAAAATGGAATCGCTTCAATTTTTAAGGACAGCCATTATGGAAATATTAACTGCAGTTCTGTTTAAAGTGTCTTTTGTTTATGCTTTGATTGCTTTCTTATTACAGTATTGAAATTGTAAATGGAAAATTACACCATGTTCTATTACATAAGCAACTGGTTTGCACAGCTTGAAATATAAGGTTTTATTATTAGGTTTTCAGGGCTATGAACAATAGATGGGTATTATTGTGCAGTAAATAGCACTTTTCCACTTGACTTCATTACAACACTTAATGGTAAAAGGGAGATACTCCTCTTTCATAAATACATGCAGCAAACTGTCTCCCAGATTTCAGATGACCAAGCAGCAGGGAAGCAACTTTGCTTTATCTGGACAAGTTTAACTGAAGTGTCAAGGCACTTGACTTCAGCAAACTGTCCAAATTACGTTCCTCACTTTATGTCACAGGGGTCGACTTGCTGATTTCCCATGTGATGAGGGAAGAAGTCAAAGGAAAAAGAGGTGCGGAGATCCCACAGTGGAATTATTCCCAGGCAGACAGCAACAACCCTTTCCAGTTCTGTTTAACATCTTCACCAATGATCTGGATGATGGGATCGGGTGCACCCTCAGCAAGTTTGTAGATGTCACCCAATTGGGCATGAGTGTGGATATCAGGAAAATTCGCTTCCCCAAGCATTGCCACAGGCTGCCTGGGGCAGTGGTGGAGCCCCCATCCCTGGAGGTGTTTAAAAGCCACGTAGATGTGGCACTTGGGGACATGATTTTAGTGGTGGCCTTGGCAGCGCTGGGGGAACAGTTGGACTCAACGATCTTAAAGGTCTTTTCCAACCTAAATCGTTCTATGATTCTCTGCAAAGGCTACATCAACCTGCTATATTTTATTATATCCATTTTTTTTTTTAACTATTCATTAACTCTGGGTCTTTCTTTGGAGTCTTAAATGCTGCAGTTACTCAAATTCAGGTCAGGTATAGTATCAGGTGTTTGGTTATGATTACTTGATGTTTTTATTGCAAAAGCCAGTTGTATCTTCTAGAATTTCCTTTAAAGGTACAGGTTGTCATGCAATCTAATACCTGTGCTTTAGCAATTTAGGATCTATTTTTCCCAAGGAGATCAAATGAAACCCTCCATTAGATAATCATTGTGAAGAAAAAAAAAACCCCATTTGCGGATTAAACCAACCAGTTCCAAAAGAACTCAACAAAAACAGAGGCACAAAGAGCAGTGCCACAAACAGAGAATTAAATGATTTTCACATATTGTCTTTCAAAGGAGTGAGAGACTTTGTCAGCATCAGGGAAATCTGAAATAGCTGCTTCAGCAAAAGGGTGTACAAGAGAGATCAGATAATTCATAGTGTTTCACAGTATCTCTAGTCTGGAGTCCTGAGCCCTTGCCAAAAATTAGAATGCTCCAATTAGAAGACTTCCCAAACTAGGGAAAATCTTGGATCTTCCCCTTTCGAGTTACACAGCTTGATAGAATAAAAAAGAAATAAAAAACCTTTGCTTGAATCGGAGCCTTTCATCATTAATTATGGACTGAAGTAACATTTAAAACTGTTCTTTTCCAATGTTGTCAGATAGTGCTGAAAACTTATTCCACTATAGGTGTTTACCCATCAGCTGGACAAATATCTCCTCAGAAGGAGTTATGACACTCACCATTACTTTTTGGAAGCACCAAATTGAATATGACTAAAACTTTAGAGAAGAACCTTTATTCTTTTTTTACAGGCAGGGTAAAGTCCATGACTTCCATTATTTTCTCTCTCTCACCACGCTGCCTCTTTTAAGAGCCTGCAGACTCAAATTATCAGGTAGTTAATTGGAAAATAATTTATTGACAAGTCATGAAAGGCTTGGAGTAATGCACTAGGGGATTTTGTAGCTTGACTTGGGATAGCTGTAGGAAATTAATGAGTTGAACAAGACCAAGCACATTCAGATGCTGGAATTTGTGCCCTTGAGACTGCTGTTCCCAGCCCAGGCACAGAACACACCTCAGAGAAACATCCTTCCAGGATCACTCATTCCTACGCCTCACCTTCGTGCGGCGAGCATGCCGCCAGCTCTTACATAAGGCCTCTTGCTACATCACTGCCACAGGCTGTTGTAAACCATTTTTCTCCCTTTTAATTCAGGTTCCTAGACAAGCAAAAATGCAGAATATTGCCAGAATAGTCTGGGGAATGGGGATTTCTGTTGTGGATGATTAATGAAATATTATTGTTTTGCACTTACAGGGAAATTATAGTTTCATGCCAGTAAGGTCAGGGCCTTAATATGTTACGTGCTCTACAAAGATGTAGAGTGATAGCCCATTTTCTGTTATTACTGAGCCAAAATCTCATCAGGTTAGAGAAGAACATTGTAGAAATAGCAACGCTGCACTGAGAGGCAAAGCAAACCTTTATCTTAAATTGCTCATCACAGTTCTGGTACATCTAAATCCACATCTCCACCTGCATCAAGACAGGGGCCCAAAAGTAAGGTGCTGGGATCCTGCTTCTGTAGATACCCACCAATCACCCTTCATGATATGCCTCAAATTTCTCCTGGATTAATACCATTTCTGTAATATTTTGTTGAGACAGACAGAAGCCAGAGACCCAGAACACAAAATCCTTGGAGCTATGTCGAGGCATTTGATTTATCAGTTGTATTTTGAAAATCAACTCTTCATAACCCAACCTACTCAATACTCACTTCCCAGGTCAGGCTGCCTTGACTTGATGTAAATGTAGCTCTTCAAGATCATGGTTCTAGCTACAGTTACAAGGGATTTTACTGCAAATATTTTTGTAGATATGCACATTAAAAAGTCCATTACCAGCACCAAAGCCAAGGATCTCCCATGTATTTTCTCACTGAGTGAGACTCATGAAGGAATGGCATCTATTCAGTGCAAGGAGAAGGCTTTTAAAAGCAACAAAGTTCCCAAGAATGGTAAATACTTAACACAAGTGGGAAATACTCTCACTTTAGGCTCTGCACAGGGACAATGCACTAATCTCATGCACAGATTTTTTTATTTTCTTCTTCCAGTGACCAGACTCATCACATATAATCTTTCAGCTCAGAAGATGGGGAAAAAAACCAACCAGGAATCTCTTTTAAAAAAAAAAATGCAGCAAAATAATGATTTTTAAAGATATTTTTCAGGAGTCTTTCTTCCCAAAGTAGGTTTGCAACCCACACTGATTTGACAGATAAATGAAAAGAAATTAAAGAGTCATTTGTATAAAAATGAGCAAAGTGAACACTTGAGATACTGATCACTACCCTGTAGTGATCCTGTAGAAACAAAGATTTGCAGGGTGGGAAGAAGTGGGTGTAATCCAATAAAACAATGCAATAATGATGACAAATTCAAAGAGGTCGGAGTCGGAAAGCTTTTGATTTCTTTTTGCACTGGCATTTGTCAAGGCAAGCAAAATCCATTAGCAAGGAGCAGCCTGAGTCTTAACACATCTGGGTCTTTAAAAATGTTAATGTTTAATAGGGTGTGCTCAGGCTTTATATATCCCTGATAACAATGCACGGGCTGATAGGCATCTCCAGAGGCTGTAAATCAGTGGCAGAGCCTTGCAAGGCACACAAGCACTTGGTGTTCACTCTCATGGTTTATTATGTTATCAGCAGTCATTGACTGAATTATGGCCTTATAACAACTCTCTCCCCACATTATCCTACGGTTACTGTAGCACTGAACCCGTGTCCCATTAGAAGGTGATGTGACCTTCTCCAGATGAGCACACGGGAGTTACTGTGGTGTTTAAGGTGCGGGCTCATTTTCTAGAAGGAAATGATGAGTGCCCTGAGCTGTGCCCACAAAGTCGGCTTACCTGAAGGTGGTTCTGCCTCAGGCTGGTAGAAAGACAAAGACATGAGCAGGGAGCAACATTTTCTCCCCAGTCCTGTGTGGAATCCTCACCTGCAAGCCTGTAGCTGTAGGCTGAGTTCAGGATTGCATACGGGAAGCCGAGGGATGTGAGGAAGAGATGGAGGTGAGGAATCACACTGGCTGTCTCTTAAGACTGCAAAGGTTCCCTCCCTCTGGAGAGCTCATCCATCATGTCTCACAGGGCATCAGTCCACCAGGCTGCAAGTCCATGGGTTCACTACTTGAGAAAGGGTCTCACCCTGTATTGTCACCACAGATTGAAGTCCTTGGGAAGGTGCTTTTGCTCGCTCTGGCAGCACCCAGTTTTACTCCAACAGAGATCTATGTAAGCAGAAACAACAGATTTCCTCCTTTGGTACCCAAATGGCCCCATGTAGGGCTTTTTCTCTCCCTCTTACTGCATATTATAAAGTCTCAGGAGTCCCAGTAGTCACACCATTTGCTCAGAGAAGAATCTGGCAGAACAGGATATTTTTGGAAATGTCTGGGAGAGGAGGGTGCAGGCCAAGACCTCAGAGCTGTGCAGCAAATCTTGAGATGGACATGACCATCCATTGCCCTCCTTTCTTTGCCCACCGTGCCTGGTCCTGTTCTGCACAGGGAAGTTCCCCCTTGTGAAAAACTCCACTCCTGATAACAAGCCTTGGAGAGCAGGCAGACGTGCAGGCACCTTTTTCATGTCAATCTAGTTAGAGTTTATTGATTCCCCTTGCCTTTGGCTAATGTACTTTTCTTATTATTAATAAATAATCATCATTTTTCCATCAGTGTAGCCTGCACCCGGGAGCCTTGGAGAATTCTTGCAAAAGAATTATTAAACTAAAGATTTCTAAAGGGTTGAACAGCAGCACGGCCCAGTAATCTGCCAGAATTTGCAACTGGGGAGCAAAATATCCCCACTGAAGAATATGAGATAGAGCATCAAATCAGCTCCTTCCCCCACAGCCACCATTTCCAACATTTTCCAACATTTAGAAATTCTAAAATTTCTAACACTTCTGCTTTGTTGCCATCCCCCAAGGATGCAGAGTGTGGGGGCGGCTCTTGGGGAGCTGTCACCCGGGCACGTGGGCTCTTGCAGGACCCTGCCCTGGCTTGGGACATGACTCAGTACCTGCAGGGCCAGAACTGCTGCCATGTGCTCCTCCTAGGCAGCAGCTGCCCAGGCAGCCTCCCTCCTCCATCCTCTGCCTGGCCAGCTGCAGAGTCTGATCCTGGCTCCTCCCAAGTTACAAGGATTCAGGATCTCTTTCCCAGTCTAGGCAGGATTGCCTGCAGGGGACGGTTTCTCCTAGAGGATTGCAGCTGTTCATAAACAGAGAGTGTCATCACCAAATGCTGAGCCAGACATGGCCATCCAGGCACACAGTTCTCTGGGCAGTAAACTGCAAAATAGTGACTGAAGTGGTTTCAGGAGCATTTTGGGATTGCTGGTGGAGGATTTTGGGACAAAGACAGTAACAATGCTAGCAATGAAAACACTGATTTGCTCAAGGAGGTGATTTTACTGGGGTGTCAGGAAAGCAAAGAGAATCAGAGCTGTCACCTGTAAATAGATCTGCTCCTGTCAGCAATCCTGAATCCACCATTCTGGCTTCTCCATGGTCAGTCTCGTCCTCCCCGAGGGCTTGCTTGCCAGCTGCACCCTGGGCCATGCATTATCGTGGGCTTTCCCTCCTGTGTCCTGCTTCCTCTATTGCACCACCAGCCGTCCAGCTGAGTCCTGTGACCTGGCACGGTGACAGCAGTCCAGCATGGGTGCTTGTCCTCGAGTTCTGACCCTGAAATGCCACAGAGAACAACATGCCCGTAACACAGATCTTCACTGGAAAACAAACACCTCGTCCCAGTGTTATAGCTGAAATAAGAGCTCCAGATTACAATAATCCATGGTTCAGAATAAAAGAGGGTGTTTTATTTGGCAGGAAAATGGAGTACATCTGGTCTAGGTGGACGTAAACAAGTCTGCAGAGCCCTTTTCTCTGTGTGAAGCCACTTGCCCAGAAGGTGTGTTCAGGCAAGGACGGAAGGGCTATAAAGGGACCCCAAGATGCTCATACCCACACCTGGGTTTGGACATGGCCATGCAGAGTTTCCTGCAGTACGTGGGCTCCAGCTCGCTGCTCTGCTTGGCAGCAGGGCTCTTTGCTCTCCTTTACTTTCTCTCCAGCTCCAAGAAGTCGGTTTGCAAATTGCCCCCTGGGCCACGACCTCTTCCTCTGATCGGAAACCTGAACGTGGTGGACCTGAAAAAGCCGTTCCAGTCGCTGACAGAGGTAGGGGCTGAGCGAGCAGGCAGGGGGCAAATGTGCAATTCCTGAAGCGAGAAACACAGCTGGGGAAGTAGAGATGTGGCTGTGTTTGCTTTGTGTGGAGGGCAGCAGTGAGATATTTGGCATACAGGCAGGCTGGCAGAACGACTTCAGAGGTGCGCACACACTCACACTTGTATTTATATATATAAATATGATACACACACTCCTTTATTTACACACGCTCAAGGGTAGACCCCCCACTCCTTGCAATACGCTACAAATTGTCGGTGTTTTGAGCCTTTCAGAGGCTGCAGGTAAAAGGCTTGGGTTGGCCCAGGCTGCTGCCATCGAGAGATTGGCACCAGACCTCTAGGAAGAATGGGTGGATGGATGGGATGAAGCAAGAAAAGGTATCATCCCCACAGCAGAGGGAAAAGGGATGTACTGTGCACACTTATTTCCGAAACTAACGATATCTCTGCAATGCAAAGCACAACTCTGCCTCCCCAGCCCTTCCCCTGCACACACTGCCCAGGGTTATTAAGGCCTTGATGCATGGATTTTATATGTCTAGCTAAACAAATTGCTTTTTCTTACACAGCTCCATGGATACTTGTATTTCTAAAAGAGAAAAATAAAAAAATACTTAAATATTAAAAAGCCAGGGGCAATGTTTGTTTCAGAAAGTGTCTGCTGTGTTCCCGTGGGGACCTGGGGACAAGTCAGTGGGAATTCAGATTTTATCTGGTTGCTGTAGAGACAATCAAGGTGCTGTGAGGGACCTGTCACATGCCCTGTGTGTGTGCTGCTTACTGGACACTATGATGGGGGAAAGCTGGTCCCCAGAGAACCCCTTCAGCCACTTGAACATGTGCAGTGAGAGGGCAGTGCAGACACTGAAATCCTCCAGTCAGCTGTAGAAGAAAGGGCATCCTGTGTTGCTGAAGTACAGAATTCCTACAGCAGGCACACAGTGCTCATCTGCCTTGATTTATGGGGCAGAGGATGGTGTGGAGATCAGTTCTGATGGGCCCCCGGTCCTGAGCTCCCATCTGATCCTGGGCATGTTTGAGGATGTCGATATGAAACTATGAACTATTTTTGGCGGTGCTGGGGGGATTTTATGACACAAATGTCATGTGATGGCACCAGACCGATTTCCTATAATCTACCAAGAAGCTTTATTTGGGCTTTCAGGCCTGCCACATTCAATATTTGTGCTGCTGAGTAAAACCAGAGTGGATGCCGAGAAGCACTAATGCAAGGAGATGGCCAAAGGAAGGCTCAGAGGCAGCTGTGATTCCCTGCCCCTGGCTCTGCCACACACCCTGTGAGCTGCCAGGGATGAAAGAACCAGCGCTAATGTTATCTCCCAGGCCGTCAAACCACCGTTTGATGAAAACAAATTCAATTTGTCTGGTGTAATAACAGGAGCTGCTTCTAATCTGAAATTCAATTTGTGGAATGTATCTAATGCATAGAAAATGGTAACCCAGGCACATCAGAAACAAGAAGACATTTGGAGCGGATGGCTTGCAGTGTGTTCAAACGAAGCCTAAAATACCGAGTGAATGATTAGCTTGTCAAAGCCACCTTTCTGGGTAACAGATGATTCATATTTAATTTGCTATGAAAGCCTAACGCTCCTGTGACATTATCTACCAGAATATGCTTCCTAGTTGGATTCAGGTTTCTGGTGGCCAGCAAAGAATTTCGTGATGACTGCAGCACTACCCACCTTGCCATAATTAGAGACAAGTGCTGTCCTGAAAGAAAGAGTTATTGTCTGGCTTTGTTTTTGCTGTGTTTGTGGCTTCAGCCTCAAAGGTGTGTGCACGCCCGCTTGCCTCAGGTCACCAGCACTACAATAAACAGGCCTGCCTGCTACAGCATTCTCTAACCAGCCTCCCAGCGTGGTATTGCTGGCCTGTTACTGCAGAACACCACAGGAATGCAGTGGCACTTTACTGACTCCCCTGATAGGAGCACTGATAGCAGACACCTTGTTGTGCAAACAGGGTGCAAGCAGAGATGCTGGCAATCGATAGCTGTTGCTCACCACTTGAATTACAGCAGTACCTGGAGACATCAGGCAGGGCTGGGAGGCTCCTTTTGGTCTAGAAACCACCTAGGGTGGCCAGTACTAGTGTTTGAGTCCAGATCTGGCTTTGAATGAACATATTTATTTACCTTGACAGCTCTCCAAGATATATGGCAACGTCTTCACTGTTCATTTTGGACCCAGGAAAGTTGTGGTACTGGCTGGATACGAAACCATCAAGGATGCCCTCTTAAATCATGCTGAAGAGTTTGGAGAGAGGGCAGAAATACCCATATTTAGGAAAATGACACAAGGAAATGGTAATTGACCTTTCGGTTGGATAAGTTTTGTCTCTGTTCATTATATTCTCACAGCAGAGAGTATTGTCCTCTTACAGATCACTTTTTGTGATCTTAGGGGGTACCAGTGTGCCAGAAAGCCTTACAAACGTTTATGAACTATGGGTGCCATGAGGATGTTACACTTTTATTTTAGGCATAGCATTCAGCCACGGAGAGCTGTGGAAAACGATGAGAAGATTTACCTTGTCCACACTGCGAGATTTTGGAATGGGAAAGAGAACCCTTGAGATCCGAATCCTGGAGGAAGTAAATTCCCTTATCAAATATTTTGAATCCTATCATGGTGAGTGTCAAGTCTTTCATCCAGAGACAGAGAACAGGTCCAGCAGAACAATAAAGATTAATGAAAGTTTAACTCTGAGCAAATGGTATCTCGTGGTTAAAGTTCAGCATGCACTGCAGTAGGTTATTGAACCGAGGCCTTAAAACACTGAAACAGAGTTCCCTGCTATGCATTCTGGGTGGGGAATGAGTTTTCTTTGGGAGCTCAGGACTACATTTCCATAGAAAACCACAGGGAAACGAGCATAATCACATCGTTATTTGTTTTCCTTGCTTGAAATACAGGGAAACCATTTGATACGAAAATGATACTCAACAATGCTGTATCCAATGTCATCTGCTCTATATTGTTTGGAGAGAGGTTTGAATATGATGATCCAGTATTTCTAACTTTGCTGAAGCTGATAAATCAAAATACTAAGCTGTTGGGCTCCCCTATGGTGCTGGTAAGAGCTTAATTTTATGTTTCAGCTTTTAGGTTTTTGGGGGATATCCTGGGTTTGTTCTCCTGGCCTCCCACATCTTGCTTCTTGAGAACAAGAACATTATCAGCAAGTCAGCCTGTACAGAACACATCTGTGGTTCTGTATCTGCAATGCACAGATTCCCAGATTCCTGCACTTAGTCTGTGAAGCTTATTAGTAAAAGAAAAAAAACCAAAAACAAACCAAAGTCTTCACAAATTAACGATTTTACCCTCTTTGAAGAGCAGAAACACAATCCCAAACCTGCCTTCTTGTATTACAGAAAGAACAGTCTACTTCTGCAGGAATCCAGAGCTCCTTGGACTGTAGAAGGGGGGGAATTACAGCCTGAAATGTCAGGGCATAGGACAAGGGACCAGAAGTGAGATTTGAGGTACCAGTATGTGTTCAAAAATGCCAATTAACAGTAAGACCTCTCCTGCTCCACAGTTATATAATTTCTACCCATCCCTTGGATTTCTGTCTGGAGCTTCCAAGACTGTGCTACAAAATATCAGTGAACTGAACGCTTTTCTCCAGAAGCTCTTCCAGGAACACAAAGAGGAGCTTAATGAAAATGACTTAACAGGCTTTGTTGATGCCTTCCTGATGAAGCAAAAACAGGTACTTTAAAGCTGAGTCTCTGTGTCTTTCTCTTCCCTTAGCTCTGACTTATTCTTAGGACTGGCCATCTGTCAGGGACCGGGAGTGAGTGGAAACGGAAGAACTGCAGTGAGCGGAATAAATCAAAGCTCGTACTCACGGTGAGCTGTGCTGTGTTGGCTCACGGCCCCACTGGAGCTGCTGGTTAAAGGGATTTCCTTGCCGAGGTGTCCCACGCGGGTGAAATAAGTTACCCCTCAGCACACATGAGGAGGAGACCCTCCCAAACCTTCCTGCGGGAGTGGAAAGTGATAAACTATGTTGCAGTAAATAAATTCCGATTTATTGGAATTATTTCTAGTATCTAGACCTGGGGATCGTGCATGTGCTTGGAACCAGACAAATTCCACACGGCATAGGCCCTAATGCTAAAAGACTAAATGTTTAGTTTTCCATATGACTACATATGTAGTCACAGAAAGCTAAAATGCAGATAAAAATGGTGGCAATGCAGTCACATATGGGTATCACAGGCTGTACTACCCACATGTTTTGAAGGAGTCAAAGAAACCCCACACTGCATTCAACAATGGAAACCTGATGTTTTCAACTCTGGACCTCTTTGCTGCTGGGACTGAGACCACATCCACAACTGTGCGCTGGGGGCTGCTCCTGATGATGAAATACCCAGAAATCCAGAGTAAGGAGGACAAGTCTCTTGTACAATTTATTGTTGCACGCTTAAGGCTTTGGTCGTGGAAGGGAGTGGAACCCATTCAGTGTTGCCTAGAGTAATTATTCTGAGTGTTCTGAGAGGGATAACAACCACTGACTTTACAAAGGAATTTTATTTAGCTGGATTGCAATAAACCAGCCCAGCCAAGTGGGAGAGGCTAAGGGGCAGCCCACAGTTACAGTAAAGCTCCCCCATCATTATTCACCTGCAGGCTATGGGCTGACGTCACTAAAGGTCTCCTCAGGAGCTGATTCTGATCTGGTTTCTGTTGAAAGTTAGGGGGTAACGAAGGTGTGTAATGAGAGTCAGGCATGGGATGGACAGTAGTGACTCCATTCAAGCTGCCTTAGCTCAACAACAAACCTGAAAGAACCACACCATGCCCTGACTTACTCACTTCTGCCCTTCCCAGATATTTGCAGTTTTCCCTTTTCTTCATCTCTGCCAAACTGGTAGCCATTTCAGTTGCAAGATGAGATTGTTATCAGCTTCTTAATCCTTTCCTTCTTCCAAGGAAAGATTCAGGAAGAAATGAACCGTGTCATTGAACCAGGAGAGCTGCCTAAGTTGGAGGACCGGAAAAAAATGCCTTATACAGAAGCAGTAATACATGAAATACAGAGGTTTGCCAATATTGTCCCCATGGGTGTGTCACGATCGACTCCCAGGGATGTGAATTTCCGAGGCTATGTGATTCCCAAGGTGAGCTCTGAGGCTGGCAGCTTATGCTGCACAGATTCCTCACAGCTTTCTTTAAAGCAGATGAAGACATACATAAATAACTAAGGACAGAGTGGTGCATAGTTTAATCTGTGCTGTGACCCTTTGTCTTGGATCCAGGATAATTATTATAAACATACAATGGATTGTGGTCTGCTACAGTTGATTGAATCATGATTAACCAGAGATTTAATTAAATCACACTAGTTTGAACCTTTTATGTCAAATGTGGAACCTCTACCCCAGCACCTTTGTTGAAAGATCTGACTCCGTAAGAAAGGAATGTTTTGTGGTCCGAAAAATAAAACAGCAGCTACTGAAAACAGACAGAGCCACAATGGGGCAGGGAAGCATTCCCCAGTTCTATTTGTCAAGTCTTATTTGCCTCTTCACATTAGAAAAATACAACAGTCTGGCTCAAGTAGGGGAGAGTGATCTCCTCTTCCATGAGTTTCTTTGATCCCTTTCAGGGTACTGAGGTTATTCCACTGCTGACCTCCGCTCTGAATGACGAGTTACACTGGAAAACCCCAGATCAGTTCAACCCTTCCCATTTCCTGGATGCCGATGGGAACTTCATTAGGAGAGAAGCATTTATCCCATTCTCCATAGGTAAGAGGGGTGTGGGTGTACCACCTGGGACAAGGCTGATGGCAGTTCCCCCTGATTTCAGGAAAGTATGAAAGCCAGGGACACAGAGCAGAGGGTAAGAGGTTTCTGGTCATTTCTCCTGGCCACCATTGCTGTAGGTAACGACCTCTTCTTTGGGAGAGCTGGGAGACACTGATTTACCCACAGTCACTGAACAATTTCATATAGCTACAGGCTTCTGTGTAGTTTGAGACCAAGTCAGTAGCACCTCTGATATACAGAGAGAAGGAAGGGAAAATTTCCTGCCTCAGCAGCCTGCTCTTCCAAACTGTACCTCCAGTTTAGGTCTCAGACATCAACACTAACAGTTACAGTGCTGATCATTACCTTCTCCCCTGGTTGTTTTCAGGACGAAGGGCTTGCCTCGGTGAAGGACTGGCTAAAATGGAGCTGTTCCTCTTCTTTTCGGGCTTGCTCCGCAAATTTGTTTTCCAACCCCCTCCAGGAGTGGATAAGTCAGACCTGGATCTCACTGCTGATGTCGGCTTCACCTTGACTCCCATGCCTCACCTGGTTTGTGCTGTGCGCTGTGAATGATCAAACAACACGGCATTAGAGTAGTGAACGCTTCAAGCTTGAAAGCAAATCTAGCTACAGTGGGGAAAAGCTGTCTGTCCCTGAGCTTCAGGGGAAGGAAGACACCAGGCACCCTTATTTTTCTCTCATTCATGACATTCTCTCCAACAGCTCTTGCAATGTCTGTATAATGCAAACCCTTTGGACAGCCCTGGGCCTGCTCTCAGAAACTGTGATTCATTCCTGGAACAGCTCATCGGAGTTTTCAGGACAGTTTGAAAGAGTGAAATGCCTTCAAACCTCCTCTACAGATGTAACCCATGAGAGCTCTCCCCTGACAGCCCCAATGGGGAATTTCTCAGCCCAAAGTCCAAACCCTATAGCAGAGCTGATTATCGATGGCCCAGCTGGAGACAAGAGACACTCAGTGGATCTGGAAATCTCCCCAGAATGGTTGTTCAGCTGAGCCTCAGACTGAGCTTCCATTGTGTGACACAACCTGCCTTATCTTTATTACAGAGTCCCAGACACAAGGGTGTAACATGGGCTGATGCCAAGACCCAGGCACGGGACAGTTATCAGAAAACATCTGAGTGGTTTGGGAAGTGGGTTCTTTCCAACTCACACCAGGCACTTCATGCTGAACAGCCTATTTACGATGGGGCCAATTGAGCAGCTTTCTGCTTCTGCTAAGAAAGGCATTTCTACCACTCCCTCACCTCTCCTGGCTTCATGCTGGCTCTGGCACTTGTCCAATCCCTTACTGGGCCATCTTAGATCCCTAAACTGGCAGAAAATGAGCAGCCATGGCAAGGGAAGGGTTTCTGAATCAGCGTGGCTGAAGCAATACAAGCCTGTGGCAGTGTGAGGGCAATGGAGCTGGGGCTGGGCAGCAGGACTGCCACGCTCCGCCGGAGAGCTGGGAGAGCTCAGCCCCCTTCTCCACCTGCACCTCAGGAGCTGTACTTGCTCAGATCTTCTCTACCCTGCACAGAGAGAAAGGATCCTTCAGGGGATGAATCAGCTGCCATAAGGTAATTTCTCACTCTCTGCACTGACTGCAGGGTGAACCATCATCCACAGGCTCCTAATTCCAAACTTCAGTCTGAATTAGCAGGTGTGTTGTGATGAATAGGGACAGTATTGTCCATTCGACTGAAAATGGGGCAGCTATGGTAAACCTACAACATAAAACTAAAACTACTGGCATCTAAAGCTGATCTGTGCTGCAAATGGAAGGAAAGGCACAGGCCCAGCTCCAGCTCCTGGGCACAGCTCAGGGACTGCTCAGCAGGCAGTCTCTGCTGCTGTGCTTGCTTGCCTTTGTTTTGCTGTTGCTCTATTTGCAGTCTAACTACCGCTAGCCTGACCTTACCACCTACTTAATCATTAAATATTTTGTTCTGTTGCTGTTGATCTATCTGGTGTGACAGTACGAAGTTGATTTCGGGTCAAACTGATAAAGCTGGGCTGCACCACCTTTAATACACCCGCACGAGAGAGGTGAGCACAGGGATCCCTGGGCAGCCAGGACACGTACAGCAGCACAAGAAGTGAGCGATACACTCACAGCCACAAACACCTCAAGGGAAACTGCTGAATTTCTAACTCCAGAAAATCACAACCGCTGCATGAGGCAGGACGTGGCTCTGCGTGCCTCTCTGATGCGGCCCCTTACGGTGGTTCCCGTGCCTCTTGCCCTTGCTGACAAGGAACCCATCACAGTAAAAGCCAGCAGGAGTTATCCGAGGCTGCAGTCTGGGACGCACTGCTGGTCAAGAACGGGACTGGCAGAGATTTGGGGGGATTTAAGTTAAAGGATGCAGGGCTGGTGTTTTACTGGCCCGGGCTGGCTGACTGGGAGTGGTGTGGCTGCCTTTAGGCGGCCGATGCCCAACGCTCCACATCCTCACCGGCACCACCCGGGACACAAGAGGTGGCAGAACGCCACATGGGCACGAGGGATGGAGGACAACCGGGCCACGAGCAGCCTGAGGGGCCCGGCTGCCCCAGGAATGCACCCGGAGCAGTGTCAGTGCCTGGCAGGTGTTTTATGCTCGGCTCTGTGTGCTCAGGCAGGGCAGCACGTAGCAGCGCGGCTCCGGAGCGAAACACGTACCAGACACATTAGTGAGACAGGAATTTCTTGTCATCGCAGGACTTCTACTTACCTTTGTCATTTTAACGCATTGCACTCAGAGCCTGGCTTGAAAAAAACCACAATACACTCCCCCTGGCTTTTCAGAGATAATTTAAGTCTCTTTCTGAAAGGCCTTTTTATGAGTTCAGAGGCTCCCAGGGCAAGGATGAAATACCAGGAAAGCAGCAGCAACATGTAACTTTTGCCCTGCAGGGTGCTGGTGGTCCAGGAAAACCCTGCAGGAACATTTTGCCTGGGGCACGGAGTGTGTGCCATTGAGAGTTCTCATCCCAGTGCCCACGTTCTGCATCCTGTGCCAGCCATGATCCTTCCTGCCTGTCTTTACAGCCCCTCTGCCTCTCAGCCCACGGAGCAGGCAGGGCTGAGTCATCCTAGGCATGCTCTGGGAGAAACCATTGCCTCCAGCCCATTTCTTGGAAGCTAATAAAAAAAATAAATCCCAGAAATGTTGCGACATACTTGCTGCTTCTGCTTCTGGGTGGCTTTTGTGCTGCAACATCTCCACACCACGCAGGCAGCTCCGGTGAGTGCCCAGCAGCCGTTCGCTCCGGGACCCTGCTGCCCATGCCCCACTCTGGATCAGATCCACTTCCTTCCCTGCCTTCTTTGCGTTTGCAAGGCTGAGGGCCCATATTTGCTGAATAATGGCCTTTATATGATCCAACCTTTGGACAAATGTACCTTTAGCCTTGCGCTTCCTCATCATGTAAGACAGCCCTTGGCTGGTTATGCCAAACTTCCTTCTGAAAACCACTATTCAACCAGGTAGACCTCAATTATTTTCTACAAGATTTAAGCCTTTATGAGGGATGCAAGCTCCAGGTGTTTAGTATCTTTGACTCAAAACCGTTCCATTCTCCTGTCTTGTTCCCCTTCTGGAGCCTGCCAGGTCAGCTGGCTTCATGAACTTCATTAACTTCTTTCCTCTATCTCTTAGAAGCTGCTCTCGCAAAATGACGAGTCCTCACAGAAGCTTCAAATCTAATTTTGTCTTTCCATTGCACTGATGAATCCACTCACGATCACTTGATCCTAGCTAATTTTCCACGGCTAGCTATTACATGTCTTCTACCTCAGACACAAAGGCTGAAATCACATCCCTCCCGGGCAGTTCAGAGCTGACTTTATGAAGAAGTTTATGGGCTACAAACCCCCAGGGATAGTTGGGCTTTACCATTATTAACAACCTTTGATCTCCACTTGACATCAAGAAAGCCAAAGTCTCCTGTAACAATACTGATTTTTCTCTCTAGTAACACAGAGATCTCAAATCCTACCTAAACCTGAGTCTGGAGGTTCTAATAGGATTCCAAGAGCCTTTTTATTTCCCTGTGTCAGCAGAGTGTTTGGAGGGTCACAGTACTGCTAATGAAGGACCTTGAGGTCTCGGGGAGGAGGAGGTTATAGAGGAATGCCAAGCACCTTTTCCCATGTATATGTTCTTGCACACACATGCATGGGTTTGTAATTTGAAACTCTCTTTACTTCTGGACAGGCTTTGCAAACTGCTTAGACCACATTCTCTGAGGTGTTTAAAGAGGGTGGAGTATGCAGTATTTATTTAGGTACTCTACAAACCTTAATAAGAATTGAGTGCTTGTAGCAATTGCAGAGAGCAAACAGAAAGCCAGCTGGCAGAAACTGAACAGTGCCACTGCATTTTTATTGCTTCTAACCCCAAAAAACAGATTATTACTAAAAAAAAATGTCTTTTTTAATTTCATGTCTCTCTGATCCTGCATTAGTTTGTCTGCTGTGTGCAGCAGTATTATTAGCTGTAGTCTATTTTTCAACTGGCTATAAAAATTCAGCTTTTAAATTACCTCCTGGTCCAACTCCTCTTCCGATCATTGGTAACCTGCACTTGGTGGATCTTAGAAGGCAAGATAAATCACTAATGAAGGTAGGACAAAAAAACCCTAACCCAGACCCTCATAGATTTTAAAGCTGCCTGGGATGTATCAGTGAGAACTTTTTGTCTTTTTTAATTCAAACTAAATTGTAAAGGTGTGAAAATTGCTTTATAATATCTTTCTGGGCTTCTTCTAGTCAATGTCTGTGTTGATGCAATGTAATTTAGGAGCAATCAACCATTAAAAAAAGACCTCTGGGTAATATGGGATTTCTTCATGTAATTGTGATGATGTACATGAAGTCTATAATGCTTGTGGGATTTGAAATATTAATTTGACAGCTTGGACACCCAGAAATCTTTTAAAGCATTAGGATATAACTAACACGAATTAAATTGCTTCCCTCCCCTACGCCCCGGAGATCTGGCAAGAGGAATTCCACAGTGCAGTGACCCCAAAACTGCCGCGGAGAGGGCCAAATCCAGGTGCTCCATTGCAAAATCCCTTTCGCTCTGGATGAATGGGATACGCACTGAAGTCCAGATGGCAGTGCAAGGGAGAGATGGGAATGCTGTGCTAAGGAACCTGTGAGCTCTTCCACTAACCTGTGATTACAGACAACTCACCCCCGCTCACGGTGGCGAACTGTCCTTGTGCGCAGGATGAGGCTGTTCCTGGGGCTTTGGGGATGGCTCCCTTGGGGCTGACCCACGCCGGGGTCACGGAGAGAAGGAGCAAACGGGCAGGGGGGGTTCACAGCCGGGCGCCCACACGGCTCCCGGGACACCGGTGCTCAGCAAACACAGGCTGTGCTGCGGGAGCAGCCGCTGGAGGTTACTGCTGCCTTGGGGTGAGGCTCCAGCACCTGGAGCTGTTATGGGCAATGTCAGGGTTGGGGTCAGTTTACCCAGCAGGGCTGGGCAGACGCTGCTGCAGCCTCTGAAAGGCGCTTTGGAATTACCTCCGCATGCTTTTGTCCCTTGCTAGGCTGTGTCTGGTATTGCCTATGTTTGCCTTTGCTTTGGGATTGCTCCAGAGGGGTTATCCCTCCATCTCACCCCACGGAGAGCAAGAAATGGTGTTTGCACTAAGCAGCTGGCACCGACTAGGGTTTGTTGGGTGGGCACTGCTGGGTGCCCGCTTTGTCCTCTGAAAGATACACTGCTCCTCTGGTCTAGCAGCGGGATGCAGGAGTGCTTTAGGACATCAGGAGCATCAGACCAAAGCTTTCCTCTGTGACAGCATCATTATTTGCACTGAACTGCCTTCTCTTTTCTGGGTCTTTCTCTGGTTTGCCAACATTTGTTGCCATTTGAGGTCTGGTCTTTAACTCTGGGTGGGTTTTTTGTTTTTCACTTATCTTCTCCTTAACAGCAAAAACAGATTAGTGATGCACTGATGGGGTGGGGGCTCTTTCATACCGAGAAGCCTGAATTCCACACAGATGCCAGTGAGGCATCCGTACAAAATGCCTCATGTTTGACCACGATGAGTTCTGGCTCACAGGTGCCCTTCTGCAGGTAGCGGCTCTGCAGCCATTCCCAGCAGGATCTCAGGATGAAAAATGTCCTTTCAGAAAGCAAGAGCTGTCCCATGCACATTCCCTCCCTTCCTGACCATCACAGCTCGCCTCTTTTTTCAGCTTGCAGAAAAATACGGCCCCATCTTCACCCTCCACTTTGGGTTCCAGAAGGTTGTGGTCCTGACCGGGTACGAAGTTGTGCGGGAGGCGCTTGTGAACTACACAGAGGAGTTTGTAGACAGACCATCCATCCCAATATTTGACCAAATTCAGAANGATGATGATGATGATGGTGATGAGGCACAGTCTAACTGTGCATCCCCTGAGCCCAACTTTTAAACATCCCCCTTGGGCCCTTCTGAAGCCAAGCCAGCAGAAAACATTCGGCTTTCCTTGCACGCAATGACTCCTGGCTTTCCATCATTTTTGCTGACGCACTTGCAGCCCACCCATATCCTAAAAGTTGAAGGGTGGGAGGGGTGGGATTGTGAAATGCACTGTGGTAATCGTGGGGTTAACCTCTGTGAGATGTCGGTGCGAGCGGCTCGCTGTCACCACCGCGTTTATGGACCCTCCACACGCTTCCAGGAGACTTTGGACTGCCTGGCTTGGCTGTTCGGAGCTGTCGCCTTTTTCCCTTTCTCCCGCTGCCTTTGTCGTGCCACTTCCCGCACCTCTGCCTCCCCACCAAGGTTCTTAGGTCGACCAGCCTGAAACAGGCTCAGGCAGAAGCGAGGGGCTGAGGCTGGAAATTCACCCCCACAAACAATCCCGTAGTTTTGCCAAGGTAACTTTCCACCCCTGACTGTTTCAGAGGACTTTTTGCTTTGTCCATCCTCTGCTTCATCTGAGGCTTTAGCTTTGAGAACCAAAAGGCAGCTCTATACGCTGGTCCCGGGCTGAAGTTGGGATTAGAATTAGAAATTAAATTACCCGGCCATAATATCAATAGATGAATTTATCGCGACATAAATAAAAGGAATCGATGGAGAGAAAGGTATTTTTTTTGAGCTAATTTACATGTAAAACATCCCTGTGGGAGACTATCAGTATTGCACCATAAGTCCTTTCACATTTACCTTCTCAGCCCAAGTCTGAGGCACTTAGAGGTGATCCAGAGATGGAAGTTCTCAGGGGCTGTTAAGCAAAAATGGTCACAAATTTTCACATGAAACATTTTTTCTCCAGGATATGCCAATTTGTTGACTGTGAAGATGCTCTCAGAAAAGGAATGATCCAGATGAAATTGCATAAATCAGAGAAAAATTAAAAACTGAAGTTTAGAACTTTGCTTTGACATTTTTAGAGCGAAAGGTTTTGCTATCCAAATTAAAAATACACTGCTTTAAAACAGAAAAGCAAACATATTTAAAAGCCTCACAGCCACCATGAAGATGTGAAGTGCTGGCATACAGCTTTTCAACTGACCACAATCTGAGACAGTTTTTGGATTATTGATCCAGTCTTTTTCTTTACAGCACTTTGATGGGATGAAATAGCCATCCCTGCTTGGAGGTGCTAGAGACCATCAAGGCATGAGCTCAGAAACCTCCACAAAAATGTCAGTATTTTCGCCACTGCTGAAAATACAGCACTGCTGGGAATCTCAAGAAAACAGTTTAGGGTTGAGGAGACCAAATTATCCCATCCCACACAGATAAATTACCTTTATGATTAGAATAGGATGAAGGGAGAAGCTTCAGAGACACAGGATTGTTGTTGCTTGAGGCCTTAGACTTGCAACCAGTGGAGTCAAAAATGTCCCGTGATTGACTCAGACCAACTTCTCCCCCCAGCTCTACAGCCAAGCCATGCTGGTCTGAAAGCCACACCTGCCCATCTGCCACCCAGGAGAGGGCTGGGGTCACTGGGCTGGGAGGGAGCTTGCTTTTCCCAAACCTCAGGCTCAGTGAGACTGGGAGAATGGAGCTGAGGGGATACAGGGACGAGACACGCAGGAAGGGGAGACCTTTAGTCCCTAAATCCGTGGGAAAATGGGCAGCAGAAGCACCTGCGGAGCTCCCTGCTCAGCCAGTGCCCTGTTTGGTTTGGTGTGGGGGGATCCTCCGTGCCTGAGCCCAGCACGTTCCTCACGGGCTCCCCAGGTCTGTTCTTCTCCATCGGGGAGCTGTGGAGGACAACGCGGAGATTCACCGTGTCCAGCATGCGCAACCTCGGCATGGGGAAACAAATGATAGAGGACAGAATCTTCGAGGAGCTTCACTTCCTCGTCGAGATGATCAAATCCTTCAAAGGTGAGCTGGGGACCATCCCGGGGCTCGTCCAGCCTCGTGCGTGTCCCAGCAGCTCCACGTCTCACAGCTTTCCCGTCCCGCTCCCGCTGCAGGGGAACCTTTCAGCCTGCCGTCCTTCAACTGCGCCCCCATCAACGTCACCTTCGTCATGCTCTTTGGGGACAGGTTCGACTACAAGGACCCAACGTTTCTCACTCTCTTGAGACTCATAGATGAAATTATGATTCTTCTGGGATCCCCGTATTTAAACGTAAGTAGCCTGTCCCACAGATAAAACAATTTTTTTTACGCTGGCACGTGAGCCACACCAACCACAGGATTTTCTTCAGCAGCTTTTCAAAGGTTCAGAACCAGCCATAGTGGAATTCACAACAGAATCCCCTAAAACAGAAAGGGAAATATTTCTGCCTTCTGGATTCCCACATCCGTTACACCTAAAACGTGACAGTTCTCCGTGTGCCACTTTGGTCACCAAAATTTGCTGCCAGATTCCCCTTGCCTACATTCCTTTTGACCATCCTGCACATTTGTGTGGAGCTAAAATAAAAACCGAACAATGGTTATTTCAGCTGATGAAAATCTGCCCGGGAAGTCCCTGGGACGCTGAGATATTGCTACTAAATTCAAAACTCAACTGATACGCTGTGCCTTGGGAAAAAGCTGTTTCAGCATGCGCCGAGGTGATTCCGTGTGATATTTCTGCAGGCCTAATGCTTCTCCTTTTTAATTTCTCATTAGTATTTCAATTTCTACCCGTTCCTTGGATTTCTTTTCAAAACCCACAAGATTATGCTCAAGAAAATCGAAGATGTGCGTGACATTTTAAGGCAATACATGAAGGCGAGCAGGGAGGATATAAATGAGAACAGTGTGAGGAGCTACATCGATGCACTGATATTCAAGCAACAAGAGGTATTGGACTGCTCAGCTCTGTCGGCTGTTTGCAATGTCTCCTTTGGATTTTTCTAGCTGAAACAGTTGCTGAGTCTTGATTCCAGTCATGTCATGTAAATCTATCTAAATCCATGCTGTTATTCCAGTGGTATTTAAATCAGATGCCAGCCTCTTACAATTGGTACATTTTTCTATCAAAATTAAGATACAAAAGCTACTCTCAGTCCACTCCTGAAATAGCAGCACTAATAATGTGAGATCAGCTACTTGCTCCTAGTAGAAAATGCATGAATTCACATGAAAGCTGACTCTGCCTTTCTTTTTATGAAAACAAATCAATTAATCATTGATACTGTTGCTCCATCAAGATGAATGATCCCCTTAAAAGTACTTGAATGATAAATCATCAGTACAAGTCCTAACCCTGCCCTGCATCTTACTTAGTAGAGGCTCGGCAGTTTCACACATCAGTTGATTTCACTGAACACAAAATATTTGGGCTGAGCTGCTTCTTCTTTCCAGCTGGATCCAGGCTGACCTTAGGCACTAAGTATTCTACTCAGCTGTGTGGAGGAGGAGTTAGCACAGTTCTAAAGCCCAGGCAGAAATGGCCTGGAAGGTGATTTTGAGCATTGTTGGGGATTCAAACCTGGCCTTGGGCAGGAGGAGTCCCTCAGAGGTAGGAGCAGCTGAATCTGCTTCTGTACAGGGCAGAGACTGGGCTCTTTCCAAACCTGCAAGGCTGAGTCTGTGAACAGCACCCGGCTCTGGGTTTCAGCCTGCTTCCAGGGGAGATGGGTGTTGAACCAAACTCCACTCCAAACCTTCCACCTGTGGTGCTCCATCTCTGGTGGACGCTGGGCACTCAAGATCAGGTCTATTTTATCACCCAGTTCACAAACACGAGACCACAGCCAGCAGTGCTGTGGGTCATGCAGTATTTCCCGAGATTGCTGAATACTCAGACTGATGGTTTTATGACTCCTCTTACCTCTTGTTTTTCAAGGAGAAGAACAAGAAAGACAGCCTCTTCCATGATGACAACTTAATGGCATCTATTCTTGACCTGGTCATGGCTGGGACAGAGACCATTGCCACCACGCTCCAGTGGTCCATCCTGCTCATGATGAAATACCCAGAGATTCAAAGTGAGCAGCTTTTACCTACTCCATCCGTGGCAAGGCAGGAATGGGGAAGGGAGAGGCCTGGCCTCAGATCCACAGCAGCTCTTTTGCCTTAAGAGCTGAATCCTATCCCTCCACTGTGATGAATCCCTGGCGTAACTAGGTGCTGATCAAAGTCCCAATAAAATAGCCCCTTTGACTTGCTAGGAGAGAGGATGAGTGGAGATCAGAGTATGATGCTGAGGAAACAACCCACCCACGTGCCTGAATTAAACACAGACCAGGGAAACCCACACTGCTGCTTTAAGAATCCTCTCTCTCTTCAAACTCTGGAAAATTTTTTTTTGTCTCCCCCCACACCAAATCCAAGGAGGGAGTTGGCTTCCTTGCTGGGACACATCCATTTTGTTTGTTCCTTCCAGAAAAGGTTCAGGAGGAGATTGGGAGAACGGTCAAAGCTGGGAGCTGGGCCACGTACGAGGACAGGAAGAACATGCCCTACACCAACGCGGTGCTGCACGAGGTGCAGAGGTTCGTCACCCTCCTGCCACACGTGCCCCGCTGCACCGCTGTGGACACCCACTTCAGGGGCTACTTCCTTCCCAAGGTAGGTGACTGCTCCCTCCCAGGAATCCAACACCCTCCCCAGATTCGCCAGTGCCAGGGGAGAATGGTTTCTTTAGAGGGAATTACAGGACAGAGTCCAAAACTGTGCCCAGAAGAGTTTCTGTATTGAGCTCAGAGGGTGTGACAGGACTCAATTCAGTCCCTCTCATGCTCAGGACTTCCTCACCCCGTGAGCAACCCTGGTTTACCTCCTTGCTGCCATCTGCACAGTGAAGTATCTGCCAGAGAACTTGCAGGATCTTACCTTCCACTTGAGGTTTTCACAGCACCATGTGGGGTTTGGCTTCAGTCCTTGGCACTGGTGGGACGATCTCACTGATGTCTCTCTGCTGGCTGATGGGATAAAACCCTCATGGTCTCCACCTGCCCCAGGTGGAGCAAATCTCCTGGGACACAGAAGTCTGTGTGACAAAATGAACCAAAACAGAGCACTTGGCTATCTTTTGTGCCTTCGTGTACTTTTCTTCCAGGGTATAATTGTAATCCCATCGCTTACCTCAGTGCTGCTGGATAAGACACAATGGGAGACACCACATCAGTTCAACCCCAACCACTTTCTCGATGCTGAAGGGAATTTTGTAAAGAAAGGAGCTTTCCTGCCCTTCTCCACAGGTAACTAAAGGGCTGATCTGCACAGAGCTGGGGCTATGGCAGGGCCATTTCATTACAATACACACTGATGAGGCCTTCATGTCTAAATACTGCCCTTAACTCAGGCAATAAGCAACCAGAAAACTGAATGGAATCAATTATTCTGCATCTGGGCAAATGGCTGCTCTAAGAGCACAGCTCTGCCACTGCTAAATATAGCACAAAGAAGGGTGGTAAACAAGAAACACACTCTTTTCTGCAGGTGGGATGTGAGGATAAATTCCACAGGAAAAGGGATTTTCAAACCATTTCACTTTGGAAGGAGGTGGCATTCCCAAAGAAAGGGTTAAAGGNGAGGATAAATTCCACAGGAAAAGGAAGGAGGTGGCATTTCCAAAGAAAAGGTTAAAGATGCTGAGAGGGTTGGAAGAGCTAAGGAGAGGAGAGGGCACACCACAAATGTGTAATAACCCTCTAAGATGGCTGCGACTGTGACAAAAGAGACCAGGCAGGAACCTTTAGCAACACAGGCCCCTCTACTTTATGCTTTAGTGCATTTCAAGGCTTCACTCCTGCTCCCACTGCAACATCTCAGGTGCTAATGTGTCCACGGCAAACATTCCAGCTGGGCCTTTCCATCAGGTAAAACCCTCTGCTTTCACCTGCAGGGCGACGGAACTGCATCGGAGAAAGCCTGGCCAAGATGGAGCTGTTTGTCTTCTTTGTAGGCCTGCTCCAAACGTTTACTTTTCGGCCCCAGCCAGGAGTTTCAGAGTCCGACCTGGACCTCACCGTCCCCCAGACGACTTTCACACTAAGGCCTCAGCCGCAGGCAACCTGTGCTGTCCTGCGGGAATAACCACGGCCTCGTCCAAGAGCTTCGGGGTCCAAGACCCCGACTCTGCTCAAACTGGCCATCCCCCCCTCCTGCCACACCACCACATCCCCTTCCTGCTGTCTCCATCCACTCCCCCTCCACTGCTCCATCCCCCCACAGGCTGCTCTGTGCTCCCGTGCTGTGGGGGAGATGCCAATAGAAACCACGGTGCTGGCAGTCACACCCCGCTTCTCAAGACAGACCGTGCGTGGAGCTGAGGAAGGGGCAGAGCCGCTGGTCTGGTGCAGGGGATGCAGCCCGTGAGCAGAAGGGACAACACCCAGGCTCTCGAGGTCCACCACGTCACAGAAATCTGCCCGGAATCCTGAGGAAGAACAAATCACAGTTTGCTGGAAGCCACAGAAAGACACCGTGGGTCACATGCCTGAGCCATCCATAGGTACTTCCTCAGCTTTTCCACAGCCCACAGCAAAATCCTACCAGGATTTCACCTACCAGGCAGCCAAGTCAAGCACCAAGAGTGAAAAAACAGATTGGTTCGTGTGATTTGAGGACTAAGTTATTCCTGCCTTGGAAGAGTGTCCTGGAAGATTCCCCAGAGTCTGCAAACCTGTCCAGATAAGCAAGTGCTGCTACCAAGCTCAGCACTGCTCCCCAGTCTGAACAAACAGGAGCTACATTCCTAAGTTTGCAATTTAAATCATGAGGCCACATGAGATTTGCACCAGCATCCGGTCATAAAAGGCTAACGACACAGAAAAATAAACTACACCCACTGCTAGTTTTACACATGTCTGTCCTTCCTGACCTTGTTAAATGGCAGCAAAGGCCGTTCCCTCTCTTCAGATATCCTGGTTAATGTTAAGAGCCCACACCAGCAGTCATTCCGGTGTTTGGGACGGTCTGGCCTTTGGAACCATCCATGCAATTCCCCTGCAAATGCAGTCTGATTTCACAGTGCCTGTTTTGCACACACACACACGCACAGAGAATTGGGATCAGGGATTAAACGAGACCTGGTTTGGGTTGGCTTTCTTTCTTCCGTAGCTCAGCCTGGCTGTTGTCTCTCTCTGTGGCATTCTGACATGCCATCATATTCCACAACCTCATTCCAGCTGACGTATGGCTCAGGCAGTTTCCCATCCATTTATCTGCCTGTGACTTCCCACTCCTCCGCACGCGTTTTCTTATCATGTGCTTTATCATATTGTTTGTTTCCCCTTCATGGGAACCCAATAAAGTTTCAATCCCGTGTCCTCATTACATTTCCTATGCCTGGCACCCAGCTTTGCAGTACACAGAAATGCAAACACCACGGAAGGTCAGTCCTGAGCCCAGACTGACAACAAATATTCAACGTTAGGTGTATCCCACGGCTGAGAAGTTCTGCATATGCTCATCCCACTGAACACCAGCTCAACAGGAGACCCTCCATAGCTGCAGGGTGGTTTCACCAGGGCACATTGCTCACCTATGGGCTGTGAGTCAGCCCTGGGGACAAGCCTCAGTTCTTCACTTCTCTGCCTCTTGCTTGCAGAGGCTGAGCCAAAGGCTGCCACCACAGCCCCACTGACGCTGGTGCTGGCCCTCTGCTCAGTGCCTTGGATGGGAAGGAAAGGACAGACAGGTAAAGCAACTGGGGAGCAAACCACGTATCAGCTCTGTGAAGGAAGTCTTGGTCCTTCTGAAATACAAAAAAGACTTTTGCCTTTGGCTTCAGAAAGGCCAGGACTGTTCCTGTTCTAACCCCTCCAAAAATGACATGAACTCCAAAGATAGATAAGGCAGCAATGTAGTGCTCCAGGGGTCAGCACTGGGCTGGGCTCAAGTCTGCACGAATTCACTGGTGGAACCCCAGACCTGCCCTCTTGTCATGGGCTCTCAGGTCCTTGGCTTTGAAGTAGAGAGATGGATCCCTTCCTCCACGGCACAGCAGCCTTCAGAGCTGCAAGCATCCAAGGAAAACAGGTTCCTTTGATTCCTTTGAAAAATGCATCCTACTTGTGCCTGTGTCAGCAGATGGATAGAAGTAATCCCTCCCCAGCACACTGAATTACACAGCTGAATATATCTCCACAAAATAAAGTACCTCTCTCCCGTTTATTTGCTCAGCCAAGCGATGGCAGAACATTGATTATGACTCAGCTATCTATTTATCTAGCAGAAAACATCGGCTCTCAGTGGTGGAAATACCATTTCCACATTCCTCAGTGGCCCCCAGGGTCTTCCGTGTAGGTGCAAAACATGTTTGTGCCTTGCAACTCTCACCCGGACTGAAGGCAAACACCTCGGGGCAGGACGGGTGCCTTGATGTTCAGAGCCAGATCTGAACAACACCAACTCACTTTGTGGCTCACGGCACCGGCAGCTGTCCCACGGCCCAGCCTGCCACCCCCAGGGCTGTGTGACACTGGGACCAGGGGCTCCCGCCCTGAGAGGGGCAAGGATCAGGGGCAAGGATTGCAGCAACTCCGCCTGCAGCCTCTCTGCACTGGCCAGAGCAGCGAGCATTGCACACAATCCAATTTCTACTTAATTTTTTGCCACGAGATGGCACCACGATCCCTCTGAGTCACAGCTAGCCCAGCCCTGTGGTCCTCACTGGGCTAAAACGCCCTGCCAGCACAAATTCGGGCTGGGGAAGGAGTCAGAACTAAGTCTTTAGCGTTTATGCCCCCCTCAGTCCAACTGCATTCACCTGCTGCAAGGCTGGGTGCAAAGACACTCATTTCCCATTAACCTGGAGGAATCGGGTGGTGTGCAGGGAGTGGCTGGGGTTAAATTCATCTGGCATCTCCCAATGTCCCCCTGTTTTGCCTGGCAGCTCAGGGCTGGGCAGAGGGATCTCCGCTGTTCCCCACAGCACAGCCGCGCTCTGCCATAGCGTGTGTGGATGTCGCAAGCTGCTGGCTTGCCCACTCAGCATTCGTCCCCGTGGGCTGAGTCTGGCAGCCAGCTTCTTCCTCTGAAGGACTAATTCCTGGGCTTGCACAAGCCAGTAAGACCCTTCGTTAGTGAAGATGCCCATTCACTGGAATTACTGACTAATTTGTGATCTGGTCCTAACCCGGCAGGGCGGTGGAAACCCAGAGGTGCGATGGAACGTTCAAAAACTACACGGATACAGCACTTGAGGACACGGCTTAGCGGTGAACACGGTGGTGGTGCTGGGGCTGATGGTTAGATTTGATTATCTTGAAGGTCTTTTCCAACCTAAACAATTCTGTGATTAAGCTACAACAGCTGTTGGCTGTTCCCCGGTGATGAAGCAGAGGAACGACATGGGCCAGGCTCCCTCGCTGCCCAGCTGCTCTCTACTTGCCTCCAGCAAGGCAGAGGCAATGTCCTGGTGGCTCAGGGGCAGCACTGCCCTGCAGGGCATGAACAGCAAGGAGTGAAGAGAACAAGGAACAGACTCCAGGTTATGGAGTCTGAGCTATGGGAAAAGGGAAGTTGTGTGCCTAACCCTGAAGTCACACTGGCACTGGACTGAACTTGTAGGAGACAAGGGATTAGGGAACTGGCTCTTCCCCTCAAAAAGCCCTGTGCTTGAGCCTCGCCCCCTCCTGGTGCTGTTTTGCCCCGCGGGTCACTGGTGTGCTGCACCCCTTCATCTGGAGAGCAGCAGGTCCCCTGGGGGTGAAGCAGCCTTTAAAGGGGGTGCCAGCTGAGGTGCACCAGGGGAATGTGTGGCAGGAGAGTGACAAACCTCCACACCTCATGGATCACTGCATTGGGAAATGGCAGCTTTTCCCAGTCCTCAAAGGTAGGGAAGCAGCCAGGGCCACACTCAACCCCTGCGTTAACCTTTCCTGCAGGGCAAAGGAAAAGCTCAGAGTTACAGTGGTAAAACACCTGTAAATCCCAGCTCTGCTGAATGGTGGCTGGAATACCCCAGCACAGGACCTGCAGCCCCTGGGGCAGGTAGAGAAAAACCTCTCAGATGCTTTGATCTTGAATGGCAGCATTCAGTGCTTGGATGGAGGTGGACAGCGTCCAGATTTTGGATGCTCTGGCACACATGAGAGGCTATGAAGCTTTTCCAGGTGAGCATCACTTACAAAGTCACTGCAGGATACTTCAGCACAGTGTGTAAGCAAAGCAGAACCGTACTTTGATTCTTGGGGTCCTTCAGCAGCAGCAGGGTGGCCCCATTGCAGTGCTGGGGATGTCTGAGTGCCAGCCATGAGCAGGGCGAGCGCAGGGGCATCATGATCTGCATAAAGAAAACATGTATTGCTTTTATTGGGGGTATATGAAGGAAAAACCCACTGCCGTTAGCATGAAAAGAGAGAGCTAGGACAGGTAACCCAGGCTCCAGAAACATTACAGAGGGATGCAGGTGAGTGACAAGTGACAAGCTGCATCATGTTGACATTCCAGTACAGAATTCCTTCAGTTTTCAGAAGAAGTATTTGCACACTTGAGATTTTGGCCCCCTCCCCACCCCAAAAATGAACCAGTTGCACGATTTCATCCATTTTCCAACATCACATGGCATTTATCTGCTCTGGGCAGTGCTTGTATGACCAGCTCAGGACTTCCAGCCGCTGCCTGTGGACCCTGGGAAGGCAGAAGTGTGATGAGAGGTGCAGAACAATACCTTTGTAAGTTGAGGAGCTGGGATTTGTCTGTCTGTGCCAGGCCTTTCTAGGAGCCACAGGAGAGCCACGAAGGCCCAGGACACCACTGACACATCAGCTCCACTGTCCCTGCTTCCTGCTGCTGGTGGGAAACCCTTGCCCCGTTCACACTGCCCGGCCCAAGAATGCGGATGCAAACACTTGGAGAAAAAGGGCAAATAGAGGCTGATCCAGACTCCCACACAACTGCTCCTGTTGTGAAATCCACCACGTGGGAGCCGGTGAGGGGTTTGAACAAACGCCATAGGAATTTCTGCATCTCTGTAACTCTGCTGCCTCTTCCCATGCCCGTAGGGAGGAAAGAGAGTGCTGGAAAAGGGACATCGCCTCTCTCTTGCTCCCTGGCAAGGAATGGACTGTAGCTGACAGCTGATGACAAAATTTTTGTTGCTTTTCCAGCAGTATGAAGCATTTAAAGTACTAAAGTAGGAGGATGATTACCCAAAATTTAAATATTTCCCTATGAACCGTCACAGGGCGCGTTCGTTGGACAACAATCTCACCAGCATCTCTGAATAAGGTACAGCACCGGGAGCCATCAAATGGTTAAAATACCTCTTGTTTGAATACCAAAGCACCAGTGTAGCTCATCAGGCTGCCCTCATTAATACTCCCTTTCCTTTCCTTGAGGCACTTTTTTAGGATCACACCCATCTCTTCTACCTTTTTCAGTACCATCTCAGGGGGGTTTGAGGAGAAATCCAAGGAATGGGTAGAAATGAAACAACCAAAAAGAAAACAGGAAAAAAAAAATCACCAAAAAAAAAATGTCATCCATTATCTTACAACACTCAAGTGTCTGAATGGAGACATCATTGAAGCGAGGAACCACATGATATGTGGTTGGAGTTTCTTTTTTGGTAATTAAAAAATTTTAATGTATAAAAGGGCCTCCTCTTAGTTAAAATTCTCTACAGAAATGAATGGGGCCTATCAGACTTGTCTAGATGGAGCCTATAAACATAAATTTAAAAAAATACAATTAAGAGAAAGTAATAGTAAACTCACGAAACAATGAAATTACATTTTCGAAGAGGTAATAAAGCAAAAAGATAAAGCGTTTCGCGAAGAAAACTCCAAATGTTTAGGAAGCCAAAACGCTCCTGTTTCGAAGTTAGTTCATCAATTTTATCTTTTACATGAATTATAAATCAGTTACACTCAGCATCGTTAAATTTCACAGCACAATAAGCAGCTGCATTTTATGTGCAGGGAAGTTACTTACACCTTTTCTCAGTGTTCTAGATAAACTGGCTGCAGAATAAGATTCACAGATCTCTTGCTCTTGCTAACTGGCTGGAGTTTTTGCTGGTCTCTGCAAAACCTGAACCTGGAAACCCCCAAATACACGTGCAGTTGTCCCTAAGTCAAGAGGTTACTTCGGGACGTTCACACGGCATCCAGCAGAAAATAACAATGGAGTGAGCCTGGCTAATTTTCTTTCTACATCCACAAATAAAGTCAGTTTTTCAGTAGTTTTATCACTGGTCTGTTTTTAAAGGGAGGAACTCTGGCTATGCCTTCCCTGAAGAGACCTGGTTCCCCCTTTCTTCCACCTTAGTCTTGCTCGGACTGAAAATCCTAGGAAATGGAGCATGCTGGTATTTTGTGGTTTATTCTGGGCACTGCTGCAAAAAACACTGACAAAAAGCAAAGAAGCAAACAAAACCCCCCACAAAATCCCAGGTATGCAGAACCTTTCTGGGCAGGAGGTGTTATTTTAGGCACTTGTGTGCTGTTCACACCAGAGCTCTGGGTTTGGCTCGTCTGTAGCTCTCTCTCTGCAGCCTGACACAGTAAGAAGCTCGATGCTTGGGATTTGCCTGGGGCTGACTTGTTTTTCCTTAGAAAAATGGCCCAGCTGTTTCAGAGAGCAAGGCTGGGAGCAGATGACACTGCTCCATCCCTGTTGTGAACAGGACAAGGGATTTCACTGAACAACTTGTGGTTTAGAGGATGAACTGTGCAGGGGGACCGGAGGGGTGGCAGGGAGGCAGCTCTGCTGACAGCTGGGGAACTCCCTCCCCCAGCTGCCTGACCAGCAGCCAAAAAAAAGTTCTCAGTCAAGAGGGCACGGAGGTGTTAGGGTACAGTGCAGAAACCTCCCTTCCCAGGAGGGCTCTCAGGGCTGAACACAGCCTGGATCTTCATCCAGTCAGTGGGAAATAGCACAGGGTACCCTTCCTCACGCTGGGCCTCCCTCTCAGCAGCAAGATTGGCCCCCATACACACATGCTGTATGCATTATATACATATTAGGTCATCAAATCTTCCTCATTCAGCCTTGGATTGTTCCCTTCATTGTTTTCCAATGTCTAGTCTTGGGCAATGTATTAGTTTTTAACATGCAGTTCAGAAACATGACAAAAAGCTGTTTACAGAACTAATTGTTTGAGGTACAAACAGCCCGTGCTACTGCACTCTTGCCAGTTCTTGCAGCCTTTATCATGAGTCATCGTGATCCATGCTCTGTCTGAACTCCCAGGAACTGCACAGGGGATTGCATAAGGACCTCAGCCTTTGCCTTGTCAAAAATAATTTCCTTCCCTCTGCACGGCAAAAAAACCCCAGCCTTGAAATGTGACCCAAGGGCCACTAAAAGCAAAAAAAAACCGGGAAGAGAAACAAGAAGACCCCCAGATTACTTTTTCTTAAAAAAACAAACGGTGTCCCCCGAGCCCTACAAGAGCAGCCCCGACAATAAGGACAGAGCTCAAGCCTCAGCTCAAGACTTTTACGGAGCCTTGCAGTTGTAACAACGCGTTTGAGATGCAACACAGCCGGCACATCCTTACCTGCTCAGCCTGCTGGCAGCGTGTGACAGGGCACGGACACAGCTGCTCTGCCTGCCCTCGCTGCCAGCCAGCACCACCTCTGGAACTCCCCAAGGGACAGGGAACACCGGGCTGTGCCTCTCTGCAGTCTAGAGAAGGAGAGAAACATCAGAGTGTGGAGGTCACCAGGGGGAGTGCCAAGTCCTGCTGGGTGGGTGAAGAGTGGCCTTCTGGCAGCATCTGGGAGTGGAGAGACACAGCGCTTCAGTAAAATTACCCTGAACTTGCAGTGGGCCTGCCAGGAGGAAAAGAGCATTTGACATCTGTTTTGTCTGAGTCCTTTCAGGTCCCAAGGACGTTGTACTGCTCCACACTGTGCTCTGAGATGGTATCAGCCTTGGGGATGCTTTGGGATTGTTCCAAGGGGCAGGAAGGGTCACACCTACCCTGGACACAGCGCCCATTTAAACCTGTCCTCTCTCCCCATCTCAGGAGGGACCTGGGCTGACTGGAAAGGACATGACCTCAGCTTGCACCAGTCCTCTGCACCACCCAGGAACACCCCAAACCCACTTGTGTCACAAACAACAGCATCTGTGGCGAGAGCAGGAGACTGGGAGTCTGGATACGCACATCCACATCCCTGCCTGGACAAGGACTTGCCTGTGTGGCTTTGAGGAGACAGGGCTGTGTGTCGGGCTGGTGTGAATGAGCCCTTGTGCCTGGAGCCCCACTCCGGGGCTGGCTCAGCTCCTACCCTTCCCCATGAGCATTTCTGGGAGGTCCATGCGGAGAAGAGGGAAAGCAGGACATGCTGCAGGAATGGCATTGCCACACAACATAAGGATTACCAAAAGCAAGAGGCAGAGAGATGTCACTCTGACACTAAAAATGTGTTTGTGATTCCCAGAGAGAAGGGAGAAGGAAGCAATCAGATCACCTCTGCCAGCCCTCAGCCTGCCCAGCAGGAGGACAGGTTACTCATTACCTGCTGGGTGAAGCAAATGAAAGAGACAAAGCTGGGCAAAGATAACAGCTTCTTAGATGGCCTAAAAGCACTGTCACCTCAGAGACATAGGTTAAAAATTAAAATGAAAATTAATGTTTATCTAGGAGTAAAAAACAGGAAAAAAAAAAAATTCAGAACTTCCCCTGTCAGGGCAGGGTCCTGTCACAAGTTACAAGAGAAATCACAGAAAGGGAAGCCCAGAAGAAAAGACAGGGAGCCCTGGGACTGAACCACCCCCAAGGCTGCTGCTGGGAAAGAAAGTTATTGCTCGGGCTGTGTAGAATTATTTGGAGGTTGAGCCCATCCAAATCAGACGGTCTTGGGCAAAGAGGATCAGAGAGCAGAAACTGAGGTCTCCCTCCTTGCACCTGCCCTTGGAGCCAGCCAAGAGCAGGTGGGCTTGGGGGCATGGACAGAGCCCAAGACTGGCAGTTCTTCCCAAGGAAACCCGAAATCAGGAGCAGGCAAAGCCTCCCACCTGCACAGCCCCGTGCTCCTGCACTCCAAGCTGGAGCCAGCCTGGCCGAGAGGACGAGGCCAGGTCCCAGCTCGGGTTTGTCAGGTTGCATCCCGGAATATGCCGTTCCCTCTCTCCACAAGTGGGCTTTCCCTCCCCACTGCTGTCTCCAGACGGGCCTCAGAGCAAGCACAGGGGTGCTGGGGGGCTGTGCCCTGGGGCACTGGTGGGATCCCGGGGGGTTGCTGGACAGGGCGGCCGGGAAGCAGCCGCAGCCCTCCGGCGTGGGTGGCCTCGGCGGCACTCTCTGCTCGTGGCCGCAGCTTGCAGGCGGCCACAGGAAAAAACGGAGCCCTCCTTCATTTATTTTTCTTGCAAGCTGTGTTTTAGATGTTCCCCTGAAGGGCCCTTTGAAGCAGCACAAGCTGCCCCAGACCCTTCTCCTCAGCTAATTAACACGCGCCGACAGCCGGGACCGCCTGGCGCAGCTGAGCCGGGACAGCCCTGAGCAAGCTCTGGCCCAAACCCAGCCCCCCAAACCTACCCCCAAACTCCTCCGAGCCTTCCGCAGCCAAAAGGCTGCTGACCCTGAACCCAGCAGGCTCCTTTAAGCCATTAATCCACGTGCAAGCTTTGCCTTCCAGGCTGGAGCCGCCTATCGTGACCTCGGGTCTCGGAACAGAGCTCGGGGGAACCAGCTCTTACTGGGTTTGAGAGGTTTTGGGTTTTCTGCTCAGAGCTGCAGGTCAGGCATTTGTCAGAGGAAGGCTAAAGTGTTTAAATGGTGTTAAGTGTGACACCAGCTTCTACAGCCCTGTGTAGATTGTCTTTAAAAAGCCCCATCCTCTTTCTCACTGTGTGGGGTCTGTGACACATTTCAGGGATGGCAGCTCCGCTCCAGCAGCAGCACTTGAATGTGAAGTGCACTCCAGCTAAAGAAATGCCATTATCCCTGGTTTAGAGAAGAAAAATCCAGATGGAAAAGAGAAAAGATTGGTTCAAAGGCCACACGAGACGGTGACAGGAACATGATCAGAACCACAGTCACCACTAACAGGTGCACCAACAGGGGCAACAGAGTAAACATGCCCCCAGCAGATAACAAAGTACACAGTCTATCACAATTTGGGTATTTTATCACCCATGAAGCACTTGAAATGCAACTTGCAGTTGCAAAATCCAGCCTGTGGTTTCATACCTGTGGTCTCAGCAGCGGCAGTACTGAGAAACGAGCTCATCTCCATCTGAAAACTGCTTTAAACAAACCCTGACTGCCCTGGAAGCCTTTCAGGGATTTCCAAATTGTGGGGCTCAGAAATGCTAATGGATCACTGCACGGCTTCACCAGCCAAAGGGGCACAGTGCTCCTTCGGAGGTTACAGATTAATATTTAATCCAATCACCAATTTTAAGTTAAAATGTATCAGTATTATCTGCCCGGGTTAACAGCACAGGCAGGCATCAGCCTGCAGTGAGCGAACGAGGCACTTGGGCCATTTCAAAGCAGGAGCACAGCACCAGGCAGCTGCATTTCCCTCTTGAGTGATTCTTCAGGAGCCAGACACAAAATCCTTAGAGGTTTGCTCCATAAACCATTAGCCAGTAAAAGTCTAATTAGGTCAGAGATATATGGCCTGAACCAGTAAAAAATTCAGCATCGGTGACTGCAGTGTGATTAACCTCACAAAATGTGGATATATTTCAGAAGCTGCTGGGCTGAACATTGAAAACTGCATCACGTTCAGTCTTCAGCAGTGAGACTTTGCTCTCCTAAGCCAGCAGAAATGGCAAAAGGCAACAGTTTTGCTAATGAAAACCGCTTTTTTCTTGCTACGATATCAATGATGAGCATGAAGATGATACAAAAGATCTTTTCTAAACAGGCTTTTCCCAGACACTAAAATATTCAAGGTTGAGCCCACCCGTACAGGTGAGCTGAATTGTTACCCCAGGCCCGTGAGCCTCGAGGAGACACTCTCACCTCCCCACCATGTCCCCACTCTCTGGGCAGATGTCCTCAGATCCAGGCACTTTCTAATTCCAGAGAGAGGGGATGTCCTCAGCTTGCCACCTTGATTAGCGTTTCATCTCATCTCACTTAATTTGGGCTTCTGTCGAGTGGAAAGGGATTTAGAAGGTGCTCAGCTCGGGGATGTGATGCCTTAGGGAAGATGCATCAACTTCAGCAAGGCCAACTCTGGTTCCTTTGACTTCAGCCGAGTTTTCCCACTGTTTATATTAAGCTTGCCATTAACAACAGCAGGAATTCAGGCCAGGCTGCGGCGGGGTCAATCCCTAACAGGCTCCAACAACATTCCCTTTCCCTTTCAGGTGTCCCAGTGATGATGTGTCCACGTTCCCTCCGGATTTACAGTTTCTCTGGGCACAGCAGTGAGCCACACGCTGCTGTCACTGGCTCCACAGGGACCTGAACAAGCGCAGCCACATCTCAACCCCTGCTCACACAAAGGCATGCACGTGAGGGAGACGGGCAGAATTTAGCCCTAATTTGCATGTTCTGTCCCTGTAATAAGCCTTGGGAAGTGTCTTTAAAAGGAGACTGCTTCCTAATTGCTTCTTAAAAAAGCCTCTAACGTGGACTCTTTGGCACGACTCAGGGCTGCATTTCTAAATCCAGTTTCTCCCATGAAGTTTACTTTGGCTGTTTGGTTGGGTTGCATCCATACGCTATTTTTACTTTTTTGATCATCAAGCCTGTTTACGGCATGGAGGAACAATATGGGAACAGAAATAAAGCTGGGCCAAGCCCAAAGGAATGAGCCCAGCGATGGCACTGCCAGCATCTCTGGCCTGGAGAGCAGGAGGCCCTGCAGCTGAGCCATTCCTCAGTGAGACCCAATCCACTTTTCCCTTCTGGCTATGCATTTCAAACCTCAGTTGTGTTTGATTTACCCATCATCTGCAGACTTAATAGCAAACAGTTAAAATGCCTGCACGTCCTTCTGCTGCCAGCTTTGGATCTGTGGTGCGTTACAAGAGAGAATATTTTCTAGAATACAAAGGCTGAGGGACTGGCTGTCACAACAGTATCACTTTTGGCTTCCTTAAATACAGTAATCAAAGTATTTTGAACAGTAGCCTACAGCTACTGAATACTTTTCTGTCTCAAAATAGACACAAGTCTCCTCCCACCTTCTGCCATGAGCTCTTTGGTCACTCTGAGGTTTTGGTGGTCCAGTCCAGTTGCCTTTGCAGCATCCAGTGAGCGCAGCCCAGCTGGTTCCTGGTTCTTCGATCCAAGTGCTACCAGGTTATTCTGTGAAACAGAGTCAAAAGGACACAAAACACTCGCAGGGAAGGTTTGGAAAAGGAAAGATTGTCTATGTTTGCATTTAGATTTTTAATATAGTCGTGTTGTCTAGAGGCCAGATTTGGGGAATGGAAACCAGGAGCCTGGTTTCTATTTTCAGCACAGCCACTGATTGCTCTGTGTTCCTGGCAAATCTTTTAATCTCTTTTCCTCTGTTTTACCCATCTGTAATAAAGGCATGATCAGACCTCCCCAGCTCTGCCTTGTGTGGCAGCATCTTCTGATGAAACACGGCAAGGACAAAGCATTAATAATCATTCCATATAGAAGAGCCAAGAGGTCACAGGTATTTAAGTACAGTTTAGCCATTCAGTGCCCCTTTATGCATGCAGCAAGCCTTGATGTTAATAGAAGTTATATATTGAAATGGAATGGAAAAGTAGGCCCTTCAGGGCATGAAAATAACCATATCCAGAGCACCACTAAATAAATACAATGTAAAGATGAAAATCAGTTCAAATACTGAACAAATTGAAAGGCAAGGAGACATTTAAGAGGAAAAACAAAGTCATGCAGCCCTACTCCCAGCTGACATCTAACTGCCCTCAGCACAAACACAGGGATGAAAAGGAGTGTCAGGCACCACGAGGGGACCCTACAAGTGGTCCCATAAGTGCTTCAGTGTTCCCAGTCCTCCATTTCTTTACCTTTCCGGCACCTTCCTGAGGCAGTGCTGAGGAGGTGGGTAAAGGACTGAGCTCCTTAAATGCTCATGTTTAACTGACCCTGTAAATTATCCCATCAGTCCAAGCCTGCATCCTCCACATCTGTCCATTTGTCTTTTCCTCCCACAGAACCACCCTGGGGCTCCTTCCATGCCGCCATCCTGCACTGCCAGGCACCCACCTTCTCTCTGGGCTGTTCCACAAAGCCACTGCCTTTTGGATCCCTGCGAAGTGCTCACAGCTGGGATGTGGCTACCTGGGAACTGCCAGATCTTCTCAGCCCCCCGCCTGCTTAATGCCAGCTGCGGCACCTCTGGCCAGATGTTTCACTGTCACTGTCCCCATCACTTGTGTGAACGACCTCTGACACTGCTCTCAGACCAGGGGATGAGCCATTCCTGTCATAAGCAACCTTTGCTCATTTCATTCACATGAGCAGCTGCAGTGGCAGATTTTGGGGAGGATTTGAGGGATCTTGGTGACGAGCAGAGATCTCTCCAGTGGACCACTGCAGCCAGAGGAGGGTGTGTCTTTAAAACCTTCAGCATCCTCTTTGCCTACTCCTTCAGTCCACTTAATGAAATAATTCCAAACAAATCAGTGTTGCACAACGCTGTTGAGCAGTCAAGCTGCTTATTCCTCGCACAGCCTCTTGGCTCATCTCAAAGTAAGGTGCATATGCTTTTGGGGCAGAGACCAGTGTTTATTTTGAGAGATGCTTTAGGATCAGGACAGTCACCACTAGCTCATCACATTTACTATTCAGGATTACTGGACCACAAGCGACCTTTCGGGTTCTTAAGACTTGGATTACGAAGGGCTTTATATACTAAGCCTAATGACTTGAATTACAGCCTTAGCATCCTGACAATCAGAAAGGGACTACAAGCATTTTACTTTCTTCTATCCACAAAACAGCTTGGGCCGGATTTTGAACCCATTTCAAGGCTGTGTCAAGCTGGTGCCCATCAGAATGATCTGGCTGAGTTGCAAGAAAGGCAGGATGACCTAGGTAAAGGTCATGTCTGAGAGAAATGGCAGGATTTTCTACATAAGCCAGCTGAGACATCTGTCTGCTTTCCTCTGAGACAATTATTTTATTATTTCTACAGATTAAAAAAATCACCCCGAAATGCTACAGCGCATTTTAATCCGTGGGGCTGCAGCAGCAGTACATGGTAGTTTGTCATTCTCAGATCTCAGTGGCAAAATGTTTTATGGGATCGGCAATTACCTTCCTGTAACCGGCTGAACTGGAAATACCTTTCAGTTCTCAAAAAAAAAAAAAATCCCAAAAAATTAAAAATACAAGTATCAGCAACTTCTGTGGCCCCCACACCAAGGCACGTGTGCTGCTGTTGCCAGTTTCAGTCAGCATAGTTCCACTTTACAGTGAAACCGGTTTCCTGTCCAAAATGTGTGAAGTTTCTGTTCCCCATTACCTGCACTCAGGTGCCCTTTTCCAGGACCAGTGACAGAGCCCACCCAGCACCCTCTGGAGTGTTCCTGTGGACAATCCAAACCACCAGTGCCTTCAGCTGTAGAGCGGGTCAAAAGTTTAATTTGACCATTAAAGCAATTTTATGAGGGAGACAGGACCCACAACCACAGCAACGATGCAAATGAAGGTTGATTGATCCGTTCCGCCGGCTGCAACCCCGTCCCATCAGCAGGGAGGGGAAGCACTGGCACAAGCTGCTGTTTGCAGAAGGACAGCCCTGGTCACATTCCCCTCATTCCCTTGGAGCAGTAACCACCTGCAGCACCCGTGTGGGGAACAGCACAAACCCAGGCTCACCTGCCACCCTTTCAGCTTCTGCTGAGACCCCTCAGAACAAAAGCCAAACAAAAATGAACTGGCATGCTCTGTCTGCTCTGTGCTAGCAGGGTGATTCAATAAGAGTCACTGTTTTCTCATTAAACAATGTCAAAGATGTACTCCTGAGCTCTCTGCGGTCACTTTTCCCCCCTCCCTTTGTCCAAAGACAGCTGCAATAATAAAAAAAGGATTTAGAAAACAACAGGGGAACCCCTCATTTTTTTTAGCGAGCCAATGAATATTTTCTAGGACTGAACCAATCTCTGGAAATAATTGTCAAGTTCACTGTAGTTTTCCTTCCACATTCTGTGCTCTCCAGTTGGCAGACCTGGCTGCTCAAAAGAAGAGTAACACAATGAAGTGCAGAGAGCTGTTTCATTGCTGCCCAGGTGGGAATTTTTGAACGAGTTTTATCAGACTCAGAATCCAGACAGCAATACCTGTCCTATTTTATTTAAATTTATGCATTTCCTAACATTGATAAGCTGTCTTCTTCCTCATCTTTGCTAATTTCAGCCAGCTGAACTTTTCCATCTATCAGTTAAAGTAAGTTGTAATCTGCTCAGGAGCTTGCACAAGAAGGCAAGAAGGATGCTGGTGCAATATTCATAATGCAGCCATCTGCCCATTGCAGAACGTCCATTTCTGAGATTAAACAGCATGTTAAAAGCACTGGAAATTCAAATCATCTAGAGTGTTTTCTTCTTTTTGATCATAAAAATATCTGACAGTGGTCCAAGTTCTGACTGAGGTGTGTGTCCTCTGCAAGGAATTCATCATTTCTAAGAGCAGCATCTCCCTTCTGAGGTCTCCCTGACACTGTTCCTTCACTGTGTTCACCCTTCCCACTGCTGAGGGGCTGATGAGCAGCCCTGTAATTTGGCCAGTGAGAGTTTGTTTAGAGGAGGGGACAGCCTAGAGAGTGACAGTGACCCTCCACGATCCTGCCTGGAACTTGCACTCAGGAGCCAGAGGCGGCACGGGTGCAGGACTGGATGCTGGGAAGCACCAACACACCAGCCACCCCCCAAACAACAGGCAGAGCCTCACAGGCCTGATCAGGGCACTGACAACCTTCAGTTTGAAGGTCTCTTTTCAGTCATCTCAGGCACTTTTACAAGTTCTTAAATAATTTCGACCACCTCACTCAATTTTTACAGGATGCACACAGTCTGGGATGAGGTTCAGAGCGGCCTCATCTCTTCCAAACAAAAGCATGCCCAGATGCAAGGTCTGAATTTGTTTGGTGGGACATGACCCCAGGGAAGAGCTGGTGGGATGGAAATCCAGAGCCATCTTGAAGGAATGTGGGGGAAATTTTAAGGATAGTTCCATTCTTATAACTACAGTATCAAGATCTTCCAATCCTCAATGCTTCCTGCTCTCCTAGCTGAAGTGCCAAGCACCTGAAAGCACTTTTTCACACAAAGACAGGAAGTGAAAGCAGAGTTGGGTGCATGGAGCTGGTGTGGGTACAGCTGGGGACCTAAAAGGGAAGTGTGAGGACCATCTGCTGATGAATGCTCCTGCTTACAGCAGGCACTGAAAGCTGCCAAAAATTTTTGGTAAGGGTTACAAGTAACAGCTGTAGTGACCTGAGAGGGATCACGGCCGAAGAGAGGATGGTACAGGCAGAGCTGTGCAGTCAAACTGGAAACAAGCGTAGCCTTTGACAGTCCTGCAAGCTGCCACTGAGACAGGAGAGCCTCGGACACGGGCTGCAGGTTCATCACAGCCAGCCTCTCGCGGGATGCAAAGGAAAACCCGAGCATCACCATCGCTTCAGCTTGGTTCTTTAACTGAAACCAAGGCAGGCACTTCCTTCACGGGACTGGGAGGGAGCTGCAGGCAGGTGGGGTGGGTGAGAAGGATGGCACTGCTGGGCTGAGTTTGAAGATCATCCACAGTAACTTCCACAGCTGTTCCATTACCCATTTTACTGCAGGAAGCCCAGAAGGTGATCCGTGGACTGCAGCCCTCCGGAGGGTTCCCAGGCTGCTCTGAACACGCAGATCCTCTGTATTCATGCTGCAGTAATAGCATCATCACAAAACAGGACCCAAAGTCCTTCCCGGCGCTGAGATGTCACCAGTGCAGTGAACTGGGCTGAGGCTGCTGCTGGGCACGCTTAGACACTGGAATTTCACCCAGATTTTGCCTGTTTAATGCCAGCAGTTCACACACGGGGCCCTGCTTGCAATCAGCCCTGGTATTTTCAGCTGGCTTGGCCCTAAGCACTAACCACAAGTAAGACTTCAGAGAAGCTCCGTAGTTATTCTTTCTGGCATATCACAGTGCCCCGTTAAACAAGGACAAAAGACCTCCTTATGTAAGAGGGATGCTACTTGTTATTTTTAACCTTATGGCAGCCAGGATTTGTGCCAGGTGGCGTTCTGCTTTAACCAGGGAACTTCAGGAGGTTACATTCCTCGCTGTCATCCCTGCCCTCTGGCACAGTCGATGCCCATACACGGTTTCCTGGCTGCCTGTCCTTGTGCCTATCTGTGAGCATTTAATTTGTGACAGCTCACGGAAATACCAGTCCTGTTTAACAAGGTAAGTCAGGATGCTGATCAGTCCTTTCCAGGATCCTGCAAGAGCTTCTGCTTCTAATAAAGGGTTCTGTCTACGTGAAACCCATGAAGTCTGTTTACACGTATCCATGCTACCAGAGAAACGCCATCGCTGTAGCTGTAGTTTTCAATTTCTCAAGATAGCTCTAAAACAGCTTGTTTAGTCCGATTAAGGCCGTGGAAAGCAGACAAATAAAGTGGTGGCAACTCCCAGCAGCCCAAGAATGAGAACAGGCAGCAAAGGCCACGGAGGGCACTAAGCCATAGGCTGAGCATCCTGAGCAGCTGGGACCTCGCAGCTCCCGGCTCACGGCACTGCTCGCCTGGCAAATTCCACCAGCGGCATCACCGGGCCAGATTTGGGCAATTTCATGGAGCTTAAGCGAGCCTGGCTGACACAAAGGATGCTGCCAAAGCCTGTTGTACCTCCAGACCAACACGGGGAAACGCAGTGCCAACGTCCTGTGGGTCCCAAGGAGCTCAACAGCAAACGATTTTCAGAGTGCCGTGGCTGGTCTGGCTCTTTGTAAGCAAATAAGAGAGACACACATCCTGTGTCCCATGGCTTACCATTTCATAAAATACACACGGGACCATGAGGAGAATAGATGTTGTCACAGATGTGATATTTCAATTAGCAGCAAATATTCATTAAAAAACCAGAATAACTAAAGCTAATAGGCAATGTAACTCCACCTTCCTACGAACAGAAGGGTAACTTGTAATTTTAACTATGTGCTCACATAATTTCAGGGTTTTTGCTTGTTTGCCTCTAACACAATCCCCCTTCATTCAATCTCCAGGCTGGAGGCACAGAGAGGTAGAATTTTAATTCTTCTGGCCATTTATATACATGTGGCATTTCTTGACCTTTAAGTATTTGATTTTGAAACCTATTTAACTTTTTGACGTAGGTGTTTTCGTGGGTTTTGCTGGGGAATGCCAAAAATTTTCTGCATGTAAGGGGGAAAAAAAAAATCAATAAGAGCAACTGTATGAGTGTTCTTCTGTTTGTACCCAGAGGGGCCTCCCTCTATGTCTGTAACACCAGTTAAAGTTTCTAAGTAGCACAAGCTTCTTATTCAGCTTTGTTTTGACAAAGAAAGATAAACCACTGTTTTTTGCTTTGCCCTTCCCCCACCATTTACTAATTAGTTTTATTTAGTTTGCTATTCCCTGCTCCTTGCAGGGGGGGAAAAACCCCCATATTTTAAATAAATAATTATTTTAAACCACATTAAGTTGTTGACTGTGTAGGTTCTTATGAAGAATTTAAAATAGAACATAATTATAAATCACTGCGAAAATGAGCTTGTCCTGCACAGGCAAGGACATTTAATTGTGTCCTTGTATGACTGGAATCACTGTAAACAACTAATATTCCTATTTGCAGGGACAGAAATAACAAGCTCATTCAGCTGTACAGAAAGGAAGACATAAAAGGAAACCAAAGGCTAAACCAGAATAAGCCACTGGAAAGTTTTATGTCAACAAAACTGGATTTAAATTAAGTAACATCAATTCGTTATTTTGACTGTAAATGAATCAGAACATTAAAACATGTTTTAAAGGGAACATTTGTGATGAAACATCCGTGACTAGTTCCTACACCAAAGGAACAGGAAAGTTATTACTTATTTCTATGCAGGATCAAAGCCCAACTGCAAAGTTACTTCTCTGGCTTTAGGACTGCTTTGTAGACCTACATTTTGGAAATGAGGAGAGCAGCAGAACTGCAAGGAAAACACGGAATAAATGACTTACCAGTTGCACACAAAGGAAAACACAGCCCTGATGACATAATTAAGAAGTTGCACCATACCACATAGGCATGAAGGAGTAAAACTTAAATTACACAGACAATTTCCATTCTTACGTTTTCTAATTTCCTGACCGCTTGACTTTGCAACTTAAAATCTCCTTTATGATTGTTGTTCCTGACACTGACCTGCAGAAATGGGACCAGATTTTAACATTTGTTATTTTGCCTTACTCCACGGCAAAGGTTTAGAAAAACGCACAGAACAAAACCAAAACCCCCAAGCTCAAACCAAAGACGTGCATCTCTCAGCTATTTGAAATAATGGGAGATGAGTCAATAGTCACCTTGCTTTAAAATCAAGAGAAACACAGCAGAGCAGCTCTCCAGTGAGAGGAAATAAGGAAATAAACTACACATTCAACAACTGCAAGATGCCCTTTCCCAATACAAACAGAATTCATTTCCCCAGTAGTTTTACAATGGTGATAACAAATTAAAACTGTGGGCAGACAGCGGAGAACCAAATAGATACACAACCCATGGCAAGGATCAGCCAAATTAAAGGGAACTTCTTACACTGTCAAATTTTGTGTAATTAGTACTTCCATTAGAGGCACAGTTCCAGCTTTAAGCAATTCTAAGTAATTAATGTTCCTTTATTTTGCCTGGAAGTCCTGACTTCAGCATTCTCTTAGGACATGCATTCTGCTAGCCAGAGCCACACAATGCAGATTAACTCGACTAGAAGGCGATTAGTGTAGGCAGATGAAGATGTAATTTGTCATTCTGTACACGCTGCTACTTCTAGCCTGGGATGCAGTTTTTATTAGCACAGCAGACTGATTCAAACAGAGGCACAGACACAATTTTTGTCCTCTCTGTACCCATATGATTGCCTGAGATACAAGCAATGTTGAGATTTGAAAATCATTACGTGACCGAGTGACAAAAAGTGAATAAAGTGCCAGATTACATCTTCCCACACAGCTCCCAACCAGCCACAGGAATTCAGTAACTGACTGCACACTTAATAATTTAAGACAAATAATTTTAAATACACGGTGGAGGAGGTTTTTCTATACCTACTCACCACATAATGTAAATTTAGGGATGAAAATGCCAAGCTGAGCAGGAAGCAGAGGCTGGTGTGGTGGACAGCACGTGGACCAGGCAAGATTTGCCTGCCAGAGGCACTACAGCATTTGCACAGCCTGTGGGATAAGCTGTCCTCACAATCTTGTCTTTAAAATGGGCCTAGCAATACAGATCTCCCAAAAACTTGTGTTCTTGCATTTCCTGGCTGTTGTGAAGACGACTTGTTTGCCAACCAGCTGAAAATTCTTGAAGAAAAGGCGTGAAGTAAAAAGATGAAATGCAATTAAAGTGTCCTTTTCTACTTGTACTACAACATCAAGTATTAGACAACCCTTAGAATATTTCATATTGAGCTTTGGAACACAAGACACAACACCACCAGGCAGCAGTTTTACAAACCTTTCACCCAGTTTCAAGACCCCTCTGACCATGGGACAGTACCTACACCAAGAAGCACGTGGCAGAAAGCACCGTGCTTTGCTTTCTCTGCCAAACACAACCACAGCAGCAGCAATTACCTCCAGCTGCAGCTCCTGAATTTTCCTAAACTGCAAGAAGCAGAGCCCCAGGACCATGACCTTCGCCCAGCAACCAGTGGGACTGAAGGGAAAGCTGGAACTGCAGCTGAGGAAGAGGAGAGACGAGCAGGACCTACTCCCAGGGGTCTATTACTGTGCTGGTGAGAGGCTCTAACTGTTCTTTTCCAAATACTACTGTCCACGTGGACTCCAGATTGACAGGCCTTGTGTGCTTTTAATACTAACTGATATAAAATTAACTATGACATTCTTCATCTACGAAGCTTCTCTTCTTACAGGTTTGTCAGCATTTACACACGGTCAGAACCAGGGTCCAAGAAAGGCAAATCTTGACAAATATGTCAAAATGATAAAAGGTTCCCACATTTTTGCCCAGACCTTACCTTTATCACCTTCTTTACAGTTCTCTTCCAAAGTGCAGTTGCAATATGCTTGTGCTTTTAAGCTACAAGGTATCTTAAGTGCACAGTGAGGACCCCCATTTCCGTGTGACGGAGAAATCAAAAGTGGCGACGTTCAAATATCTCGAGGGAGAACAAAAATTCTTCTCTGGCATCCAACATGCAATGATAAACTCACAAAAAGGCACTTTGCAAACTCCATCCCTGAGAAATTCCTGTTTTCCCTCATGGAAAGAAAATGTATCAGCTTCTGCTGGGAGTGACAGCAGGTTTTCCCAGCTGCATATTCTCACATGTGAAATATATGACCCAGTGATCTTTATGAGTTCGCTAAATGTCAGGATCACTTCTTTTTATGACAGATCCTTTTCACCAGGTTTCTCACTGGAAGATCAGTGCTGTACAGCTCAGAAAGGCTTTGGCTCTGCCTCCTCTGCAGCCCTCACCCAACTGTGCCCCGAGGCACCGTCAGCAGCTCGGTGAAGAACCTGGACACTGCTGCTCAATTCTGCCCATTCTTGCGCCAAACTCCATCCCAGTTATTCTTTTAGAGCAGGGCATGCTGGTTTCTAGTCTTTTTTTGGCTGAAAACATCCTCCTCAGCAAGTCAAAAAGCGTAAGTTATTTGTTATTAGTAATATATTTCATACTTTTAAAGATTTGTACTAAGCCATGACTATGAAGGCTGTCAAATCCACTCAAATGCTTCTTATTGAAAAATCAGGCCTGCATATCCACAGATCCTCCCCTCCTTCACCCACCCAAATTAAAGCTGTAATTCCCAAAGACAGCCACTCTTCTAACGCACCACACATTTCATATAGTTGTTATTAATAAAGTATGAACAATGTTTGCAGAAACATTAAAGAATCAGGTCAAAAACTCCGTCTGAATACCAGTGTTATTAAATAAGCCAATCATCCAACTTTTGAGTAATTAATGTCCTTGGTTTTCACTTGAAAGCCTCGTTTTGAGCACGTTCATAAGAGCCAAATGTCCCATGCCAAAAGGAATGAACCTGAATTAACTCTTTTGGACACCAAGTGCAGGAGGAAGAGGAAAGTGCAACACTGGCAGGCTGGATACAGCACAGCACTTCTGATCGTAGGGTAAGTTCAGCTACAGTCTGATGATTACACCACATACAGCCAAGGATTTGATCTGTTCCCATCTGTGCATTATCTGAGTATCTAAACAATTGCCCTAATGCATTCGAAAACTTTAAAATATAAATAGGAAACCAACAAAGCTGATGGTATCTCCAGATCACTGTGTGAAGTACCAATAAGCAACTGTGTTATACAACCCGTGTTCAACAGACTGAAAATGATCTTTCCCAAATCCCAGTGACATCCTTCTGAAGCTGAAAGTGAGAGATTACAGCTGGCTGAGCACGCACTGTACTGTACACTCATTTTAAAAGCTGCCATTGTAAAAGACCCTCCAGGCTTCATGTTGGTTCCTTTGCTCTTCTTATTAAGAGCTGCAAAGTTCCTCAAATTTAACAGTAATTACAGGGGGGGATGGAGAAAAACTAATGAGAGGGAGAGAGGTTTATTTTTCTAAAGAGGTGCAGTAGGATTAATAGCAAGACTATGGGCTATATGTGTTATTTTTATTTCATCACCTCCAAACGTGATAAATACTTGCAATTGGAAAAAATTATGAGTATAAAATTTCGTTATTATCTTTACAAATCCTTTACAGCCTCTCTGTGTGACATCCCCTCCTTCCCTCCACCAGACAACAATTATGACACAAAAGTACTCTCAGGACAGCAGCTGCAGAACTTGTCTGATGCGCTCGCACTTCTCCAGCAGGTCTGGGTCTTCTCCATCAGAACCATCAAATTCCTTCATAAAAGCTTCAGCTTTCTGCACAGTTTTGTCTCGTGCACCGCCCTGAAGCCCTTGCAGATAATCCAGTAAAATGGTGAAATACTTGTCTGGCACCTTGAAAGAAAAAACAAAAGGAAGGAAAACCAGCTTTATTTCCTCCCCTCTCAATACTTATTTACAATCACATCACAGCATCACCTGAAGGACATTTAGGAGAACGGCACGGGCTTTGGCGTTTGCCAAAGCCCAACTTCAAGTGGAAATCCAAGTGGAAATGCTTCCTGCCAAGGTTCAAGCTGCCAGGAGGGGTGGACCCTGGTGAGAGGACTGTCATGTGCTCGGATGGGCAAAGCATCTGAGAGGAAATGCTCAGCACATGTGGAAACGCTCATCACCAAATGCAAACACTGCCTGACAGGGAGCCCAGGGCTCCGAGGGTTGGTGCAAGAAAAGAACAAAACACATTTAGCCAAACCCTTCTTTTGGAAACACAGATGCAAATCTTACTAAAATCGGTGAGAACTGCATGCGTATGTCTGAAGAAAGGATTTTCCTGGAATTCCCCTCGCCCTTACCCAAAAATTGTTTGCTAAGATGAGATACCACCCACCACTGCACACTTTGACAGAATGCTTATACAAAGGAATAGAATTTAATTTGAAAAACAAACTGAAATTCAGACATATGGAAGTAATTGTTAAATCATGCTGACTACAACTGATAGGCTCTACCAAGATGTCTATCACTAAATGCACTTTAGTCATTTATAGTTGCATTACCCCTGTTTCACTCCCTTCCTAATTAACTAGTCAGAGATTAAGTTTTAGCTTATCTGGTACAACATACAATTTAAATGATCATTACATTAATCTTGACAATAACTTTGCAAAGACTTTGGAATGATTTATTCAGTACTTCATACTGAAGTACTTCCAAAAGTAATAGGTGAGCTGATCTCAACTTCATGTTGTGTATCTGTGCAACAGGTTTCAGCCAATAACAGGATATTTTTTGCTGTGAATCATGAGATGTTAAAATGATCTCATCCTGCAAATATGTTTCTCCATGTTTAACTTTACACATATAACTTGACATGAGTCAAGTTAAACACATACGTAAGTATTTAAAGGATTCGAGACTAATTAGTCGAGGGTGGTTTCAATTCTGCAAAGTATCAACATCTCAGAGAAGGCAGAGCTTCAACAGACACTTAATTTACAACTTATTTCTCCATGGACATTTGGCAGCAGAACTTTGATCACTAAAACTTCTATCACTCCAAAAGAAGAGGAAGAAAGAATATTCCAACACTGCCTTCATCAATCAGGGTTATTACAAAGTAATAAATCAAAACTAAAGTCTGCATTCAGCCTCATAACTTGTACGCTATGGAAAACCTTCTAATTCTTCACACAAACACTCTTGCATTAAAGAAACAATACAGTTACAAAAGAAATATTAATTTTACAATGACTAACACTGAAATGGATGATATATGAAGCGTTGCTATACTATACAAATCAAACACAGTGAAAAATATCTGTGTTTTTGAAAGTTTTCACTCACAGAAGCTGGTACTAATAACAGATGAACCCATTTAGACACAAACAATTCCAGTGTGACAGCGCTCCTTTAATGCAGATAGTCAGTACTGAGCTTTTAAAGCTCAGCACCATTTCCACGTTTCAAACCTTGGCCAAATTATCTCTGTAATTTACAGCTCTTGTTCTCAGACCTCATGGCACAGACATACCTGTGGAACTACAGTTATTATTATATCATTTAAGCAAAATGCTTGAGGGGGCAATTGAAAGCCTGCTCTAAATTTAGAAATACTAAGTGTGCAGACTTAACATGTGGCTGCCTGAAGCCTAGAAAACAATTTAGCATTTGGCCCTGAGGGTGCTCAAGTGTTCAAAAAGTCTGATTTTCTCCTTTAACATAACACAGCTCTGAGGTTTATTTCATCAGGAGCTCACAACACAGCACCCCGTGGGCAAGGTCAGGTCGTATTTCCTCCTGACTTACACAGAGAGTAGAGCCTCAGCAAGGACTGGAACACACAAAGTACCAGCAAAGAAAGGTCATGAAACCCAAATTTTAATTCTTCAGCTACAGGAGTACAAAAGCAGTAATTTCAGGGGTCTTGGCGAGGTTTTCCAAGGAGGAACACAACCCTTGTTCCAAGGTCAGTTCAAGGCTGGCTTGATATTGGAGATCAAGATCTCCCACCACGGCTCCGGAAGTCGAAGCGAGGCTTAAGGGATTTTGTTACTATCCTTTTGTTAAACTGTTTTGACCTTTTTCTTGTTTCTTTTTCTCTCTCTCACACACCAGTCTTGCCTCTGTCCTAACGTCCTGATACGCGCTAGAGCTGATTAAAATGGAAATAACCCCAAGTGAAATAATTCCTGTCTCTGGGAAAAGGAGGGAAACATTACAGAACAGTAGCAGGAAAAGAACAGTTATCACTTTTAAATTATCCTATGCAACTCAGAAATCCTCAGACCTGGGGACCTGCAGACACCCACATATTTTGCAAAGCAAACACGGATACCAGCACAGAGAAACTCAGCTCATTGCTGCCAGGCTGCATTTTGGGAAGCTTCAGCCACCCCTCCAGGCCCTGCAGTCCAGAAGCTGAAGACTTGATCTAGTGACTTCCTAAAAATGCTGTGCCAGATGATAAAGACCAACAAATGACCTCGTGTTTATTTTATTCTGGGTGCTGGAGAAGTTCACACACCGTAGGTACACGGGCCTGGCTTGGAAGCTGTCGGCCAACCACCAGATGGATTTTAAAGGAGCTTAAAAAACCATTCATCTAGCAAATTATTTTAAAACCTCAACTTCTTTCTTACAGAAAGAGGCCTATCCCTACAGGAAACTCGATGCAGGCCTTTGCATGGCTCTTCAGGAGGCATCCAAGTGACACCGTGAGATCAAAGATGGGGCTTAGGAAGGAAAGAAACTTATGTCTCCTTTAGTACTTTAGTCATGCTTGGATTACCAACAGATTTTATTCTGTAATGGACAGGAAGTTGAATTTGGGTATAAAAAAGTATTCAAAAGAAGCTGGGTGTGCCCTCCCCATGGTCCTGATGAAGAAAGAGACTTCATCATATGCTTAATTATAAGCACTTGAGCAGTTGTACTAACTTCACTGAATCTGGATGCAGATGTTAATCATTCTCTGAAGCTCATATTCAATGCTCCTCTGATTATTAAACTACAAAATACGTGAATTTAAATAAACCAGAGCACTTCCATCAGAATTTTAAAAAGAAAGGAAGTTTCATTTCAATGGTGAGAATTAAGGAGTTAAAACTGTGTTTTGATACATAAAACAAATGCTACTTACAGTTCATTGTGTCCCAGTATATTTCAACACAAACCCCAAAGTAAACAGGTAAAAAAAGTAAAAACATCACTCTGCCTGCCAAACACTGCCAAACAATTTCTAGGTAGCTTTGAAGAGCATACGTTGATTTTGAAAGGCTGATAAAGACTTTTAAAGGAGAAACTTAAAAAACAGAAGACAGAGCAAACAACCCAGAAACCAAAATCGAATTTGTACTCTGCAACTCATCTTTTTAAAGTATTTGCACCACGTGAACATTTTTGTCTTCACGAAGCTCTGCTGTTAATTATCTGGCTGTCTAAAAAGGTAACACCCAGAGTCAGGTGATTGGCTTAAGAGCTGCTGACTAATTTGGGTCAGGAAGATTGGTATGAGTAAATGTTCAAGTGCACACAAAAAAAAATCAGCAAAACCTAACTGAATGTCAACAAAATGAACCAATACAGTGAGGCACTGTGCAAATGAGCAGATGTTTGTTCTATTACACAACAAAATGAATGACCTGAAACACTCCTTTGATACCACGATGGTCAGATACTTACTGGAAATTCAATTTATGTTGTATTTTAAGCTATGAAATGAATGGATTTCTGTATGGATGCAAACCTGGCTTCTGGTTATACTTTATGCTTTTCACAATCAACATCAGGTTTCACTTATATTTAAATGAGAGAGCTATTTTAGCATCTTGGCAATATGGCTGTACATCTTCTGTGGAGCCAGAGATATCTGAAACAATATGAGAACTGTGGTTTGCAGTATTGGGTTCCACATTAGGATATTCAAATTAAGGATATGGCTCAAATTCTCAGCAAACTCCAGATTTAAATAGAACATAGATCTGCTCTCTTTATGCTTGAAACCTTGATCAAGTATAAAAATCTAGCATACACAGGACCACGATCACCAACAAAATAAAAGGATCAATGACAAGCTACTAAAATGCTTCAGCATCTTGGTTAAAAACAAACTAATGTGTAAATTATTTAAAAATTATGAGACAAGTGCATGGCTAGTACTAGGAAGTTTTGGTTAATAAAGAATAGCTATAACCAATGTGTAAGACTAGATCATATTTGTTCTGAGAAAAAGCAGCGTGAATACAAACCTTCTCTTTATCATACATGTGCAGCAGAAGCCACGTCTGTCTTGTCTTTTGAAACTTCCATTCTTCTGGGTTCTTAGACCAGCTGTAGAAAATTAGGGGAAAAAGAACTGCTTAAGCTGTGATATCAAAACATTCTTTATTTAGAAAATACTCCCTACCACGCTTCCAAGCGGCTTTGTGTGCGCAGCACGGAGTTTCATGGCACCGTGGGACACAGGTACTGGCACCCATTTTATACAAGGCCACCTGGCTTCTGGGCAAAAAAATTACAGGAAGATACCAGAGCCAAGAAGGTTATAAATTTTCCTCAGAAAGCAGTGATTCCTTGAAGTTAAATATCAAGTCCCACCGCCCAGCTTTGCCCTCTCATAAAGGACATTGCCCTCCTTTGACCAGGACAACTGAGCGCCTCAAATCTTTACCCCTGCTGCAGGGCTGAGTATCTGGGGAGGTGGAGGAGACAGGAATCAAGTTTGGGTTTCAGAAAGTTGGTATTTCACATTTAACTGAAATTTATGTGAAATTAAGCAGCCTCTGAAGGACTGGAAGGACAGACTTGTGCTAAAATGGTCACCTCAGTAGTGGCTGCAGCCCATCACAGATGGCTCTTCTAGAGCAGACAAAATTCATCCTTCAGAAGCAAATGTTTTAAGGCTTGGGCTTGTCTAAATGTGTGACTTAAATATTTATATTTACAGGCTAGAAAAATGGGGGGGTTTATGTCTCTCTCTCTCATTAGGAATACTTGAATACTGTTAAAAGTGAGAGGGCGAACAAATGATTAACATCTGCAAATGTTCTTTGGCTGTTCAGCAAACACATTTTCAATATGAGAAATTTTAGCTGGGTTAAAATAGCACATTTATGTGCATCTTGAACATGTTTTTAAAGCTGGTATATTCTGGTTTAGATGAAGAAAGAGGCATTTGTTTCTATGAAAAAAATGAGCAAACCAGTCAATCTCGCTATCAAATGAAGACCACTTTTTAAAATTATGCGCTTGAAAATTAGTATTGTAACACGTACAAAATCTGACAGTACACTAAAGTATCGTTTGAAAAGAAACAAAAAAAAAAATGTAAGGAGAAAACCCAGAAACTTTTGCATTTATTTGAATTTTCTCTAAAGAAAAGTAGGTCTCCAGAGGGTAGCATGCAAGATGCCATTAATGTTCCAGCTTGTTTTGCACAGCAATAGAGAGCACAGAAATCAGTTGAAAAGCCAGCTGGGTAGGAGAATTAGCATTGTTTAAACACTGTCAAGTCTAATAAAGCAAAAGAGTCCTCCGCTTTGGTGAATGCTGCACCAGCAAATACATTGTTCAGTCAATTCAATGAAAGAGAAAAAAATGAGACCACAAATTTGTACAGAAAGGTTTCATGGAAGCCTCTGGAAAAAAGGTAAGGAAAAAAAATTATTGTCTTGATGTCCAAATTCAAGATAAAGAAAGAGAACCACAGCTCATTGGGGTTATCCTCAGTTGAAGATAATAAAATAGCTTATAACCAAAACACAAGGTAGAAATCAGACAATTAACAGTAAACCAGGAAGGACAGACAAAACACGAAACCCCACAATATATCGTCCTTTACATGCTCGAGTTAAACCTACAGATGAGCTGATTTAGAGCCTTCTTTTGCAACACTGGCAATAAACAGGCAGAAGTTTGCAAAACCAGTATTGCACAAAAGCAGGAGGCCAGAAAGCTGACTGAAAATGTTATAGAATTAAATAAAAAACTGTTATTATGGTGAAACCATCCCTTGTCCCATCACCACCAGGCTAGAAACCACAGTACCTGCAAAACAAAATCACACAACCCTCGGTGTCCCTTGTCTTTGCAGCAAGGTGCCCAACTGGGCAACAAATGACACCACCTGAAGTGTGAGGAGCCAAGAGAGAATGAAGTGAAAAAGGCTTTTCTTGTGGGTGCAATTTGTGGGGCCAACAACAACCTGCTCACCTGTACCCACCTGCTCTGTTCGCCAGGCAAACACAGCAACTCCTCACCGAGAAACTGGCACTGCTGCCAGAAGTCCTTCCAAACAAACAAAACAAAGCAGTGACAGTGCCTGCTGGTTTTTCAGCCCGTTCTTTTATGAGGTTCAGCCTCAAGAAGAAGAAGGTAAGTTTAAAATAGAGCCTGGAAACAGCTCACGTTATAGCCTTTGCAAGGTGGCAAGAACAAGCTGGGTGACAGATCTGGGACTGCACCCTGGGAAAAGAGACCCTCTGCTAATGAAAACCTTTAACATATGTCTGTATTTCTCTGAACTATTCTATGTATTTCAGCCTTTGTGATGACATCCACTGGTTGGACACACCACAGAGTACTCTGAATCTTCTACTCTCTGCTAATTCTCTGTTTCTATCACCTGAGTACTGTTGGCATTAAAACTTGAAAAATACAGCCTGACTTCACTTAATCTCCTATAAAGCTATAGGATGTTAAAATATCTTTATTACCTAGTTTATAAACAACTGAGACCAACAAATGAGTGCACTATAAGGTTAATTGCTCTTATTAACCTATTACCAAAACCATATGCTCTCTTCTACGTGTTAAGGCGAGTTGTTGTACTCCTGCATCCAAGACTCCATATGGACTTTCACTCCTGTGAATTCTCTTGCAGAAACAAACAAAAGTTTTAGTTTGTCTTCCTGAAAGGTTCTGCTCTATACACACCACAGTAATTCATACAAACAACAAATACTTTAACATAATCAACTGCAGAAAGTACATTTATGTCCATTCTAGCACCAGAGCCTCACAAGCCATTTCTTTTGTTTCGTGATCTGTCCTATCAGAATCAAACACTAAATTATTACAATAAGAAAAAATAGTATTTTCCTTAATAGCTATAGGTGTACTTGTATTTTAGGAAAATACTCCTAAGTTTTTAACTGGTACTCCAACCACGGCTGTATCAACAACTCCTACTTCCTCCCCTTCAGGAAAATGGTCCTTCTCTTAACCCGAATTCCTACCAAACTGTGGGCAAAACACTCCTGGCAATGGGTGCACAATCTTTAATGCAGATAACATGACAGTTGCTCCCCCAAACAGTTATTACAATAAGACTTTTCCACTGATTCCTATAATTATGACAGCTTTTTCCCCACTTCTGTGGCAGCTTTAAAATCTATGGAAAGTATTACTCCAAGACAAAGTGAGAGGAGTGTCTCCTTTTATCAGGATGACATCATTAATACATTTTTAGAAATGCTCAGCTTTTAAACTAGGAAAGTCCAAACCTTGCAACACACGAGAGGTCTCATTTTGCTGTTTACATGCAGATAAGCTTCCTTGACAGATTCCAGCAGGAGAAAAGGCTTTTCCTTTGAGTGATCAAATATACAGAGCAAGACCAACTACATTACAGTTACACCCCCTCTTTTTACAGACAATCACAACCTCTTTCACAGTTTGAATTCATTTGGTAGCTTCGAGAATGACGTGTGTCAGGATCTAATACAAACCATGGAACTGGGTGAAAAATATACATGTGTAAAACATGTATTTTTCCAGCGTGCCTCGGGCTAATTTTCAATATATTGTACAAACACTAATTGCCTTCTTTACACAGCTGATGTTTGAATCTTTCTCATGAGCTCCAGCTCACTGAAAAAACACATTGGTTGACTTTAGTTAAAGAGAACTTAAATGTTTGTGCAAATGATCTTCCTAAATGGCTTTGAAATTGAATGACGGAGGAAATGAATCAAATAAATCAAGCAGCTTAGGAAATTTTACATTTGGGCTTTTGTTTTTTTAGCAGGAGAGTCTCATGTAGAAAAGCTACCCAAGATTCTCACTAGTCTATCTCATAAATGACTTCTAGTGTCTACTAAAAAAAGATGACTAAAGTCATCTGCCATAAATCTATTCCCAAAACATGGGAATTCAGGCAGTGTAAGTAGGCAAACAGAAGGCAACTGGTAGCGTGCAGGGCAGAGCTCTCGCTGGGGTGTCCAGGGAGAAGGAGATGGGGAAGGGAAAGCAGGCAAATTGGTTCCAGAAACACAGTATGAGAAAAACATTATTGTTACAAATTGGATTCAGGAAGTCAACACAATGCATCTGCTGGGACTACTGGCCAGGACAGAACTCTACAGAGCTGCCACAACTGGCCAATAATGACTGAGTGCAGAAAAGCTCTGTGCTGAGAACCAACCCTTTTACTGATTCAACTTGAAAAAATTACTGGGTAAGAGACAAGTCTCAAGAAACCAGAAGGACAGACAGGGATGTGACCACTGACACCTCCCAGAGCACACGAGAGCACTGCTGCATGCCAGACACAAGGACACGCAGCCTCACATACATCCACTGCTCCAGGTGAGTGCCCCTGGCAGTGCAGCCCACCCTGGATACACCTTTCAGCCTGGCTATCTATCCAAGGAAAAGCAGATTGCCACCAGATTTGGATTTCTCCAGCATACAGCCCAGGTTTAGCATCAGGGAATTAACTTGAAGAGTTTCTCCAGCCCCGAGGACCAGCTCAGAGCACAGCCTCCTGCTGCTCTCCTGTGATTTATCCCGTGTCTGACATTCCCAAGGTTCCCTCAAAGGAGGGACAGAGCCACGGGTCTGGCCCATTGCACCAAAGTCAGGGCTCCACTGCAAAGATCTATGGAAAACATTAAAAGCAGCATTCTGCAGCACTGCACAAAAATGGTCACATTCTCCCCACCTCATCCATCTGGGTTCTTTTCTGTTCTGATCCACCAGTTATTCACCACTCTGCAACCTGTCCTTAAGGATCACCTGTGCTCTTCTACAAACCCCCCAAGGAAGGCTGAACAGGAGTTACAGCACACGATTAAGGCTTGCAGGAATCAGGTCAGGCACTTTATTCCCCAAACTCCCTGCAAACAGCATCATTGCTGAGCTCACTGCCCTACCCGTAAAATGTGGATAACAGGTGTTTCCTCAACAAGGAACAACCATACTCCAAAATATTCCCTTAAAGATATTTAAAGCCTTGCTGAAACACTTGGCGCTCAAGAGATCCACTGGAATATTTCGCAGTGCAATGCATACAACAGCAGCCCCTTTAAAACCCCATGCACTGGTGTTTAAGGCAACTCACTGCCCTTACAAGGAAACAATTTGGGAACTCTGAACGAAACTCTGTTATCAGGTCAGTCCAGAGGTGAGCCCAATGCACACATGGCCAACAGGTGAGCAGGGAACACTGCACCTCAAAGAGGCTCCCTGGAACTTGCTGGAGCAAGCAGCATGGAGGGAGCAAAAATTTGGCATAAGCTCACTCTTGTGGGAGAAGAGACATTTTATGGATGGAGGTTTTATACGGATATATAAAAAATATATGGATGTGGATGGAAGTTTAACATATGCCCGATGGTGCATATAGTGAAGCAGGAATAATAATTTTTCCTCCAGTTATAACACATACAATTATTTAAAGGGAAATGTAAAAGTGTTTATTTTTATTGGGGGTATTCAGAGTTTCTTCTGTTTCTCTCAGGGGCATTTAAAATGGATTTACTTTTACAAGGATGTTTTTTGAAAGTCTGGTTTTCCACACAAAAACTGCATGCCCAGAAAGCTGCCTCGTGGTGAACTTCATCGCTCCATCCAGTGTAAGAAGAAATCTCAGTTCAAGTGTGTGTGATGCTGATTGCCCTCATTTGGAAAGAATAGCCAAAATTTACATTCTAAATAGATTTTCAGAGACTAGACTGGAGCAGCTGTAGTTAAAATCCTGGAAGCACGGATCTGTGGCAAGACCCAGTATTAGGCATAAGAGACAACTGTAGCCTTTAACTGTGTTCTTCTCGTGTTATGGATGAGTCTGTTAATGTACAAACTCCAATTCCTGGAGAAAGTTAATACATTTATGCTGATATTCTCAAATCCAGTTTGGAATCTAACTAAATTATGACTCGGATAAAGGTTTTCCTTATTTTCCTGGAAGAGAGAAAAGACACTAAAGGAGCTCGTTTGCCAAAAGAAAAACTTTCTAAAATTGTCAACAGATTTTAGAATCAATGCCACATTTTTGGTTGAAAATCCTGGCACCATTTTTCAATCTGTGGTTTAAAAACATTTTTTAATATATTCTTCCATCTGGTTTAGACACAGTATAATAACTATAGACTTGTGAAAAGGCAAGAGGAGGGAGCTTTTTTTTTAAAAATTCAAGAATCACACATGGAGGAAAAAATAAATGTGCTTTTAAGTGTCCCATTTTTGTCCTGATGTCCAGCATTAGGACAGATTGTATCCGTGCAGCAAACAGGTCACAGGATTTTCTTAGAAAGTATTTATAAAGTGAAAGGAAGGGGCCTTTGTGCCATAAAGCCAAGCTTTGATTAAATCTACATAAAATGTTTATCACAGCTTATCTTTTAGTCTACGTACTTTTATCACTTGCCATTATTTGTTAACGTTTTATATTATGTTTGCATCCTGCAGCTCCGGCCGAAATCCTCTTCCTCCCCCGCCACGGGCTCTGTTCAAACGCAACATGAGACCTTCCCTTGAAGAGCTCCAAGTATAAACAGATGAGACAAGATGATTGGTGGGAAGAAAAGTTGACCCAGAAAATCTTAACAATGCCTCAAAACCGTGCGGCAGGTCGTGGGCACGGCTCCTGTCTCTCCCATCGGGAACGACACACGTCCCAGACACCAACCCACCTGCAAATGCCAACAGCGTTCCACTGGGGCGGGGGGGAAAAAAAAACCTTTATAATTTCTTTAAAAATTATTTTCCTGACACAGTTATTTAGTTGCTGGTATCTGCATTAGCCCCCCCTGCAGCAAAACTGCATTTTGATTGGAAGAAAAATATATATAGCAGTAATAACACGCTGAGAACTTGCTGTTGTTTTCAGTAATAACAAAAAGGTCAGGCTTGAAAGCCCATAGCTGCTATTACTGTATTTCTAAGCTAAATGTGCTTTTTATTTTACATACATTCATGAAAGGAACACAAAGCAGGAGTTGAATTATCACAGAAGAAGAATAAAAAGTACAATTTGAGCCCTTCACAGCCAAACTGTTCTGCTCCTGCAAGGAATATACAACCAAGTGCTATCTCAAAGTCCCATCTCCTCTCCAGATGTCCATCTTTTCTTGCACTTAATTCTGGTCACACTGATGCCTGAACCAGAAATAAGGGAAAGGGAAAATGAAAACAACTGTTATGCCTCCCTCCCATGAAGAACACCCTGGGGGGTACGAGGAGATAAAGAGGGCCCCACACTCTGTATGAAAATCATGCAAGGAGCCAGCTGTACGTAAAATCCTTTCCAAAAGTTGGCAAAAGTCCATTTACATAAATGCTTTCTGAAGATCAGATGAGGGATATGCTACCAGACCCAGAGAAAACAAATATGGTCAATTCTCTTCTCCCTCTTACACCAAAAAATGTCCAACTGTGGTACAGAACACTCCTGCAAAGGCACAGATTCAAGCCGAGTAGCTCATTTTCACTGCTTTTTAAATTTTAAATCAGCTTCTAAAACTTTAAAGCTTCAAACAAAAAAACCAAAACAAAACCGAAAAGCACACCGCCACCAAAAAAAAAAAAAACCCACCCAAAAAACCACCCAAACTTTTGGGTTTATTAATAAAACACAAGAAGCGTATGAAAGTGTCATGGTTTTCCATAGAGCGATGCTAAAAAAAAAAAAAAAATGCTGGAAGAGAAACAAACTTCATGCGAAACTTTATCTGCGAAAGTTTTTGAGGAGGGATGAAGAAATGGCCACTTGGAGGAGGATTTGGATACTGAAGATGTTGGCCGATTGATTTTGCTTTGAACCAGCCAGGACACCCAAGAACCAACTTACTGGTCGTTACACTGAGCTGAAGTTTTGTGTTCCTGAGTTCTGCACGGGCTGTTTCAGGAAGCCCTGAGGCTGCAAAGTGACGCTGGCACCCTGGGAAGGCGCCTAATCCAGCTGGGGCACTGATCAGCAAGCAGCACTGCTGAAAACGGGCTGTCCTTTTGTACCCAGATGTCTCCAATTTGTCGGGTTGGGTGTTTCTGTGTGGTTTTTCTCTTTGCAAAGACCTAAGGGATTTCCATAGCCAACAACTGCTCTTCTGCAGTTCCAAAGTCCAGAGCAGCGTTTCACTGTACCAGGAAAAGCAGTGCTCTCGTTCTGCCAAGGAGATGCCAAATGCTGACCTGCTCTACATGCCAGGACCAAGCACATTTTTCCTTTCTGGCTCAGCATCCAGCACATCTAGTCCCAGCTGCAGGGAGCGCAGCTGGCCTCCTCTCCTCCCCACAAGATTCAAATCCTGTTCCTGCACGTTTCCCAATGGGGCTTCCCCACATCCTTGAGGAACAGAAGCTGCTTAGAGGGTAGACCACGGTCTCAGTGAACCTGGGGGTGAAACCCAGCCCAGCTGTCTGGAGGATGGCCAGGCAGGCTGGGTGACAGCAGCATCTGTGAAGAGACACCACCAGTGTCCTCTCCTTGCCTGACAACGCTGACAAAGAAGTGGCCTGAAATCAATCCCATCCCTTGTGGTGTCCAGGGACTCCCTCATGCACCCTCCAGGAAAGGGGAAATCCCTCCCTCAGATGGAAGCTGAACCTTGAGCCTGTGTTGCAGGACTGGCCCTCCTGTAACTGTTGTACAGAGCTGGCTTGTTCTGGTGGCAATGTCCTGTAGGTACAGAACTGTCAAATACTGGATTGTCAAACTCCTACCGAGCCACGTCACCTAAGTGAGTTCTCTTAGGACACTATTGAAGAACTGCTCTTTATTAATTTGGATAGCAGCCCTTGATGCACTGTTGCAGCAATTACATTTGCGGGCTTTTGTTATTTTAAATGAAATCCACGTATTTTTATTACTGGCTAATTAGGCAAAGTTCATTTTTGCTGCAGGAAGCTCAGTGTAGCCCTCTTCAAATAACCCATCACACAAGTGGCTCTTACAGCGCATCTGAGCAGTACCACGTTTGGGGTTGTTCTGGACCAACAACAAGGATATATATAGAAGCCTTTAAAAAAAAAACCCAAACAAAAAGACGTGTCAACCATCCTTGTCATTTTTTTACACCCCAGCTTGGACATCCCACGGTGCATTCCTCAGGAAGCACGGCAGAGGTGGATGGAGACGGGAGTGCTGCAAACCCCACAGCATCGGAATCTGCCAAGCTGTAACCTCACAGAATGATTTACTCTTCTTTCTGCACAAGAGCTCTAAAAAGGGACAACATCGATATGAAGATCAACCTAAAAGCGTTCAGCGGTTCACAGCCCACTCGCATTTTTTCAGTTTAGCTGAGATATTCAGCCATCTCTCACTGCATAATAAAATCTGCTGCCACACCAAGGTGCTTAGGACAGTGTAAGATTCCCCTCTTCTAATACCCTGTGACGTGTATTGCACTACTAAGATTTTAAGTCATATATGCTTAAAGAAATGGATCTGCCAATTACTGCTTCCTGCAGATGGCTCTCATTCCAATTCAATTTCACTCATATAAAAGTAATTACTGATACCTTTTTAGGCATCATCATATTAATAAATGTGTGAAGGAGGAGACAAGTTTTATTAAGGATCTAGTTTTATTATTTCAAAAATAATTCTTGTTATTCTAACTCTGGTTAGGAAGCCTTGACAGCTCCCTGGAGCTAATTGATTAATAATCATTGCCAACTGCATTTTAAATTTTAATTTTGGCTTTGGCTGACTAGTCTAAATGATTCCCTAGAGCTACGAAACTCCTCACCACTACTATGAGTATTTGGGCACCGGATGAATAGTTTGAATGTGTTTGAGGAAGTGAGTAGCCGTGTTAATTCTCCCAATCTGAATTTTATGACACAGAGAAAACAGAAAAACTCCCTTTTTGCGTTTCTGCCGTGTCAAGAACCTCGCCTGAATGGAAGAAGATGGGTGAGCACAACATGCCTTTTCTCAAAGCCAGAAGGAGGGTTAAGGATGGGATGTCTGGGCTTGGAGCCAGGAGTGAGGCAAGGAATTTGGAGAGCCAGGGGAGAGCAGACTTCAGAGGCCGGGCGAAAAAGCTGTGCCTCACACTCCCTCAATGCAACCTCCCTGCAAATGAAATTTTCCCAAAATAAAGTAAATAACCCCTGCCATCTGCTTTTAGTTAAAAAATATCAAGAGGTACTTTGTTGTAATACTTATATGTGAAGTGGATTATTTTAATTATTCTAGTTTTATTTGACCTGAACAGTGCCAAATTCTCCCCCAAGACAAATGGAAAAGATCAAAGTGCTCGTGTAAGGTTCTGAGCACTTGAGTGAGGATTGAAGATGTCTCCTTCCTGTCAGGATCCAGTCCTAGAGCAGATGGGTCTGTTATTAAAGACTTCTGAATCTCCCTAATATATCTCACAAGGTTTCTGAAAGTAATATCAGATGAAATAATATATTAAAGCTGCTTAATTATTCAATTAGATGCAATCTCTTTTGTATAATACTATGGAAAGATGAAAGCCGGATCTCAGCGATAAATATCTCATGGCTACATTTAATAAACCTTTAAGAAAATTCATTTATCCCAAATTTTATTTTCCTGGAAATGAGTCATTAAAAAGGAGACATTAAATTTTCTTAACCAGGTTTGGAAATCAAGATGTTATTTTATGGGAAAGAGAATCAGATAAAGAAACCTTAACTATTTCTACCCAAGTATTCATGGATAGTTTTCCTCATCTGAGGAAGCACTTTACAGTCCAGCAGTTAATTACTGCTGATACAACTTACAGTCGTGACAACATATATGTGAAAGACTATGAGAAGTTTTAACCATCCTGTTGATACAGTTACCAGTAAATAAAAGCAAACTAAATTTTGGAAAAAAACCCCAAAAATCCAATTCACTAAGAATGCCCTGGAAGCCTCCTCAGGCATGTAAGTCATCTTAAGTGCCACCACACATCCATGGCAAACTTGGGAATTTTTGTTCCTAGTTTAATCAGCAGCAATGAAGTGGAACAAAGCTGCTCTGGTCACCCGCAGCAATGCGAGGAAGGACACCCCAACCATGGAAGGCGGAAACCTCTCCCAAAATAGCTATGGAAAGGTTTGGGATATTGATCCATTAACCCCGCCAGAGGCTAGTGGCCTTCAGGACTGCCTTGAGATGCCACCACAGGACAAAATCCATGCAAGCTTCACTTTCAAAACAAGCAATTGAGAAAAATCCTGCAGATCTGGTGGGAGCAGACATTGGTACAGGGCCAAAGAAAACAGAGCCTGTGCTCAGATGAGAAGAAGGTTATGTCTGCTTTCCCTCATGTCACTTGCCTGAAAGGAGACCTTTGGACAGTACAGGGACTTTGGCGAGTCACAAACTTCATCACTGTTTAATTTATCACCTGAAAAATGGGGTAGCATAACACTTTCTCAAAAGCTGTCGTAACGAGAGTAAGTAAATCAGTGTCAAAATACTTTTCATTTATTTATCAAAACACAGTTGTGATATGCTGTCAGGAAAGGTATTATGGAAAAGCAAATTATCATTACTATGGTGGGGACAAGATAGAGACAGTATGGTTTTAAAAAAAACATATAAAAATCCCTTTAAAGATGGGGCTGAGCAGTCAGGTATTTTTCAGTTGATCCTGTAAATGATAGATGTCAGATGAAAGGATTTGTGAATTCATGTTAATGATGTTATTAAATACAGTGTTTCCATATGAGAATGTTTGAACAAAATGCCCGAGTAAATATTTTGACAGCTTTGTTTCACACTGAAAAAATGGTAGAAGTGCAAAGAGACAGAAGGTTCCAAAGTAAATCACTCTGCAGCTTTTACTGAAATATGCTTTGAGAGGTGTGCTTGTGACCTTCCATAAAATTAATTCAAAGATTTAGAAAGACAAATAATTCGATTTAGAGCCACAAAGCAGGATTAGAGTTCCCTACTCTGTTTTTCTTTTTCTGTTAAATTTAGTCACCACTTACGATTATGGAAATTAGAAAAGCAATCTCTTTCCTCTGCATAAACTAAACAGGACAGCGAGCAGATTCTGAAAGATGGAACAGCTACTGACTCTGACTGAGAGAAATTTAGCATGGACACGAGCTTCCCTCGCTTTTTCCACTCAAGCCACACATTAGTGCTAATCAAAGAGGTAAGAAAGCTACTCCAAAACCATTCCCTGTAGAAAAGTAGTTTATGCAGGATAATATTAATAGCTAAACCATGAAAGGCTTGGTTCAGGGAAGGTTGTGTTAGTCCAGCTGCTTTTCCAAAGCTCAGTTGAATGAGTTGCATCATAAGCATTTACTAATTTGCCTGGAAAATCATGCAATCATGGATGTCTCTAAAACTTACTTCTGAATGAGTTGAAAATACCACAGAAATACTTGCAACATCTCAGAACTTCCAGGTATAACTAAGCTTAAAAGTCTTAGAACCTGACCTATCAGAATCTCCCAAAACCTGTTTTGTCTCTGGAAACCAGAGCTGCTTATCCAACAAGCTGGAAATGGCAAAACACACGCAAAAATATTTGTAAGTACCTAGGATCTTCACAATTCAATCCACAACTATGGAGAGGACTTGCTAGAAATTATTAGACTGAAATTATTTCACAAAGTAATTCTATCCATCTGGAGCATTTCCAGGATAGTATTGCAGATACCCAGCATATATTGCTAAGGTTTGTTTTCTTCCCAGAAATTCTTGGTAAAAATAGCTAAGATTGGCTCTGAGCCACTTAAAAGGGGTTTTTGTTGTTGTTCTTTCTTCTGGCCGCTGTTTTTAGAATTGTGTAGTAAATGATGCTATTATTTGTCAGCATTACCTTGAACTGACAAGTTTATCTTCAGCAGCAGCTCAAGAAGCCTTGGTGCCTGCTCTGGCTCTGGAAGTGGTGTCACTTATAAATCAGCACCATGCAGTGCCTGAGCTCTGCAGAGAGCCACAGCTTCTTAATTCAGGCTCATCTGAGTGTTAACCTGGTTATTCAGTTTCCAGACCCAACTATTCCTGCACAGGCACCTTCCTCTGTTCAGTGCCAGTGCAGGCAGCTCTTTAACCATCTGCATTGCAAAATTGGATTTGAATGGAAGAGCAGGAGACCTTCTTTTTGGAGTGCACTCTTCACACAAAGTCTGGCTCACTCACTCTGGATAGCTGTAATATTTATAAGTGGAAAAAGACCAGGATATAGATAAGGAACAGTAATCTGCATGATCTTACTAAATTAAGAGTAAGATATTCATGTGCTTCTTGCAAAGCAGTGAAATTGTTGTATTAGAACCATAAAAAAGCAGCTAGCCCAGCAAGAAGTTAATAACAGTTTAAAAGCAATTTCTGCACAATCTGACATCCTGTGGATGTCATGTGGGGGTTAGAAAAACACTGGCATGTCTCCAACACATATCTACATATCACTTGCCATCAAGATGCAGAAAAGTGAATCCAGAAGTCATTGACTCCATCACAGGGAATGAAAATCATCGACTCAGGCTGCCACCAGACGTCTTGATTAAACAGGCAGAAGCTGTATGGTGCTGTTACTGAGAGTGTAATGTGACAGCCCCAGAATCCTAAATGCACAGTTTGAATAATCAGATGATAATGAGAACACTAACACCTGGAAATGGGTATCATAAAGCCAACTCCAAAATGGGAGCGTGTCTGACTTGCTGCAGCCAGGCTGGAGCGGGATGAGAAGCCCTGAAAAATGTGTTATGGCTACAGTGGCACATTTGTGCCAACACTGTCATTAACACAAAACTCAGGAACAGTTTGAGGGGTGAAAAAAAAAAGAAAATGCTCTCCTTGTTCAGAAAATTCAATGCGAAATCTCAGCATTCTGTGGCTCAAAGATGAATCCAATGCTGATGCCCACAGAGCAAAGCCAGAGTGACAGGGAGCAGGGAGGAATCACAGACCCTCAGTCCCTTCTGCGTGGAGCTGGCAGCTCCAGTAAAACCATGTTTGTTTCCAGGTGTCACATTTCCAGAAGGATCACAGGCACAGGAGTTCAAAGAAGAGCAAGAGAGCACATCAGGGTCTGGAAGGAGCAGTAGCAGATGAAGGATCGTGGATGTGCTGCTTCACTGGAGGGGCAGGGAGACTGAGAAACCCAACACAGCCACAAGCAGGATGTAAACATCAGGATGGGAGAAATTATTTACAAACTGTGGGGCAGGACAATGATTTAAAAAACCTTGCTTAATAACAGGTCCAACACAGCAGGACAATTTTTCTGCTTCATATACCCTAGAAGCAAGCTTTGTCTTCTGCAGGAGATGATCTGCTTGAGCACGATAACAGAACAGCTCTAAGCAGTACAAAATCTACAGAGTGAATACACCCCCTCCACCTACCCCCACCAGAATAACTGCTGGCTTACCGGCACCCTAAAAATAGGAAAGGTGTGGGCATTGCAACAGAGAGCTTTGGAGAGCTTGTGAGTAATGTCAGGGCTGCTAGGGAACTGCAAACAAACTGAGGTGGCTTCAGACGCCACTCAGTGCAACTGAAGTTACACAAGGGAGTGTAGGATAATGATAAGGTAACTCACTCTTGGCAGGCTGAGACTCCTTTGCCACAAACAGAGACAGCAGCTGCCTTTAAAATGAGGAAGATCTGCCCAGCTATTAACACCAAATGGAAAACTTGCAGCCTTACAGACACACTGATCTAGGTCAAGGAGAGGAATCCCACTTAAGAGGCAGGTCAGGCCCTGGTAGAAATTCAAAGTCAAGCAATATAGAAACTTGGAGAAGTGCTAAAACAAATCCACTGATCTCGAGAGTATTAGGAAAATTGCCAGTCTTTGAAATCAGATAGCACCAAGTGACTGCCCAAGTTCATATAAAACAGCCACAGAACAACCCCAAATGCAAATTTATCCTGTATCTGACTCTGGATTCATGAGGCTTCTTATGGAACTAATGAATATGACAAAATGACTAAAAGCATGTCAGAATAGATTAATTACATCCATAGTTAATGCTTGCCCCAGTACCTTTAAAAAATAGCCCTGGGATTACTAAAGCAAAACTATTCCCCTAATCTTTGAGGAAATGCTGCTCTTTCAAGACACCTTAAAGCCCCAGTTGTTGAATTCAGGAACGCTGCTGTGTCTAATTACAGCGGTTTCTCTTAAATTCACACACCATTTTTGTTACTGGCTAATTGAGATTCATCACTTGCACAGTTCTCCAATATTTTATGAAATTCAAGGTAACTGATGAGCTTAGATATGTGCTGCACCTCCCAGTCAGGAAGGAAACTCCATCTCCATCTTGGAGAGCAGGGGAAGGAGAAATGCCACTAAATGCTGTTAGTTGCTATCCAGCCCAAGGATTCATTCTCTGGAAGGAAAAAAAAAAACCCTGTCTATGTTTAGATTTCTAGTGCATCAGTTACTCTTAACATCTACAAGCTTAAACTGTTGATGGTGAAACATCAACACCAGTGCCAAGTTCGAAATTAATACCAATTTAGGCCAGCAGCAATGAGAATGACTTAAATCCAGAATCAAGCATCAAAAGCCATCACTGACCGTGGCTAAAAAAAGTAACCTGTGAGAAGTCAAACAACTTCAAAACATTATGAATCAACAAAGGAAACTAAGTGTGCCACAAGCCCACTCGAGGTACTTTAAAACTAGAAACAGTTTTTCAACATTAACCAGCCTCTCCTGGTTCCTTCAAAAATCAGCAACTTCGGAGTGAACACTAATCTACCTCTTGATTCCCTTCTCCAGACGGCCTCTACTCCAGAAGGAGTAAAAACTTGATATACTTTCTACATGTTATTTCTATTTCTGTATCTGTATAACATGTGACATATATTAAAAGATATCAAACTATAAAAATAAATGCTTCCAGCAACACCACTCAGATTTCTGTATTCTTTGAAAGGAACATTTTGGCTTTAAAATCTCCCAGGCTTGGCACTGGTGGTGATAAAGTTTGACTGAGGACCAGGATCTGTTTCCATTCTGCAAACCCAGCAGATAAACAACTGCCCTGGGCTGTCCAGGGCTGTCAGCAGTGCTGCCACCACACTCAGCAAAAACCACCTTGGGATCTGCACAGTCAGACAATTTCCCCACGCCATGGGAAATTCTGCCTGTCTCTCACTTTTGTGCTTCTGTAACATGCCCTGGGTTTGTGTTATTCTAAAAGCATCTTTTTACTTTAAAGAAATCTCTGACATTCTCTGAATCTTGCCTGAATTCAAATTAGACATGAGAAAAACAAAGAAGAGAAAATTTTTCTATATAAAGAAAAGTAACATACACTACTAGGAAGGCATAAGTAATTTTTTTTTAAATTGTACTTCAGCACCCTATTTTTCAAATTTTAGCACGTGATAAATAGTATTGCAAGGCTTAGGTAATTCACAGCACACATCCAGATAATACTATCTATTGTTCCTACTTCAGATGATTATCAATCTTGTAATTTCACATTCTTTTAGTGAGGTCTTTTCAGATCTGTCCTGGGTTACAATGTATTCTATTACCATGAGCTGTTGAGACCAGGTATAGCAATGTTCCTTGCCTCCTCCCTCTGGACTATCTCCTGTTAATGGGCCCATCAGTGCCTTGCCCTATGACTCACCAGCCCATCGTGAGATGCTCTGCCCAGGGGGGAAGGAACCAAGCATTCCCACCAGGATAAAATCTGGGGCCTGGAACAGCAGACTCAGACTTACCTACTGGGACCCCAGAGGACAAGAGCTACACCGCTGGATTTTCCGAGGAAGACCAGACCCTCCTACAACACTGCTGGACCTTCAGAGGAAGACCAGACCTTTCAACAGAACCATCACTCCAGGAGGACTGCAGTCACCATCTCATTGGACTGTTACCAACCCCCCCCCAATTATCAGGGGGTCAGGTTTGTGCTCTGACCTTGTCAGTGGGTTGTTTTTTTGTGCTACTGCATTTATTTTATTTTTCCTATTAAACTGTATTTCTGACTTGGACTCTCTCACTAGTTTGCTTTTCAAACTAGTACAAGATCTCTCTCTGTTCCTTTGATGGGTGATGGAGAAATCCATATGTGCAGATCCATACGGCAATGAACTTTCCAAGCCAAACACAAGAGCAGCAGCTTCTAGGAGAGGGTGGCTTGCCAAGACAAACAAGTTCTGCCAACATTTTAACACCACAGAAGGTCAGTCGGGTTATAATTAAACCTAATTACCATTTTCAAGAATTGCAACATCTTTTCAATTGAAGTCACCTAATGCTCAGAAAAGGATGGATTTTTATTCTAGATTTTCCAAGAATTAGAGTAATGAGACAATCTAATATTCTCGTTAAATCTGAATCATCACTTACAGTCATAAAGAAACAAGGCATGTCATCATTAAAAGGAAGAGATCTCAGCATTTTATTTAGCCACTAATACTTCCTCTCTCTTGCTTTCCCCTATTCCTCTGCAGTAATTGTACAGGGGTTTTTCTCTTCTGTTCAGTACTACTCTAGGGTTTTTCCATTATTTCACTTTTTTTTTTTCCTTTTCAGAATTTTCAGACCTTTCTGCTTCAGCTCCCTACTTTTAATCCTCTCTATATCTTCAGATCTTCCTGTCTGCTCCCTGGGCAAGCTGGGGATCTGACAGCAGTAACTTTTCTCTGCCAACTGCTGCCTTGGAAGAGAACTGTGCTGGGAACCACCTGAACTCATCTCACTGAGGAAAAGATGAGATAAAAACTGGTGAAGCAAAGACTTTTTTTTCTCTCCCCCTTTCCTTTTCACACAGGCCAAGAGAAAGCGAGAGAAGGGGGGAAAAAAAAGGGGAGACTTTTGGCTGCTTTTCCTCCATCAGAAGTGCAAACCCGGTCATGCTTGGCCTGGTCTTGTTCAAATGAGCAAGGAGCTGAAAATCCTCAAAGCTATCAAAGCCACCCAGCTCACAGGGGAGACCCTTCAGCTCCTCACGTACAGGAGCTGGGGGCTGCAGTTTGAGCTGGCACCAGCTGCTGTTGCATGTGGCCGTGTCATGTGCACGGTGATAAAAGCCTCTCCCAGCTAGGATGGCCTTCCAATAAAATGACAATTTCATCCCTCTGGAGACTGGAAAGCATCCTTTGCTTTTAGACTCAGATAACAAAACTGGAAAACTGGAATTGCTGCTCAGCTTGTGGCACACTGTGCCAGCAGCGGGGACCCCAGCAGAGGGACGGGGCACACGTTGGCAGTGCTGCCAAAGAGAGCCAGTGCCTTGATGCAGCCCCTGGAATCCAGAGCTGCTCCGAAAGCGCCGGGGAGAGCAGGATGCAGTGCGTGCCTTATTCCCTCCCATCAGCGCTCTCTTCATGAACTCCCCTCGACTGACAGCGCGAGGCGCAGCTTTGTGAAAGTCACCTCGTGCCTCGTACAGCTGCGCTCTCCCACTGCCAACAGCCCCTCAATTAATAAAAATGACAGCTCCACTTATCATACGGTACATCGAGTTCCACCTGTCCTCCAGGAGATTCACACGTCAGCAGGGAGTACAGATGCCACTTCACTCACCCACACTTATGTCATGTAAGGCTTTTACTGGGGGTGGGGCAGAACACAAATCCACAGCACTCTTTTGTTTACTTCCAATTAGATATATCTATATCTATCTTGCATCTATGAGATTTACTTATCCTCCCACAGATTATTCACGCCTGTAGCCCTGCAAAAGCACGTAGACTGAAATCCTTCACCCACTGAACATGCTGGAGAGCTTGCAATGGGTTTCCAGAACCTGGATTTTCGTTCCCCCTTCCCCAGCTGATATATTACTTCTCTGATTCATTTAAATCCAGTTATTTCTTTTGCAGTCTTACTGGGTTGAAAAAATGTCTGAGGTGTAAGAGGATTAAGCTGTTCTTCTATAATTTACAGTGGTGCAAGATGGTCTGGGCACATTTGGGGCTAGAATGGTGACTGTGGTTATGTTTGCTTGGCAGTTAAGCATCTTATGACTATCCCTGTTAAGTCTACAAAATTCAAATTGTCTGTTGCTGAAATAATCCCTCACAACCTATTGCTGCACATACAGCCCATAAACTCTGTATTTACAAGACCAAATGACAGAGCTGGTTTTCTACTTCAAGGTAATTTGGTACAGGTTAAGTGAAACTCTAGAATCAAATTCGTTCAAATACTAGTTTGAATATAATTTCATATTCTCCCACATAACAAGGCAAAAATATATACAGGTAACAGTGGAATAACAACCAAAACCCCACAGCTTGTTCCTTTGCTTTCCAAACCTGAAATCCATTATCCGGAGATCCACCACTTAACCAGAGCACACATACCAGAGAACAGGCTGAGCAGATGGTTCAAAGCTAACTGTCAATCCATTTGCAGTTCAAAACAGCGGTGAACTACTCCAGCTGTTTTCCAGATCAAAAATATTATTGTCATTGTGCTATCGCTGCATGCTGAGGGTTATGTAACAAAAATGCACATGTCCCTCTGCCTGGAATGCAATTAATTTCCTCCCTTCCCACTGCGAGTGGTAAGTAACAATTCAGACAGTCTGGATGCTTCAGTTTTGAGCACGGGCAGGGATGCAACCCTGGAATTATTCTACATGGTAACCCACTATTTGTTACATGCCAGTCTTCTGGAGGTCTTACAGCCAGGGTGGATTTTGCAGTTTGGAAAAAAATAAACATTATCTTCCTGTTTATGCACGGCCTCTTACTGCCTGTGGGGTACCCTGAGCGCTTCGCTGCAGTGCTTTAGTTTAACCATAGACTCTGCTTTATGCTGGAATTTTAAGTCTTCTAATAAGTGTGCTAACTGGATGAAGCAATTGCTTCCAATCTGAAATCAGCCACTATACTTGCTGTACACTTTGGTATGCAAAGGTCAGGCACTGTACACTTACTAACTCTAAAATAGTGGCAAAATCCCGTCTTAATCTACAAATATCCAAACATTCTGCAGGTGGTTAAATTCAGACTCCATAATGCTTAACCACTCCATGGAACTGGCTTATATAAAGAGAACAACTGGAAGTCCTTTGCCTGGAAGAGCACGCTCAGGAAACAAAACTCATTTTCTCAATGCATTCTTTTTTGCATTGTGCCTTTCATCTCTTTAAGTGCAGCTAAGCCCATGATATTATATAACAACCAGAAGATCTTCAGGACAGGAGCTTCCTTTCTATAAAATATTTGCACCATACTTAACTTCTCTCTGTTGTTGCTGTAATAGAAATGCAGTGGGGTGACCAACTGTCCTCCAGGGTGTCAACTGAGATGAAACATTAACTTACTACTTAACTGCAGCAATTTCCTTTAATGTGTTGTCGCTTGGTAGAGCTTGTTCTGGGTTACTGGTTTACAGCTTACTTCTGGAGGGAGCACCTGCAGTGGTTTTACTGTTCTTACCTGGTTAGATAGGCCAGGGCCCGCTCGGATCCCGATGGCTTTTTGGGCTCCACCTTTTTAATGGAGATTCCAGCTTCCCTCATCAGCTGTTTCTCCTTCTTCTTGCGCTCTTTTTTTAATTTTCTTTCCAGTTTTCTCTTTTCCTCTGGAGTAAGTTCTTCCTCCTCCTCTGCAATAAGCTCTTCCTCTTCTTTTGTAGCCTGAAATAATTAACATTTAAATGAAGTGCTTATCTTTCTATAGGAAAGTGAACAAAATATGCATAAATGTAATTAAAGGGCACAGGTAATACTTAAAACAAGAAGGTTCAGGTTTCATATTTTTACTGTTCACTGTACTTCCATCACCTCTCTGCTCTGCCCAACTCCCAGAACTGCAAATGCTGCACTCACAGAGAGCTGTAAAACTGCCCTCCATAGATGATGATACTGCTCTGAGCACTACTGGAACCCAAGTGCCTTCCACCTATGTATTAAACATCGTTTCTAACATTTCTTGTGCTGTTTGTTCTCCCACACTCAGACCCGAGGAGGGCGTGTGAGCAGCAGAGGCTGTTCCACAGCGGATGGAGGGTTTGGATGTTTATTCAGCATACACACATTTCAGTGGGAGCAGCAGGGTTTCCTTAAGATCCTCAGTTTGTGCTTGTTGTGCAACCACACACTTCCCTGGACTGAGAAAACCTCTGTCTGCCGTGCAGGGGCTTCATCTCGATTATGCCAAGGGCAAAGACGTGACAACTACCACCTTCCTCCAAGACCTCTTGGAGATCCTTTAGCAATCTTGAGGAAACATGTGCACAGTCTTCAATAAACACATACAGATACACATCTCACAAAGGCTGACATTCCTTTAGGTTTGCAGACAGAACAGTTAATTATTCACATCTAAAACCATATTACCATAAATATATGCATCAGCATATCCCAAATGAAAATAAATATTTCACGTACAGATGAAGAGCTTTAAATAGTTTATCTGACTATAAACACTGAGTTCATCCTGGAAAATCCAGTGTGAGATTACATTTTGTGGAAATAAAATGCTGTTCCATAGCAAGATGAGATTCACTCCAGGCATTCCTAGATGTCTGAGGGAGGTACTCGCCAGGTAAGGTCCTTTGCTAGAGCCCAGGGCACACGTGGACGGGTGAGAAAAAAATACTCTTCCTCCTCTCTCTGCTCCTCCCTCACCTGTTCAAGAAACCTGTAACTGAAACCTGAATGCACAAGAAGATCAGCTGCTTTATGGCCAGATTGGTTAAAATCACTGTGTAAATTCACAAGTTCTTAGTGCTACATTCGTTTGTGTCAGTCGAGTGCTTTCAAACCCAAATCCAGACACAGAGCTAAGTAAGGTTATCCTTGCTGACATTCAGCCAAAGAATGTTAAACAAGACAATACCTGAACACAATTTAATTTGCCAAAGACACCTGCTGGGCTCTAAACATTTGTTCAGTGTCAATTCACCTATCATCTAAGCTTACTCTGACTCATCTTTTCAACTTGGTGTTTTCACAGACCAAAGAAAGGTTAAGAAAGCAGAAATCAGAACAAATGGAAGTGGGACACTGAAGAGGATTTGGTTTTTTCTTGTTTAAAATACTTTTTAGCTACTTTTATGGAAAAGCCAGCATTCATTGCAAACACATGCAAAAAAGCCACATACGTTGCATTTGTACAGAAGTTATTTTATAGTTCATGCTGCGAATAAAATAATATTTAGGGTGAAGGTAGAATTGAATTGTTACACAGGAAACAATGGTTTCATTTGAAAAGCCACCCTGGTACTTAGTAAAATAACAATCCAGCCACACAAAGCCCTGGAAAACACTGAGGGTGGTCATTTATAAAGTGTTTGTAAAAGATTACTACAGCAGCTGTCCAACAGACGACACACTACAGTTAATCTTCTTTTAAAAATAATGTAATGAATTTGTTTACTTTTCTGTGAGCCATGAAGCTTTCAAATAAAGTGACTGTGGCACATCATTAGAGCCAGTCTGATAAAGAGGCCTCTGCTTCTTCATACTTACAGTAAATGCATATCTCGGTAACTCCCCTTCCCCCCACATTCCTCGCGTTATCAAAAAGCTTTTTATCCTTCTCCCTGACCGCTCCATTAAAAACAAAACAAGTTGCTCCTTCCCTGTAGGTCCCAGTGTAAATACCGAGCCCTAACAACGTTTGTTTCCAGCACGGATGGGCCGTGGGCTGTCTGACACAAGAGCATTGTTCTCCTGCAGGGCTGTCCCGGCGGGAAAGAGTCGGGATTTACAGCTGGAGGTACCTTCTGCTGGCCCACAGCATCGTCCAGGGAAATCTGGATACATCAGGCTTCTGCCTGGGACCCTCAGCACAGGCATTGACAGAGTCCTTGCAACAGCTCAAACAACTTCTCTAGTTCCAAACATGCTTTTATCCAGCCATGTTGACTTGGTTAATTTAGTAGGACGGGCCACAGTCTATCCTACACTGGTTTTTAATTTGAAAACTTCAGGTTTTATGTGCTTCAGAAAATACCTACATTTGGAGGTATAGGCCCCACTGAAGCTGAGGGTGATTTTATCGCAATTTATATTTAAAAATCCCCTTTCCCCAAACCTGGGGACTTGAAAGAAAACAAAACCAAACCTTCCACTGGAATTTAAATCCTAGCTGTATTTATTATTTATTATTTATTAATATATTGATGTGCTTCTCCTTCCCTTAAATCAACAGCCTTAGTTTTTAATTTTGTTTTCCCCAAACCATTAGCGTGACTGTTCTTCTGGAAGATGCTTGTGACCCATTTGGATTAAGAGTTTTAGTGCTATATCATTATTTAAACTAAAAAAAACCCCAACCAACAGGACTTCATTGTTTTGAGGTCATAAATATTCCAGGTTGTCTCCTTCTATATTTATAAAGCGACATCACAATTTGTAGCGCTACAATTTAGCCTTAACTGCAACATTGTAAAGTCCCTATTTGAGCATGTGCGACACTTGTTTATTGACATGATAAATTTAAACCACATGCACACGGAAAAACACAACACTTGCTTATTTGCAAAGCCTGCTGAGAGCTACCACACCACCTTGGGTTGTGGGCTCATTAGATCTCAATCTAAACAAGGTCAGGCCAGGTCAGCACACTTGAATGAATGACGTTCAGAGGCGAGCCAGTGTTTCCTTGTGATTAAGGAGGTGGGAGTCTTCCACTTGGAAACTTTCCAGAAGGCCTGAAAAGGTGCTAAAAGGGATATTGCCACTGGATGCCATTTTTCTGAGCAAAAGCCAGACCCCCAAATCTTTCACACTTACGCTCATAAAAGCCCACGTCAACTTTGCACGGGCACGGAGATGTGAGCTCAGGCACCCTCGAGCAAATTCCCCAAGTTTCTATCATACCACGTCCATCTGCAGGCAAAGTGCTCTGAGTGCCAATACAGTGCCTTTCATCAATGCCAGTCCCCAGCTTTCTGAACCGTGTGTAAATATAGCAATATGCTCTAAATAGTCCAAGACATCTGACTCAAAATAGCTGGAGGCTTCAGCTGTGGCAGTTTTAGATACCAGTTAAAGTTTTCCATCATTCTTTGTAATCTGGAAATATTGCACAAATTCGAAGCATTTTATAAATGATCTTTAGAAGTGAGCTTATAATCATAAATGGGGAGCCAGCTCACACAGAAGGGAAGCATTTAATACTATAAAGTAGCCCTGCTAAGCAATACAGAACAGAGAAAAGTAACTAGAACTGCAAGAGAAACCAGCAAAAAGATGTACAGGTTCTCTTGAAGATACCTGACCCCTTTTTCTTGCTGCAACAAGAGTGGCAGAACCAAACAGGTGTCGTTTTTGAGGGCAGTTTTTGTATCTGCATAAAAGCTTGTACTGCCAGGGGACTAGGAAATAGCTGAGCAAGCAGCAAGAAGACGGGAATAACAGCACTAATAACAGCACACTAATTGTGTTGTCCTTCCATGGAGCACTAAGTGCATTTTTAAATTTGTTTCCAGTCCTTGACAGCCTCACACTTAAGTAGAACTGAAGACATCTCCTAAAGACTTCTGTTCCTTCTCCTCCCTCGTCGCTGCTTCAAAATCCCCACATTTGCATCCCTGGCTGTCCACTGCCAGCACAGAATAATCTTGACGGAGTCAGAAACTCTGAGGAATTGCCACAATGAACAGAATACTCATCTATTAAATTTTGCCTTTGGGATTCGCCTCTGTAGGTCTCAGCTTCCTGCCTGATCAGGGCTTTGGCTTTGCTGCCAAACCTATGGAAGGAACCACAGACCAAGCCACAACACCAAATTCACTATTTAATAGAACCAGTGAATCCAGCTCCTCCAAAACCAATAGACTTTTATCCTTTCCTCCTAGCACAGCACCACAAGTCTGTGCAACAGCAAAGCAAGCAACGGCAGAAACTCAAAGGAATAAATAACAGTGACAAACATATAAATGGGGCGTCCAGTTTTTGAACTCCAGGGAGTTCAGAATGGAGGGGAAAGGGATTATATGGCTTATTTCATAGTAGGAGCATTGTATCGCCTTGTTTGTTCACGAAGCTCATGTTATTTCATAACTTTTAACATGGAAAAATGTCAAAAGGGGCTTTGTTCACTGACCAAGAGCTACTGACACATCACGTAATGGCTTCTGCTTAGGAGTAGCCTTTTGCCCCCCAAATGCCCCGTGAACGATATCAGCATGCAAAACGTCCTGTTTCTGCCTCACACAATACACACGAACCCAGATAAATAACTGGCCATCTGCCAGCCTAAAAACAAAAAGCGGAATCTATAAACACAGTTCAAAACCCACAGAGAAGAAAGGCTGGCAGACCCTTAGACACAAGGTTCGTAAAAGAAAGATTGACAAATGATTTACTGGCCAAAGAGCTGTGCTACAACTACTGCCAGAGAATTTGCATGAAACAGTTCATGGCCATACTCAATTTAAATCATTATTTTCCATCATTTAGCATCCTATGCAAAGAAGAAGTATGACCAGAGAGGGCATATGAGATTTCATTACCATGCAGAAAGCAAATTTTAAATGAAAAGCAACATGTAGAAGTACTCCTTAAATAATGTCTGTGGCGCTTACAGAGGAACACCTTTTAGAAGTTATACACTGCTCAAAGAAAAATACAAAACTTTTCATAAAAGCTAGGTATTTTTAGAATCTCAACTCCTCACAGGAAAAACACTGTCAATAATTTCTATTAAGTTGATTTGGAAAGCTTTCTGTAGATTCAACCCAGGCAGAGAAGCCTCAAACAAGTTCTGCAGGAAGCCAGATTTAAGTAAGAACAGCATTTTTATCTTCCTGCTCCAGGAAAGGATTCTTTTTGTGGTCATGTAAATGTTGTTGGTTTTTTTTCTTTTTTTAAAAAGCCTCCTTGTGTATACAGCTATTGTATCTCAGTGATCAGGTAGCACCCTAAACTTGCAGCTGTAATTTAGAATAGATGCACCTTGATGAGCTTGAAACCTGGTTTAATTTACAACTGTGTGATCTTTGCATGTCTCATATTTACAGCCAATTGTGAAGAGCACATAAAGTGTTATCATTAGCAACTGCTGAATAAGAAGAAATTGAACAATTTACTAAATTACATGAAAGCGTTTACAGGCACACAGAATACACAACTTAAAGAATGCAGCTTGTTGAATTCCACTTTATAGACTGTTACTCCTATAAAGTACATAGTCCTGTGCTGTGGCAGATTAAGTTCTAAGGCATAAATTAGGATCGTATTGTATTTCTCATTTTTCTCCACCAGTATCACAGCCCTGAGCACAACAGAAATACTTGAGACACCACCACAACTGCAGGCTTGGGGAAAGCAGTTTTGCTTCATTTGCAACTACAGTGCGGCCAGGAATTTGCACATATTTGTTGAAGGATTTTGCTTACTCCCCTACTCTTAATTAAACCACGTTAACCAATCAGGAGAACATGGAATTAAAANTAGAAAAAAAAAAAAAAAAAAAAAAGAACCCCCTTGGAAATCATTTATATCCACATCCCTGTGGCTTACACACAGCCCCCTTTTAACCCCTCCTCAGAAACACAGAGGAATTTTAATAGAAGGAGCACGAGACTGTCGCAGCACTCGGCGCTTTCATTGCCACCAAAGTCGCCCCCTTTAGTGGTGCTGACAATTTCTTCCGAGGCTTAAAAAGGCTTTGGGCTGCGAGAGGAGGTAGAAGCAGAGCAGAGGCTGTTTTGAAATCCCTTGCTGCAGAATTAGAAAAAAAATAAATAAACCAACCCCAAACCACGAGCTCGATCTCCTCCAATGAAAGAGGTACCACAGGGTGTAGGCAGGTTGCCAGGCGAGCTCGGCAGCGTGACCGCACTGCATTGAGTTTCTTTAATGAAAGCCAGGAAAGAACACATTACACAGTGTTTCTTCTAAGAGCCAGCGAGCCTCCAGTGATTGAAATCAATAAAAACAGTCGGCAAGGGGCCCAGTGGGGGAAGAGAGAAATCTCCACTACAGCATTCAGTTTGCTTTCCACTTTCTCCCTCCCCCTCTAAAGTTAAACTCCGAAGATCACCATGACAAGCTATTTCGCTTCCAGGGCTGGGAAGACGCTGGTGGGGATTTAAAGGAAGCGAGCGCTTTCCTTCGCCTCCCTGCCTCTGCTCTCCCCCCAGCGCGAAGGAAATGAAAGGCTTGTTTGGAATTTGAATCCCGCCTGGAAAAACTTCATTGGACAAGTGCATCATTCTGCATTTCAGGAAAGGGATGGATTTTATGGTCAGAGAATGCTAAAAGGTGAGAGGGGGAAGAAAAGCAGGAATCCGATCCAGCCGGAGCCCACGAACAGGGTAGGATGTCGAAGCCGGCGGAGGGGACCTCTGGAGCTGCGGGCAGGACTGCGAGCAAGTGCCTGAGATCATCCGCATCCTAAGGCACCCGGAGCGGTGGGGACACGTGACGGACACGCCGACCCAGGTAAGCAGAACCTGCTTTTGACAATCCTCTGTCCCGTGTCCCAAAGCCGAGAGACCCTTCTGCTCCAGCCCGCACAGTCTGCCCCACGTCCGCCCTCGTTAACCTCGGGCGACTTAACGCTAAGCTTGTCCCGTCTGAGAACCGTGTCAGGCCACTAATCCTCACTGAACTATAAACCGTGCACAAAAGCCCTTTTTTTACCCGTTTTGTGTTGAATTTGCGAGCTGACAAGGTAGGACAGGGCCATTGCACGAGTCCAGCCCCCCCAGGAGCTCCCGCTCCACGCGGGCCCGCTCGGAGCAAGGGAACACAGCTGACACCGCACGCTGGAGCTGCCTGTGATCCGAGAGAGCGCCAGTAATGGATTTCTAATATGGTCCATATTTATCTATTTTATTTATGTGTTTTAATCACCATAGCAGCCACATGCAGAACATACTTGCACTGAGTTCCATGTGCCGCTCTCCACCGCGACTCACATGCACGGGGGGCTAGGCTGATTGTTTTGTCAAAAAGAACTTTGCATTTAGTTGCTAACACAGCCAAAGCGGATTTCTGGCATGCTGTGTAGGAATGACTGACACAGGTTTATGCAGCACGTGTGTATTTGCCGTCACCCTAATGCAAACGGGTTTTATCCCCAGTAAACACTGGGAAGGCACAGATACCAGCTGTAGGTCACAACATTGTTCTCAAGTTTTTGGCCAACTTCAGATGATTTGTGTAGACCTCAGCGACACATGGAGAGTGAAATCAAAGCCTGCCTTCCGCAAGGCAAGCAAAACTGATGATAGCTACATCTCTTCTCCAGCAGAGGCAGGAATTCACTGGGACAGATAATAAATAGGTGCCTGTGGAGCAAGAGCAACAATGCTTGTCCCCCTCATGCTGGTCATCATTAGATGTTGACAGCAACACACATGCTCACTGCTGGAGAGAGCTGGGGAGGGGATTGGATGCCTCCACTTCCACATAGATGTTTTGGCACTTCTTTATCCCCAGGCTGTAGGGTACAAAGTCTGGTTGGCACTGAAGGTAGAGAAGAGACTTCCCAGCATCTCCTCCAGCCCAGTACCAGCAGACAAAAGGCATGAATTTAGTACAGGAAGTGCAGATGTGCATCTGCAGGTGCAGCGTTGCTCTTTCCTTGGAAAACACACACTCTTTAAAGGGTCATTTTGTTACTTTCACATCACACAGAAACGGATGACTCACCCACTCAAAGAATGACCTGGAGAACACCCCCGTGACCAAAAGTAAAGGGCATAAGTTGAAGCATGAACTGTTCTAATAAAGCTGTGGAAATAGCTGAGGCAGTATTTAAATAGTAAGAAGTTTCTAGACTAGTTTATTAATCCAGGTTTGACCTTTTCACACAAAGCAATCGCAAAATTATAGCCAAAGGTGTAATTAAAGAGCAATCATTTACAACCACAAAGCAAAGTTATGATTCATAATAGAATAGGACTCTATATGAAGTTCTGGGCATACCCACAGACCCACAATTAATTTTGCAGAATCAGTTCTCTGTTTTGCCTCCCCAGCACAAATCCTTTGCAGAAATGACAGCACCTTCATAGCTCAGGAATCACAGCAATCATTCCCACACTAATCAACAAGTCTGCTTTGCACTGCTCTTGGAGCTAAATTTATCCTTGTGCAGAGGAACTCATTAAAGTCTTTATTTAACATTTCAGACAAGGAAAGCTTAGGTGGGACTAACACAACACATATCACTTGTACTGACATTCTCAAGCTCAAGTGATATTCCTCCCCATTACTCCCTCAGCAAAAATATAATTATCTTTAAAGTGTGGGATATTTTTGCTCATAGTAATGCATTTCTCAGAAGCCAAGTGGCACAAGTGTCCCCTCTTAATGGAACATGTTCTTTCCAAACACACAACATAGAAAGAAATGTATTTTCTCAATCAGAAGTTGTGATCAAATACTGATATTCTAGCAGTCACACCAGGGTTTCTCAGTCATGTCAATGTTACTAAAGCAGATTCTGTGCACAGTGACCTATCCCTCAGACTCTCCCTCTGGAGTGTGGAGATCTGCAAGAATCCCATGTTGCTTTGCCGAGTTGGATCCAACAAAAAAGAACTAATGGAACCAATTCCTCACGTTTCTAGCAGTCTTGGAGGTCCCATATCATTGGGAGTACTTTGTCCTCAACAGTGAAACACATCTTCATCATAATCAAGAGTTCCTAATAGTTCATGGCAATTGTCCTTACAGCAACGCTTGTTGGTAAAAGAGCTGTTTGAAAACAGCCCATAAGGTTTTGAAGCAGTCAGCAAAGTAGATGGAAGTATTTTAAAGGTGGAAGGACAAACATTGTGTTTTAATCTCCCCCATTTAAGTCTTTATGAAGAAAAAGATCTGGGATTATACAAAACAAGTTGAATGGCCGTTCAAAAAATGCCGAAATTCAACAATAAAGGTGCCAACACCAGGGTCTGCTGAACGCCTGGATAGCCTGTGTTAGGTGAAACAATATTCATGCCTGCACTGGTGGATAAAGAGTGTTGCCATCCCTTTCAAATGAACATGATCTGACACTTCTTGAATATGGTAAAGCTTCAAGGTGTCTCCTTTCGTATTTATGCCAGTGGTTCATGTTCACAGTGCTGGATTCACTGTGCTGAGTATATTTAGTTTGCTCAGTCTCAAATTGACGGCTTCTCTGTAACGTATCCATTCTGGCTTTAAAATGGGACATAATTAACATGCAGCTGGAGAAGGTACATTTTTTGCCATTTATGGGAAAGACTAGCGAAGCTGAACACTAAATATTAAGTAGAAAATAAATGGTTATTGATCCCTAGGAAGGTGGCTCTCCTTACAATTCGAACGGGAATCCTTATATTTGACTTAGGAAAGACATTTTTGTTACAAACAACAAGGTCATCAAAGCCCATAAAAAACTTCATACCTGCTTACCAACAAGTTGCCACTGTCTTCAGCTGCAGAGTTAACAGGATGTACAGCTACAGGGATATATACGCTGTACTCTGAAACACTGCGTATTTTCCCAGGTCCTCAACAAAACTTTTATTCATTAATTCCTTTTTAAGCAAAACCAGCACCATTTGTAACCAGCTATGCTAAGATCTTCTCCAAAACCTAAATACTCCAGAATCATTTCATCCATACCTACATTTATATACCCTCAGCTGCACGCGCACACGTAGGCAGGAACACGCAGCTTTCAATTTGTGATGAACAAGACCCAAGAGAAGACACCCAAAAAACCGGAGTGGGCAGGATTCATTTCTTTAGCAGAATGTGATCATTTCGTGATTCAATCGCCCTAAAATAGACACCCGCAGCAGCACTCAGAACACGAACAGCCTCTCAGCTATCCTGTACCTTCACCCCGAGCATAAGGGCATCAACGAGCTCAGCTCATGTCTTGCCACTTGGTTTGCTTTACCATGGGAAAAATGGTTTGGGAGACAGAGAACGGGACCCTCAGTTTGGTTGTGAAAAGAAAGACATCTTAACATGAAATAAGGAAGAAGTGTGATGGGCATTACTGATTTTTGCATTTGACTTCCTGCCTAGTGATAACCAGAGATGGATGATGGAGACTGGGACAATTAATTTCTGTGAAAGGATCCTTCTTCTAAATATATATAATTTCCACTAATAGACCCTTGAACACCTGTATGCAGACTTTGAAAATGTTTAAAGAAACAAGTACTATAAAGCTGTACTATAAAGCTGTACCTCAGGCACAGTTCAGTTGCCACTGAACATCCTGTTTTAAGAAGTTCTTTCTCAAGAAGAATGGTAAAGGAGGAATGTTTTTAAGAGCTGGCATGAATTACACAATCTAACTTTCCTTCAGGTCTGCCTGCTGCTCTTCAAATCCCCATGAGCAAGTGCAAGTGGTACTTAACATGACTGGTAGGGAGAAAGAATTTGAATTTGTGAGTTTGAAATGGTCTGAAAGTTCCTTATGAAAATTCCATCCATAATTTCAGCATTTTGAAAGTCTCTGAAGATTAAGTGCAATCCATTCTAAAATCCTATTTATTCAGCAATGCTCTACATGCTTTCTGTTCTTGTGAGCTCTCTGGTAACTATACATCTATGATACCAACTTTTAACTCTCCAAATTTATCACGCAGCTGAAAATACTGAAATGACATCTGGTTTTTACAGCATCAGGTGTGCCTTCATTATGCCTTTGTGAGGCAGAGCAGAAAATTGAAAAACAATTATGATTTAAGAAGCTAAATTAAAACCTGTTGACTGTTTAGTAAAAATGCTCCATAAAACCCGTTTGTATTCCAACAGACCACACTGAAAGGTACCATTGTAAAAGGAGCACAAAACAAGGTGGTGGTGGTGGTGTTTGCTTATTTTGGAATTAAGGCATCTAGCAAGTTACCCTAAAATAAAATTACATCAATCTACATTTCAATAATAAGTAGCTTAAGCATATTTATAACATAAGTACTAGAATTTACATGAATTTACAACTCATGATAGTTTTAAAGCCAGGCTTTACCTGCTGAAGTTACGTTTTACATCTTTGATAAACCAAGTATAAATACAACAGGAAACAGCAGTTGCCCACACAACTTAAAAGTTAAGTACAAAATAGAGTGGATAAGTAGAGGCAGAATAACATGTTAAATACAAGAAAGCCTGGACCCACCCACTAAGGGGAGGATTAACTTTATCACATACCTGTTCTGTTATCGTGTAATTTTGCAGGGATCAAAAGAAAGTTTTAAGATAGGAACAACAGGGAACTTCTTCATGGCACCCAGGGCAGCACAGGGCTGGAGATGGTCATTAGAAAACGCAGATGGTCAAAGGTAAATGTTTGAGTTGTTACTGAACCAAGAGTCAACATTTCCATAGCGCATAGGGATAATGGCTACAGTGGGATTAGACTGCAGAGCTTTGGAAGTGAAGTAGTTTATGCCTGGCAGAAAACAAGGAGAGCAAAGGAAGAGAGAGATTAACAGCAAATGGAAGGTCCATCTCAAGGGAAATCCTGATCTTCAAAACAAAATTTTAAAAAAATCAGCTAGTCTGGAAAAAAGCCAAGATGTCAGAATTCTTTGTTGAATGGCAACAGAAAAGATTCGTATTTCTTTTTGTAATTGCAAACAACAAAACATACTTTGAAACAGAAAAATTAAACTACAATCAAAATGAAAATAGGGATTCTACCTTAATGAGAGACATTCCATTATTATGAATGTGAAATGAGCAAGCAGATATGACACTTTTCTATTGAAGATTAAATTAAAAGGCAATATGTTTCCTGAAGCAGGTTAAGTAAAATTGCAATCTCCAAAGGAAAAAGAAAAAAATCAAGTTTGACAAAGAAATTTCCTCATCTTTTCTTTTTTTTTAAACTTTCTTTAAAAATGAATACTTTCCCTTGGGATACTGGGAGTTCAAATTGTACTGGAAGGTCATAAGGTAGAAAATGGAGATACAATCTCCTGCCAGGGATGCAGGAAGCGTGGTTACTGAAATGTGAAGTCAAGGAGAACAGGGAACACTGGAAAAGTTAGGGAAGCCAGGAAAATCAGAACCTGCTTTTCTATCAAGCTAGCAAAGACAAAACATTGTACTTCCTGCAAAGATTCTTCCAGATTCACTGAGTGATCTCCTCAGTTATTTAAGGCTTTCCTAAAATCTGTCATTGACCCTTAAAAACTTTGGACTCCAAAAATTCCAAAGCAGTTTTGAAGCACTGACTTACCTCCCACTGTACGTGACCAGCCAAGCGCCCAGGAACAATAAGAGATACAAATTCATGACAGATTCCAAGTTACAGAAAGTTGTCACAGCCACATTTATATAATTTAAGTATTGATGACTTAAATCTGCCACACCTTATGAACAACAGGAATAGAAAATCTGAAATAAATGCATGAAGTGCATGAAGCAGGGCCAGCAGCAAGGCCAGGAGAGATTACAGTTGTGCAGAATGATGACAGAGCCTACAGCTTTCACACAATGTAAAGCTGAGCTTAACCACCAAAGGAATTCTGCAGGAGAGAAACAGGGAGCAAAGCTCCAAGAAGTAGGTAACAAAGTTTGTATAACATTTTTCAGCTCCTAGCTTGTAGCTATTTTATGGCATCTGAGAGTTTAGAAAGGTACCATCCCATGGTTTAACTACTGTAATTAACATAATTAACAGTTCTGGTCTATGCTCTCTAATGTTTAGGTGCATGATTCAACTCTAGCTGCAGTCAGGGCTTCTAAATTTCAAGTGTTTTTAAGCATCAGCAGAACATTCTACTACTGCATTGCTGGGCTAGGTTTGGCCAAGGGTGAGATGTTGTGGTTAGCAATATCTAATGACTGATCTGAGATGCAATTTCATAATTACTTCAAGGATTTCTGCTGCTCTAAAGAAGGCACTGGGAATTACTCTAACAACCAGCCCAAAGAAGAGCAGTGTTATATACTGAGAATTCAAACAGCACACAAAATGGAGAGAAATGCACAAACTCTGCATACAGGAGGCCCTCACTGGCAAAATATATAGAATGTTCTTAAGTTGACAGTTTTATAACTCTAAATGGTTTCGCAAATGAAATCCAAACAAAAGAGCAGAGATGTCCTCTAAATCACTCAGCAATTGCTGCTTAGAAAAACCAGCAACCACTAACTCCTGCAGACAAAAACAGTTGCCTTAGGAAAGCTTAATGAATAGAAAAGATGTCAGAGTTTTTGTTGTTCTTCTTTCAGCTTTATTTTTCTATATTCCTGAATCTATACACATAATGATTCAGTTCACCCTGACAAATACTGTATAATCCACTATCAATCACATCAACTTTTTATATGTTGAGAGCAGTCAGATACCAAGTGATAAAGCGAGTTCAGGCAGAGGGCATATGTTAAGCAGCTGTGAGTCCTTTACTCTGTCTGTAACCTAAAAGCTTAATGTCATTACACAGAGCTCTGATTTCTTCCTTGCCTGCCTTACACTAGAACACCCATATTATATGGAATGGGGATTATCAACTTAATGGCAGAAATACAGCCACGTAGTGACTGCAGCGGAACAAACAATGTGTTTATAAATTAGATGTTCCATATTCTGCTTCCAGTGAAAGATTACACAACCAAATACTTCTGTTTAGGCTCTAAAGAAAGCCTTACACTTATGAATAAAAATCTCAGGTAATAGTTTCAGCAACAATTTAAACCCGGATAAGTCAGTACTGCTGCCAAATGACACACTCTCCATTCTCTCCCACCTCTTCCTTGGCACAAGTGTTTGCACAGTTTTGTAAACCCATTTGGGTGAAAATTACCTCTCTGCCCCCTCACAAAGGTTACTTTAATACCAAATCAGTTGTTAATTTGATTCACTGTGAACATTTCTGCCAGCAAAAAGAGGAGGTGATAGAAAGGTGCAAGCAAGTGGATGTGCAGCTTGTGGGATCCCGTTTTTTGCACCCTCGGCCTGAAGACACCATTCCTTAAAATAAACATAAGTGTGAAATACGTAATGTTGCTCTGTGTATCCTACCTTTTACATACAGGGGGGGATGAACTGCAGCTTGTCAACTCTCGGATTACCACAGATCATTGGGTATTTGTTGCTCTTTAGTAGCATCATGCATTGCTGTTTTGGACTTTCAACTATTTCCCTCTAATTTCAAAATGACAGCAGAGGTCTAGTAAAGGCAGAAAGCATAATTTTTGCTTCCAAGGGCCTGAACTCAGGTGTTTCATATTATTTTTAAAAAGCATGATTTTGATTTCTTACAGACACAAGCAAGTAAATTTTAAAATGGCAATAGACAATGAGTATAGCAATTAATAAATGTCTTACAGTGTACAGGACTCAGATTTCCACAGTGCTGAGAGTATTTTGTATAAAAGGGAAGTTCCCCTCTGTTCTTCATCCTCTCAGGTGAGCTGCTGGTTCAATTAGTTTCTGCTTTGGCTGATGTTCTCTGGCTGCTGGAGACTCCCTGAACTGCAGTGTTTCACTGTCCAGCACAGACACTGATTTCCTGCCCATCAGAAACTCTTGAGGCACAGCCAGAGAACAAACAGGCAGCTTCCACTGGAGCTGCCAAGGTTTTGTAGCCATTTCAAGGTATAACTCCAGTGAGAAGATGCTGGTTTGCTTTCTGCAGTGCCGAATGAGGAAGAAAATCCCCTTCACTCACTACCTACCCATCAGTGCTCAATGAACACATCAGAAACAAGTGTCCTGTGGCGAAAATTCATGGGTTTGCTTGCTCATTCTGGAGTGGGTAATGGTAGCAGTCAATTATTGAACTGCTCCAGCAGTTTAACAGATGATGACTGAGTTCAAAATGAAATTTTACTTGTATCATTGAACTAATTAAACAAACAAATGCTGCCATCTAATAATAACTCATACCCATAACTTCATTAAGATACCTAATGTAATAAAGAACATAGGTTATCTTCATACACTGTACAAAATGCAAGATGTGGTCGAGGCCGTTAAAGAACAGCAAGTGTTGCCATCCTCTGCCCTTCCCTTGGCGTTTCCTTTTGGACTTGCATCACATCTGAAGACACCACTCAGCTCAGCAATGACTCAAAGCAAACTCCCCGTTAGGAATTAAGCTTTAGCAACCTTTAAAAGAGGTTCCCAGTTCTGTAAACAGAACATCCAATAACCACCTGAGTCTGTAGGCTCCCAGCAGGCACACAGTGATAGGAGACGCCAGCAGCAGGGCAGAGCAGAGCAACCGCAAGAATCAACCGACAGTTTGAAATCCTACTGCCAGAACATGGAAAAATGTCTTTGACATGCCCATGTGTCTCTGAGTTCACTCCTGTTATTGGCTAATTAGTAAAAAATCTTACCCTACCAGCGTGAAAAAGGAGTTCAGAGCTTCTACTTCTAGAACGAGAAGAGGAATGGTATCTAATACCAATGATCCAACACGGGCAGGATCTTGAAGCACAGCCATTGAGTTAGAAGTTAATCAGATATCTAAATTGAGAATTTCCACCTGGGAACTGTGTTTATTTAGTGTCAGGACAGACTGTTCTGCTTTCTGAACCCACACATAGAAATGTGTTTATCTCAAATTCAAACTAATGTTCAAGTATCAAGTTATGTTTTTGCCAAATATATCTATAGCTAATACAGAAGTACCTCAGCCAATCAGGGTATCTCCAGAAGAAGGAAGGACTTAAATTTGACACACTGGTGTAACGTTCTCATAAGGGTAAAAAAAAAAGAGACTGTGTGAACTTCCACAGTTTAGTTGTTCTATGAAGAACTAAAAAAAAAAAATTTAAACATTTGCCTGACTTATTTTCATTGAAAGGGTCTTTTATTTTGACCACAGTACTTAGGGTCATCGGTGCAGAAGTAATGACACAGAGAAGTGTCAGAGAAGTTCAGGTACAAAATGTCTAATTCTTCAAACGTTTGGTTAATTTGTTTTCTAAACCTAAAGCAATATTTGATCAGTTGAACAAATACTTGAAATGCATTTGGCTAGTTATCTATTTAGAAAGAGAACAAATTTATTTTAAAGGATTTCTTTTAACCTTTGGTCACTACAGAACAAAAGTTAGACTGAGCTCACAGGATTTTAGGATTTTTTTTTTTTTTAACCTGGTCTCAGATTAGACCCCTCTTAAGATTTTACTGCTGTCAGGACACCAGTGATAATGGGAAACATTTTAGGAATAGGAGTGCTTTAACAGGAAGAGACATACATGCTGTAAAAACTTACACAGCAAAACACTCTTCATTTACCACTTGAATAAGCAGAGCTGGTTTAGGATGTCACCATTTAGGAAGGAACAGACATCTGACAGTAGGAGCACTCATATTAAAAATCTATGCAAAATTTCTGATTCAACTACAAAAGACGAAGTCTGAAGAAGTGAAAAGTGTAGTCATATCAAGGTTTGTTTTCAGTTTAAAACTGGCACACGATCAAAAGACTTGAGACACAGTTGTTGCTTGCAAATGGATAATTAGCCTGAAACACCTCCTAAGCTGATCAGCCAAAAAGTTTACTAGAAATAAAAGCAGAAAAATATCTAATACAGCTCCTCTTACAAGCAACTGCCAAGAGTTTTTTAGGCATTTTTATCTATTCAAAGAGTACATCTACTGCCAAACTGCCTGTATATCTCTCCTTTTTAAGTAAAAAACTACTTTAAATCCATACTGGGAGGTGTCAGAAACATAACCCATACAAAAGAGCACACAGACCTCTAAACACTTCTCAAAACCTTCACCCCTAGTAAAAGCCTTGTATCTTTCATTACTTTACTTTTAACTTCTTAGATTAAGGTTTGTATTTGGATGTCAGTTAAACTAGGCATAATGTTCCTGGTACTGTCACAATTTCAAATATTTATAGTTTTCCTAATTCTGTCCAAAAGCTTTGAAGTCGTCTGTCTTCCTTGCAAAGTTCCGTGGTTGCAGTAGGACACCAACTGCAGGTTCTCTGAAATCCTTCTGAAGTTACACTGAAGCGAGGTGCCATTTGTGGATTCTGCTGGAGCATATGTTCAGTATATAAAGTTATTTAAGTGCTGTACAATAAATAACACAGCAACATAAGCTTTCAACACATTTGGAAGTAAAGTCATAAAAACAGTCTTGTTTTGGCCAAAGTGCAAAAATTTATTCGCAACAAATGTTGCAAATAGGAAGCCACAAAATCCACTACAAAGACGGACAACTCCGTAGCATTTTTGTGGCTCTTCCTCCAGAGTGATAATCAGAATTTGAAAAACTAGGCCATATAATACCTGACCTGCAGGGTTACCGGGGCTTTTTGTATCCGTGTCCCCATAGCACGTGCTCAGCTGTAGATGACAACCAGCAGCATGAGGAATAAGCCACGGCAGCACTTCTGGGCCTTCATTAACTCAGAATCCAGGGTACAAAGGGCTCCACACAGCAAGTGGAAAGGAAAATGGATTTATGGTATCGGTGCAGGCAATACATTTTAAAGAGCTACAGTGACTCCACAGTAATTAAGAACTTCTTGGGATAATCGTTCACAGAGTATCTGGCTTGTGGTGACTCCCAGGCAGGGATCTCACAGAAATGAGTAATTAGAACCTATTACGGTAAGATTAAGACGTCTTTGCCTGAACAAGCACTGGATATAGCATCATCCTTCAGGAAGAATGATGGATGAAGGTGTTAGCTGCACTCCCACCGGTTCTTCTGCAAACTCTTTGGTGGAGACACCTTTGACAAGGCTGCAAAATTCATTCAGTGCTCGTGGGGACGCTCTGGGTTACACACACACGTGTCCACTTGGTTCTGCAGTTGGTTGGCTATTTCAGGACCACGTTGAGCAGGGCAGGTACCACCTTGGGTGGGAATGGAAAATCTCCAGGGTTAGTGACAGGAACAGTGCCCCTGGCAGATGATGGAGCACTGGGCTTCTCTGTGTCCATCCAAACTGGTCAGTTTTGGAGCACTGGGTGTCACCAGCTGCCTGGTTTGATGCCAGAACTTTGTATGATGCCTGGATCATTTGAGGAGCTTCTGGTACAAGATGCCAGCTGGATCACTGACTTAGGCTTTCCATTTTGGTCTACTGAAGAAAGCGATCTTCAGTCACATTCCCTTCTCCTCAGCTTTTGAGTGAAATGAATTGAACAGGGGGAAGGACTAAAAATACATGGAAAACTTGTAATGATAAGTCAGTTCTGAATGCTCATAGAGTTCACATGGCTGACATGAAACCCCTCACAGTTGTGAGCAATTAAAAACTGTAACTCAACAGATAAAACGTGTTTGTAGGCAAAAACCACAACTGGATCCTGCCTTGCAGCAAAACTGTCTAGTAAGGTCTGGACTTCTATATTTGCTGATACTATATCTGAAGGCATCAGGGTTCAAATGGTTTCCTGATCAAAGATAACAGATGGCACCAGAAAGAAATGAGTCTCTCCAGAGCTGCAGACTCACTGCACCTTCAGCACTGAATCACAACAGAACCTTTAAACTGGAATGTTACTGAAATGCCAAGTCTAATGCGAATACCAACACTAAACTTACTGTGCTGTGCCCAAAACCTGCAAGAAATCAAAGAAAAGAATTCATAAGCTCTACAAAGAGGATCTGTGAAGGGCACTTTACCCTGGGACCAGTTACGGTTCCAGTCTGAAAGTTCAGAAAAGAAAGGAAACATTAGCATTCTTCTACTTTCAGAAGCAAGGAGGAAACACAAATCTTTGAATACAATCCTTTCTCAGCATCAGATTCATTATACCAAGTCATCACAAACCTGTATATTCCCGTTACTCAAATATTTGTGGGCTAATATAGGCGGGAAAAATCACTAAAGAAGTCAGAGTTCATCCATACTGTTCTTACAATGTGGATGACACAATGTAAGAATTTGAATTTTTTCATTTAGGATGGTATCTCTCATAGTTTGTTCCTTCTGCCCTGATTTACAGTATTAAACCCCCAAATTATAAAAATATAGTTCTATTTTAGCCTTTTTGGGTTTGCTATATTTTTTATTATTTTATCAGGCCTTAAAACCTACGAATGCCTTTCTCTGACTTAAAGAAGAAAAAACTCTCTTATGTACACATGCAAAAAGAACATTTCGTATTCAATCCTTTTAGCTGCAAAATCAAATGCCCCCACTGGAACACAAAGAGGAATCAACATCAGACATACATTTCAAACACATTACACAAGTGATTAAAGAAAAAAGGGAAGAAATCTAAAATAAACCTACTTGCACAACAGCCTGTGCACAACCCCTTGAGATTTTAGAGTGGGATAAATATGTTTCAGACTGTGCCACTAACGTGACGTTTTAATGGTGTGAGAACGATAAACAAAACTTCTTAGGGATAGATAATAAATGATGAAAGACTGCGATACAATTTAAAGGCCCAAATAAACAAATATGCATCGATCTTCTTCTGCCAAGAGTGGACATCACACCAAACCTGGTGATGGATGCAAGCGAGTTGAGAATGTTGTCACTTTTTGTGGACAATGAAGCAAAACCACAGAAACCAGCAGGAGAAGCAGCCAAATTCAGCCACCACATTTGGCTATATATATTTATATATATACTTATATCCTATAAATACATGGGCAGCATCTAGACAAGGATACAATTGTCATTCCCCTTGTAAGAAAATGATTAGTTGCACTATGCTATTAACATACTCTGAAGGAGCGAGGAATCAGAATCGATTTTCATGAAATAATACCAGAATGTGATTCCACACTTCAGTAATAATATTTTCTGCTGTAAATGTGCAGCAAAGATGTGTGCAGCCAAGCGATGGTAAATACAGACCCAGGGAATTATGCAGCATCTGGTCCAACCCAGTTACCGGCGAGGGCAGGGGAGGAGGACAGGGGAGGACACGTTCTGAGCTACGATGGCGTACGCTGATAAGGGAACTGGCTGGAACTACCCCTTGTATGAGCTCATTTCATACCGTGAGCATGATGCTATCACAGAAGTGCTTAAAATGAAAGCCAGCACAAGAGATTCCCGTTATTTTCCTTGACTCGGAAAAAGAAAAGAACCATTTACACCAAAAGCTTTGTCTTCATTCTTATCACGAAGTGTGAGTTACACGATATGTCACCGCAGGAATTGCACGTCCCAAGAAAAAACTCTTGATTTCATTTAATTTAAAAAGAGACAGAACTGGGTCAATTTGATATACCATCCTGACTGCTTTGTTTGTCAACAAAGACCATGTACTATTGCCTATAACTCAATTTTAGGAGTACGTTATCTAGCAGTTTTATAATCAAGATTGTTTTTACTACTGGAAATTATGTAAGCTTGGACAAGGATAACATTCAACATTATCAAATGGGAGGCACCAAGAGTTATGATTTCTAGGCACAAGTCGTAATTGGATTGGAAGGCAAAGTTCAAGAAAACAGTAATACTCTTGTGTATTAACAGAAGGCCTGTTCTGCTCTGTAGTGCACTACCCAAGGCCATTTCCTTCCTTAATATTAAAATTCTAATCAGCCTTCATTTCATCTGCAGAAAATTTATGACCTAGTCCAAGTTCTGTGTATAGATTAGAAAAAAACAGACCTGGAATATGGGACCCAGCATGTTATAAATTCTCAATTCAACTATAAAAATCTGTATGTGCACAGGGGGAGAATGTTTAAAACACACTGAGTTCTACACAGTGAATTATTGCTATGAACCCTGCAAATGTCTTAGTCTCTAAATACAGCTGTATTCATTCCAGATTTGATATTAAGATCCTAGATATCAAACCCTGAGGAAACTGGACCCACTGCAGAAGAAATGAAAACGGAGAACTGTAACCACAAGAAGAAATTCTTTACAAATTTGCCTTCAGCAGTGCTTTCCAAACTGTGGGGCAACTCACTGCAAGCAATGTGCCTGTTTATTCTAAGTGGCTTGTAAGAGCTGCCAGAAAACCTGAGCGTGTTCTCCTAAGCACTGCTGCTGTTTAAGTCAATACCTTTGGCAGGATCTGTGTTTGAGGACTTCCAGAATACTGGAAAGTAAGCTGCTGCTTCTAAACAGAGAAAATAGTTAGCTCACTCAAACCCTTAGCTGTTGGGGTTTATTTTGCTCCCAAGGAGACACCTCTGACTTGAGTATCATATCTCAAAATTAAGCCAACAGCAAAGAAAAGGAAAAGGAAGTCTGGGAAATGGAACAAAAGAATGTTTACTCTGCAAGGTAAATCAGGGAAATGGCTAGAAGGGCAGAATTACACATCTAAACACTTGAGTCTCCAAACAAAACATTAAAACATCACGCTCACTCTTCAAAGAGCAGTAACAAACCCTGAAGATCACAAGTGTGAGGGTACGTGTCGTCTTCATGCCTGGACATAGCTCGAGAGTGGGTATTGATGTCAAAACAAATGGGTGGGCCACTGAGAACTGTGATGTGGCAAATCAACCACACCACTTCCTCCTTGTTGCAAAATCCCTTTCTTCTTTTCTGTCTCAACAACACGTTCAACCCACCTCCAGCTTCTCCCTGCTCGAGCACTGTAGCCCTCACCGTCCTCTCCTCTCCTCCCTTCCGCAATCCTCACCTCTGGTAGTGCCAGTTTCGGATGACAGACTCGAAGGCAGCTCTGTGTCCCAGCAGCAGGTTAGCTGACAGGTAATCCCGTGCCACCAGGCAGGTACCAGCACGGGAGGCAGCGCAGGCATCTCCGTCTCTGGAGGTGGTCACGTTCCCACGGCTGCTGGCAATAAAGCGCCCGCGTTCAACTCGCCCAGCGAGGCGAACACGTGCCCTCCTGGGAGCCGCCTGGCCACGCACGGTGCCATCCAGCTGTCAGCAGCTGACGGAAAGTGCTCTTCAGCCATCAGCTCCGCAGCTCTGACAGAGACACGTGTGGAATGTCAGCTCTGTGCGTGTGTGAATGTAAATAAAGTCAGGTCAGCCTGCGAGGCTGGGACGTTGCACAAAGGCTAATATGGGATGGGTTAAACCTTAGGGCGCATAAATCATTTTCAGTGACCGTGTCAAAACAAGAGTGGATGGTGAAGTGCAAGAAACTGCTCCAGCTGGTCATGGAACCACTGCTAAGGAATTCAGCCAAGCACCTGGGCCACAGCACTGCCTCCAGACACCAACAGCAGCTTTTAAATCCAGAAAAGCTCCACCGCCTTACGCTAAACTCAGAACCAGTTTGTTGCAATACCCTGGGAGGGAGAGGAAGTAGAAGTAGGAAGAGAAAGCTCACTCAGTCCGTGCAGTTTGGCAGTAAGTAGAATTGCCTAAAATCCAGCAAGTAAAATTGCAAGTTAATTGTAAGGTAATTTTCAGTATTTGAATACAATTTCCTCAGCACTTTTCCACTCCATAAGACACACCTGACAATTAGAAGCAACTCTGCGGGTGCCCTCAGACTGATCCACCTGCACGTTATCAACACACAAATGTTGATGTGCCAAACTCAGCATCCTGCAGATGCTGTTCCAGCAGGTGCTGCTGGGGCTACCTCTTATTTCAGACTGCAGAAGCAGTTCACTGGCTGACCAACCGCTCTAAACTACATTTGGGACAGCCTCCCAGCTCTCAAACTTTCTGTTTAGTCCCTCTGAGCATCTATGAATAAATAAATCAGAAAATTCACAAAATGCCACCACAAACAAGCAATTGTGAAAAGTGGAAGTTAAGAATGTAATTAGATTACAACATTTATAAACTTAATCATAAAAAAAAAATTTCTACAAATTAGAGCCTGTAAATGAATCTTCATTTATATAACAAGCAATAACAAAACCCTCCAAGGACATATTAGAATTGAGACTGACCTTCAGTGACTGGGTGCACAGGCAGACCCTTTCGGGTGATTTTTCACTTCTGCTGTGTCTCAGTTTCTTCAGTAAAAGGGTGGGTTTTCAAATGCTGGGGAAGGTTTGGTGGTTTTTTGTATTTAACAGACTACAGCCATGCCAAAGACTGCTTCTCTTCTTTTTTTTTTTTTTTTTAATTTTACACGCCTAAAGCACACGATCGAGTATCTTCAGAAAGGAAATGGCATGGCTTTTATTCTGCCTGTTTATTCTAGATTAAGTTAGTATTAAAAAAATAACTTCCAAAACAACAAAAAATCCCGCTCAACTGATAAGCACATAAATTTCAACAGGAGACAAAATGCCAAAAATAACAAGGAGTTATGGGGAACTGACACACACTGTACGTGTGAACCTGGAACTGAAAAGTTTAGTCTCATATTAAAACTGACGAAATTAAGATTTCTCTATGCAACAGGTCCCAAAGAAAGACACTAAACTCTGGCATTAGTATTTACTATTGTGGAGAGCAGGCGTACATAGTGAAGGCAGCATCTGCCACTTGGAAACCAGCTCAGTGACTTCAAACCTGGCACTTGTGCAAATCTGTGTGTACTATAATCTAACATAAAAATATTAATTGAGAAGCATATCAAGTTAAGCTTGTCAGCCTTAATATTTTCTGGTGATTTGAATGAGGCCAGAGAATAAGATAAGTATCTTTACAAATCCAGTTGGCTTTACTTCAAATGCAAAAGCTTGTTTCTAAGCTGCGCAAGAACAGGAGCCCTGTAAAATCAAATTTTGAATGCAAAGCCAACCCAGTTCTGCTCATCATCTTCTACTCTGAATCCTGTCTGCAGCAACAGTTTCTGGTGAGCTCAGTGTACTTCCCTGAAATACTGTACAACATAACAACTATTTTTGTAAGAATTTGGGGTTGTTTTTGTTTTGCATCAGAGCTACACTCATCTCAGGGACAATCTCTAAGTTTTGTATTTAAAACAAGTTTTGATTTTTTAAGTTCACGCTAATGAAATATTTTCATTGGCACTGATAAGCTAAAGATTACTGGAGCTTTCTTTGCAGCTTTTTAGGGAGTTTTTTAATCAAGCTGGTCAGTATTCCCCACTTACCAGCGCAGATCAGCTTAATTTGTTTAGCAGCCAAAACTTGGAGCGAACAACGGTATTTTCAAAACAAATACATCAAGTTAAAGCAAGGGCAGTTGTGGTTCATCTGAATCATATGGCTCCAGATTTCAAATCTAAGCTAAGGAAATAGAGGTTATGACATCCTGCAGCTGCGACAAGTCGTGTTCATGAAGCAACATTAAATCAAGAGCACTTGGCCAGTTCAGGCAGTTGCTTGTGTGGAAGTGAAAGATCCCATGAGAGCATTAAAAATGAAAGGTTCTGGTGTCCCAGCCAAACCCCCCTTCCTTCACTAAATGCTACCAGGGACTAAGTTTCTCCAGAGCAAACGACTGTGGAAGGTTGTTGCCAAGTAATTGCTACCGATTTATTTACATCCAATAGGAGGGAACAGGAATCAAACACTTGGCAAAATACACGGGCAAGTAAATCACAAATGGCCTTCCCAGGCTACACAAATGCCAAGTGCCTGAGCCTGCCCCTCAGCAGGGTGGTTTTCAGAAAGATCCCTTGGGTAGTTTCATTCGCCATAATAAGGCCACGCAAAGGCTCACATCAGCACAAGGACACAGCAGCGGCAGGGAGAAGCAGCTGGAGCTTCATCGAGGCACTGGTGTGGGTGCTCTAAGTAGGGGCATGCTGCTACACAGATAAAAGTTTTCATTCAGGTGGGAGCGAAAGGAAGGAAGAAAGGATCGGGTCTGGAAATGTTATTTTCCAGTCTCCGGTTTTGTAGCATTCACCCCTGGAAGTAAGGCCAGGTGTGACAGAACTCTGAGCAACCTGGTCTGGTGTGTCCACAGCAGTGGGGCTGGAAGTAGATGATTTTTAAGGTCCCTTTGAACCCAGGCCTTTCCACGATTCTGTGATTTTAAGATCTATTTATTGTTACAATAAATACCTGATAAAATACCTGAGAGTTGGCATTTTCAGTTACAGCAGATGGAAAAAGTCTTTTCCAATATTTTGTGAGACAGTACTGGTGGCTGAAACAGCAGGACCATTCACTGCTCCCCTGAGTACCACGAAAAAAGTGCCTGTAGCTTTTCCCTTTTATCTCCCTTTTTTATTTTCTCCCCCTTCTTTTTTTATTTTTTTAAGCAGGGAGGAAGCCTGAAACAGTAGTACTGATCGGGGACTTTCACGACACTATCTGGATGCCAGTGTCACACTGTGTAAACACGTGGATCCATCAGACAATTGTTGGAAGCAGTGAATTCCAAATTTGATCTAGTGATAGGACTCCTGCTGCTCGGGGAAAAAAAAAAAAAATGGGGTTGCAAAACCACACAAGGAAAACGCTTCAGACTTCTTGAAAAAAAAAAAAAAAAAGGAAAGCACAGCGTGAACAATGCTGAACTGGATGGCCTGCAGATCCCAGCCTCTGGAGAGTCCTGACACACAGGAAAAAAACACCTGAGCTCTTGGCTTTATAACTTTGTAAAACTTAATCCAACCTGAAAGGATAAAAAACATTTCCACAGTGAAAAATCCGTACCCATGCGCAGAACACAAAATATTTTCCCGGCTAAACGACAACTGCACCAGTGATTTATATCTTCTTGCACATTTCTTGTGCAAGCTGCTGCCGGAACTGCAGCCAGAGCTCTCCGGTATTCCCAGCGATGCTGGCTGGGGAAGGGAGTGGTAGTTAACTGCCTTCCTTTGGTTTGTGCTGGCAAAGCAGCACTTTTTGCTTTGTAGTACTTAATGGCCCAAAACACACGTTGAAATTAACTCCTTCATTAGCCACACAGCTGCTACTCCTTATCGCTTTCATTTTTCTTAATTACAGCGCTGCAAAATTTTATGTTCTGATTCAGAATTCTGTATGATTAATACAATACACGAATTGTATTTGTTAGAATATAAAACACAGGCCTCATGAATAAAAGTATAATTACACATGACCTTTGAAATCATACTCCATTCTTTAAGCTATCTAGAAATAACTATGCTCATTCTATCCATGCCACAATTCCATTTCAAACTGATTAACCAGCATTTTATTCCACTCAAGTTGCCTACATTAAAACAAAAAACCAGTGAGTTCAGCTCCCAGCAAAACTGCAAACCCACTTTAAGGCCGTCACTACAGAACTTGTTATTCATCTCCACACACTTAGAGATGTGAGGAGCCGTGGGTATAGCTCAGCATTTCCATTATGATTCATGTCGTGATTTAATCAATCCCGAAACACTGTTTACTACATAAAAGAAATTGCACTTCAACGGCAAGGATCAGAAAGCAAGAAAATCAATCAAGAAGGGCTCCTGAGTAACTAAGGAGGAAGGTGGTGAGTCACACGCTACCCTTGGGAAGCTGCAGTAGGTCAGCAGTAGCAAAGCTGCTCTTTGGACACTGCTGGGTGACCACAGAACCTTTCTCCAACCCAGCCCTAAGAGCTCCATGAGCACCCAGCAGTGGTCCTTGGAATGCAGATGTCAGTAAGGCACCTTGCTATGCCTATAAAGAAACTTGTGCAATTTTGCCAGCTGAATTCAACAATTTGCATGTCTAATTCTGGTGATATCCATACCCAACCCAGAGACGAGGCCACAAGACACAACTAAAGCACTGCATTACTCAGGGGGAGCCTTCTCCTGCAGCCTGTCCTTACACATCTGGAGCTCCCAGAGCTCCAGGTGTGTTACAGCTGTGCCCAGGTGGGACTTCAGCAGTGAGAGGCACCAGGAGAAGCTCTCCACAACCAGTTTCTGCTCCAAAGCATGGGGCAGCTGTCCCACTGCATCCCTGAATGTGACTTAAATTTGCATGAAAGTACGAACAGAAGAGCTGCTCCTTCTCTGCATGAATTTGTGGCAGATTTATTTTTGTTCTTGAGAAGAGAGGCCAGCCAGAGACTGTGATGGACCAGCCACTATGGCAGGGTTTTACGGCCACCAGAGTTGGTGTTGGGCATTTCCACCTGTGTGGCACATCACAAAGACACGTCAGCCACGGAAATCCCTTTCTCTTAAGATCAAGGCCACATAAAAATAGTAACAGTTTGTCCTTCTATTTAGTATTCATCAAACTATGAAACTAAAACTGCAAGCAAAATACTGGTTGCGCTGTTTGTTTTTCTTGGGTCCTTAAATGCCAGCCACAAGATGTCAAACAGAGGGCAGAGAGAGGCCAAGGAGAGCAGAGGAGCTGGGGAGCCCTGACTGGAAAATGTGGTAGCAATGACCATAACTGGTGCTAATAGCAGAGAAAAAGTGCATCAGAATGAGATCAGATCTTTTACAGAGCAGTGCTGCATCTCTCAATAAAGCTTTACTACAAAAAAGAAGTGGCCCAGGCAGCTATCTTAAACAACTTTTTTTTCCCAGACAAAGTATTCTAGTTACCACAAAACTCAGTCATAATTGAACCCTTTAACTAGTTATCTTTCTTTTTAGGGGAAAACTCATCTACTCTTAAAGGTTGCCTTTCTCTACAAATATTACTGTTCAATCATTAATCTCAGCTAAAACCTCTTTAATGCCTTATGTATGCCTGTTTATATTTCTTTTCTACTGCAATACAGATGGAAATTAGTGCTTTACTTATTTTTTCTTTGCCTTTAGATGAGTTGTATCTGCATACTGAAATAGTGGTTACAAATTTTGGGTGGACAGATATATAATATTCTTATAATGCAATAAAATATAATTCTCATTATATTTTTATTATATTTTTTCCCCATAGCATGCAAAGGAGCAAACACATGCTCAGTAAAGTGAATTAACATGACACTGCGTGCCAAACCCACCACTTCTTACAGCAGCAAACCAAAGTGACATTTATCATACTTTCATTTAACAGGGCAAATATTCCATATCAGGACTGTTACATGTCAGTTTTAACCCACCAAGCATGATATTTTTAATGAGGAGAAGGAAGTTATGGTTCTATTTTTCGATCAATCTACAGCTTTTATTCAAGATCTTCAATTCACCTCACAAGTGTAAACAGAACCATCAGAAAATTATCTGTATTTGCCAGATTTGAATACATTTTGTTTTCATTTCTTTCAATCACCTGTAATAACTGTTTCACCTTTTCTTTTTTTTTTCCTTTCTCCTCCCAGTGGCTCCATCTCAGACTGACATTCTCCTGGGCTGCACCTCATGTAAGTAGAGCTGGAGCAATACAGCATCATTATTGTTGTGCATGCTTATTTCATCAGTGTAAAACTGTGAAAATATTTACCAAAATTGGGACTTTTAGACCTGCTACTTTACTTCTGTAAAAAGGTACTGGACTACCAAATCCTGACTGAGGACTTAGGTAAGATAAGTAATATTAACTCTGAGATTGTGCTTCCCAAAGATCACAAACCAGCCACCTAAGTAGTCTCATACAAAGTTACATCCAATTTACTACATCTTGCTCTGTTTGTGAAATCTGGACTCCATGGAAGTGTCCCATCATCCTTGAGGCATTCCAGGGCTCTTTGCCAGGCAGGGGAACCTCTGCAGAAACAGACTGGAGGCACATGAGAAGGTTTAATTGGCATTACTTCTGCAAACTGCTTCCCAACCCAGGTGAAGAAGGAATGGAGGCTGCAGTGCCTCCCTGGGAGAGCATCCTGACAGGTGAACTTGCCTGGAAGCCCACAGCCCACGGGAATGAGTGTCATTAACAAGGGCTGGGCAAGGAGAAGGGGAAAAACAAAGCCAAAGCCAAGCCCTTGCTGGCCAGCGGGGAAGATGCACCTTTGAGAAAGACTTTTAATCTAAACTTAATCTGTTTAGATTTAAAGGACAGACACAAAGCTTCCTCTTGTCTTCCCCGAGCGGCCGGTTCCATCCGCGTGAGCGCTGCTGGTGCAAACGCCACCGACACTCTGACGGGGTGTTTGCACACAACAAAAGAACCTGCCTGGGCACAAGGGGTGGCACCTGCTCGGCGTGGAGAGGAGCAGGGCACTTGTTCAGCTCGGTCTAATGAGCAAAGGATGAGAAGGCAGGAATTATTTAATGTTAATTCCAGCTCTGCGAGTACCAGGTGCTGTTCTGGTACCCTCAGCAAGTCACCTCATCTTTTTCGTGTTCTCCTGTGTACAACGAACATTTTGGTGCCCAGTGTCCAACTCCCAGTTTAACATTCTAGTCATAAATGCGCTGCCTCCCTTTACTTTGATAAAGCACAGTCAGCATCAATAGGTAATACTTTTTAAAAATATCTTTCCAACTATTGTGAAACAGGAGCTGACTGTTTACGGAGTACTTATTTTTTATGTCAGTTTACCATAGGGCCTCTTTAGCCACAGGCTTACAGCTGGAGGCCCCAAGGCATTTTTTGGGAGTGGAAACTTTTCGAGTTCAGCTCTTAACAAATTTCCAGCCTGCAGTATGTTTTTCATTAGTCTACATGGTGTTATAATAAATGATGCACTTCCTCTTTCATTTTATGATTTTTTTTTCTTTAAACATGCAACAATTTTTCTGTGTCTGTTTTTTATTACTTTCAATGTACTCAACCACACTAATCTTAGAGACTATGTATAAAAACAGAAAGGATATATTGAGTAACATATCAGCTACAGCAAGACAAGCTTTTAAGTTTAAAATCTTCACTGAAGGCCAGTCATAAACTCATTACATGTATGCAGCTCCATGGGCAACCACTCTTTTAGAGGGTGTTGTTAGAAAAATAAAAATCTGTTATGCCAAAACCTAGAGTTGGTGTAGAAAAGGCTCCTCCAACATAATTCACCTGCAAGATATTCAGCTAAAAATGTCTGATCCCATTGGCAATTCTCCACTACAGGCCCCACTGTATGTGTTTGCCTGTTTTAAATATATTTTGTGTATAGTTGATACACACACTTTTTAAAAGATAGCCTTCCTTTTATATTTTCCCCTCTCTCCATAATTTTTAATAAGAATGTATTCCCAGGGGCTGACAGCACCGGGAAAACCAGGCTGTGCCAACAAGAAGGGATTCCAGTCAAACATCATCATGTCTGGCATACCGTGTTTCATTTACAAATCTTTGATTTCTAAATGAATGGCAGTTCAAAGCACACATGAAACACAGATACTTTCTGCTTACGTACATAGAGATTGCTAGAGATTAAACCACTTTTAATTAAAGACTTAAGCAGGTGTCAGTTCATGATACTCTCTGAATTTGGTTTAAGAAGATGTTCCACAGTTCCCCAAGAGCACATTAAATACAAGCAGAAATCAAAGAGACTTTTCCTAAACAAAGCCAAGAAAAGCTACTTTGTAAGAGGGTTTGAAGTTCGCTACTATTGATCTGTCACTTATGGAACGTCACATACTTTCTTGGGAAACATTTTAAAGCACTTTAAAAATAAACAAACCCCCAGTAAACAGCCCCATGAGACAGAGCCCCAGGCCACACAAGACCTTTTAATTTCAGTGGCGTTTTGTTGTGCCTCTATTTATGCATCTACACAGAGTTAATTTGCAGTATCAAGGCCTAAACCAGATAATTTAAGAGCATTCTGGACTTAAATAACAAGAGTTTAAACATGGACATGGAAATACTTCCATGTAATTTTTCTCTATGTCATACTTCAGAGTGAGAGCAATATGAGAGGTACCCTGTTTCTCCATTACTCAGAGATTCTTCATTTTCTTTTTTTAAAGGAAATCCAAAGATTAATTTAAAGCCATCTGATGAAAATACCTTAATATTTACCTTCATATTTTGTTGTAATATATAGTGAATTCGAGCGATTTCAAAAGTTATCCTGGATGCTTCTCATTTCAAGATGTTAAATATTGGCTCTCAGAAATTTCCATTACACGTTGTCTGACAATATTTGCTGCTCTGGAGTACATGAACTGACTTTTAATTCTTACAGAGGTAATGATAATAAAGTTTGTAGAAGTTGGGCACAGGTGACATTTTAGAATTTCATAGTTATTGTAAGTCCGTCCTTTCCAGGTCCATAAAGTAAGTGTAAAAATTGGTTAGAGCTGCCAAATGTATAAATTCTCTCGATCCTTTTTACCTGTTATATCATCAGTTATAGCTACTCTCAGACTGGTCTCCCAGTCACCCTTTACATGAGGGCACTACAACATCCCAGCAGCAGCGTTACAGCTGACAGCTGAGCACAGTAAAGGAGCACACCTGTAATTCTGGGGTTTTATAACTAGTAAATCGCAAACTAAAGTCCCAAACCCAAGAGCAGGTCATTACAGAGCTGTGGGAAGGAAACAGCGAGGGAGGCAGAGCCAGCGATCCCCCAGCTGACAGTCGGGGGGGATGCAGGACAAGCGTGGGGCAAAGAGCCAGAACAAAGACCAGAACAAAGGCTGCTGACCAGCCAGGGCTGTCATCTGCAGCAATAAAGCACCAGCCTGCATCCCAAATGCTGCTTTATGGAAGCCACAGCATGGCTGCAAAAGCACAGTTTAAAGGTGGCACAGGATGGTTAACATCAAAGCACAATTTTTGGAGCTTCAACTGATCCCAAAGGGAAGACCGAGCGCTCTTGTACAAAGCAGCTTTTCCTTTTGCAGTTACTTTCCCCTACTTCTTTACTTATTACAATATTGGCTACAGAGAAATCTGAAAAATAAAAAATGGTAGAAAGCAAGATCTGTTTGACTGCTTCAGCAGTAAGGTATAAATCCAGAGTAACCACAAAAGCTCAAATTACAAAATATCCAACAGTGCAACACAAGTCTCCTGAATTTTATCAGGTTGTCTGCAGACAGTGTAAGGAATCTCCCTTAGCCAGGAAGGAAAAACTCCCAAAATTCAGGTGAGATTCTTTTGTGCAGCTATGGCAGGCACAGGTCACAAAGTGGGTCTTTGTATGGCTGCTCCACCTCCAGTTTTATTTGCTGGGAGCTGGTTATGTAACTAACACAAAAGAAAATAACCATTTCTGGGTTGTTTTCCTTTGCAAGCCCTGGGCTGCCAGGAGGAACTGCGAGAATTCAAAAGCAGCTTCCCTTCTGCTGCTCTTTTGGGTGTTTCTCTTTGAAGTGGCACCCTGAGTGGCTGCTCATTCACCAGTTTTGTAGGTAGCCTTTAAAGCAATACTTTCCACCCTTCAAGCTGAAGTACAGAAACGTACAATTAATTAAACCAAGTTAGTGGTGTTATTATTTCAGCCTTTTATTTCTACTTGGTGTCAGGCTCTTAAGACGAAAGGACTCTTTGTAGTAGGATTTCAGACACTCTGGGGAAAATTATGAACTTTAAGACTGATCTGATCTGGTTCGTGCAACACATGAACAATCTAAGGAAACCACTTAGCTACTGCTTAAAGGAAAATTCATTCTAAAATCTAGAAACAGAGTCTAACTTTGCAGTGTTACTGTGCTGTATTTAACTGATGATTTAACCCTTTGTTTTGACATGCCATTTTTTAATCGCTTTTTTCTTCCTCAAAAGAAGACTCAGCCTAAAATATGGAATTATTGCAAAGCAGATTTCCTGGCTAGGAAATCTTTGGTAGCAGAGAAATGGACCACTAACGTGCCAAATGGCTCTAATGCAACAATATTTGCAACTATTGCTGCTTACAACAGTAGTGGCCAAACACCACATTACTGGTTTCCAACAGTTTTCCTGGTGTGAAGTGTTTGTAAACCATTCTTTTGCACTGCTGCCGAACTCCAGGAACATTCTCCAGGACAGTTTTAGTCCTTAACTAAAAAAAATATTCCCACATTATTACGAATTACTGTGGAGAAAAGATCTCCGTGAATCTGTCTGCTGTAATGGCTCGCTCCCATTTCCACACGCTGGGTACGTTGTTTATTTTCACTCTTTGAGCATGGGATTTTATAGGCATAATTATCTCATTTTCTCATAGTGCAGTCAGTCCAATTTTCATTCATTGAGGTCAACACTTTTATTGTAGTCTTCCTCTGTTTTTTTCTTCCCTTTAAAATTTGCTATTAACAACAAATACAATAGATTTATGCTATCAAATACCTCTTGGGGTAGAGATCTATTCAGAAATTGGTTTTTCGCATGAGCATAGATCAAAAGTGGCAGTAGTAAAATGGACAGAGAGAGGAAATGTTGTTTTAACTCCATTTCCATTCTCCATAACCTTTAGAAGAAATAATTCTACAATCATGCAACCTCATCTTCACAGATTTTTGAGGCAACAATTTTCTCCAAAATCTGGAAGGCTTCAAGAAGTAATGTGCAGTCAAGCAGATTTTAGAAGCTGGTAGCACTTCACGGTCAGCTGGCTGTGAAATCCCACTCACTACCACAGCCTGGAGCTTGCAAACTTGGTGCTTTACAACTTTTTTAAAGGGTTGAAGGGTGGGGAGACTGCAGCCAAGAATTTATTAAGGAAGACAGTAATGCCCTGGACTTTATCCTTTGCTTGTACTTTCTCCTGCTTCTCCTGTGCTGCAAAGTGAGCTGTAGTGCCTTCAGCCTGTCCTGTAAGCTTCACAAAATACACCCAGAGGGTTAAAGCCCTTCCTTCCTCCCCACCACCTGAGGTCTCCAAAGGAAAGAGCTGCTGAAAGCCTGGTAACAGGAAAAGGTCAGGAGCTGTGTATTATATCCTGTATGTTTGGATTAGCCCACGATAGCTAAATAAACTGATTTGATGTCTAATGACATTTTCAAACAGTAGCTAATAAAATTATCCAAAGTATGCAGAGACAAAAGATGCACACAGACACACCAAAAAACATCTCTAACACATCCACACAAGCAATGACCTAACAGGGAATTTCAGCAGTTTGGCCACACAAATCAGAGTCAAATATAAAGGAACCCAAGTTAAAAATCCTACTGACTAGAAAAGACACAAATACTCCTGCCTTGCCCATTATTACCACTCCTACTGATACGCAGCTATCAGGCATTTTGCACAGAACCGTGTTTTTGAAACAGAATCATGGTCTTTCCAAAATAAATAAATAAAAGGCATGCTACTGATGCAAACCTCAAGCTCAGAATACTTTGGGAAAGCTTCTCTGAATTAGCAGTAGTTAGCAGGTCTGAGGGATTTTCACTAAAAACTACACGAGGATCCCGGGTCACGTCAGCAGAGGAAGGAGCTGGGATGGAGGAGGTTCCCCCTCCCGTAACGATGGAGCTGGCACAAGGAGCGTAACCCTGAGCTGCCTCAGCTGCTCAGTGCTCTGCAGTGCCCCTTGGCATGAGCTCCTCTGTGGTCCCACCTGGACACCAAGCAGGTGCCACTCGCTTTCTGGTGGCCCTCAGCAGAAAAGAGGCTGTGCCGGGGCACTTCCAGCTGCCACAGCCGGTTTCACCAGAGCTCATCCGGAACGGCCCTCGGGGAGAGCTGGGTGAATTCCTCAAACCAGAGGCGCTGGTTCTGAGGAATGAATGCATGATTAATGGGGTTGCAGCACTGGTACAATTGTGGTCGCCTTTTTAAAGTTTTCCATCAAAGTTCTTGCAACCCGAAATACTGTAGCAGATGAAAAATGAAAGGGACTCAAAGCTGTGCCCATATAAAAGGCAGTGCTGAAGCAACTAATCTAAAATTTGCAAGTACATCTTGCTCACCTCAGCTGATTTGCACATTCAGTTTCATTTTTTAATGTAATTACCAAAGCATTTTCAGACTTGTTATGACCAAATATGAACTTGCTGAATATTCACACTAAGATGAAACAGAAATAAACAGTCTTGAATGAATCCCATTAATACCTCACCTTGCTTTACACTTAGAACAGTAATACTGAAAAGTGAGAAGGAATGTCAGTGGGGATTGGCTTCATTCTGTGCAATGAACCAGGAGATCTTTGCCCACACCACAGACTCTTTATCATGAACCACCACCTGTTTGCATTCCTTTGAAGGTACCAGCTTAAGATAAAAGTATACCAAAGAATATTTGTGATAATCCTTTATATGAATAACCACTCTTTATAGAGACTCTGCACATGGATATGAAAGCTGAAACACACCTACTAATTCACTAATATTGTAGTGATGCTTCAATGAAACTACCTCAGCTCATAAAAATAATAACTCTGGCAACCACAGTCCTGAATAGCTACTTTCACTTTAACCTTGTGATTTGTTTAATCCACCTGAATCACTGACTCTGCCTAAGTCACTGCACAGAGCACTCCTGAAAGGTGGACTTCTGGAAGTCATAATAATGTCGAACAAAATTGAACGGAACTTTGTTTTGGTCTCATTTAGCTTCTGTAAATAAAAAATATTACTAGAATTGTCTATCAGTTAGATGTAGCAGCACTTCAAGGGACATCAGCACCTTAAACATATGGTGACTTAAACATCTGAGCCACTACAGATTATTCTGTAAACAAAAACCTGCACTGTTCACATCCCACTTTCATATTAACAAGTTGCCTGTAATTAGGAACTTTAGGGCTGTGCATTAACTTTACAGAACCATCAGCAATGAGAGACATATTCGGGGTAAGATGGACAGGGTACTGCCATATTTAATTCAGTGCATGAATCAAGCCAAAAGCATAGAACAGTACACTGCATCTGAAAATTAATCTTGTGAAGAGACCCGCAAGGCTTCTGTGATCCCTGCTGCTCAGTGGTGACAAAGAAAAAGTGCATGCTGCTCTCTGTGTGTGTCTCACGCTCATACCAGACTCCTGTCCAGCTGAACCTCTACCGTGGGCACAGCAAAAATAATCTGGCTTGTGCTTAAAGGTGTTTTAGGTCTGGGCTAATTTTCCTGGCAGGTCACAGAAGAGGCTCCGCCTTCACTGAGGCTTGTGCTTGCTGACTTTGCAGTGAGGCAGAGTTAAAAAACAAGTCACTAAAGTAAACCTCAACATTTCCCTCAGTCCCCTTGCACCTGTGTGGCCAGGACCAAGTCTCAGCACAAAACCCCATCCATGAGTCTGCCCAAGGATTCTTCATTCAATTTAGGGTTGATCTCCTTTAAGCTTGATAAGTAAAAGCCTATCTTAAACTTTACTGCTCTGGAGAGGAAGGAAAACACAAGAAATATCCGGGAAAGTTCTGTAAGTACGGATATTGTTAAAATGTGGACCTTTATGGTCAAAGCACAGCAATCACAGCCCCACAAGTTCCCCAAGTAACCCCAGGTGATCAACTACCACTTGTCACTACAAGCTCCAGTTACACAGGGTAATTGTGAATTGTGTCAGGGATTCCACATCTCTACGCTCAAACCAACCTTGTGGAAAGTCTGCCGGACAAACCCAACCAGGAAAATGGAAAAAGCATTAGGTTGTGGGCACTGCAGACTGAAAGAAGTGACGGGCTGGCAGGGCCCGTAAGAGCAAGCAGTTGCCTCTATAAAAGCAAGAGAGCAGCAGACTCGAAGGAGCCACATTATTACCTCCTGCTCTCCCTGGAGACGGAAGGAGTGCTATTCCATCTCCCCATCTCTGCATGTTTCTCCTGCAAACAGCTGATACGCTGAAGTTTATGAGGTCTGAATTTCAAAGGGAAAGCACACTTCCCCTTCAACTCCATGCCCAACTGTCACTGGTATTATATCAAATATAAATCAACAACATAGTCTGAGTTTTCTTCGCCGTGTTTCAAAATACAAACCATACATAACGGCTTAACCAAATGAGTGATAAGTATGAAATATTACAAACCATAAAAAAAGGAAAAGGCATAATCCTGGGCTGCCCCCCTGTCTCCTCAAAGACATATGACTTCAGAGATTAAAGAAGTGCTTGTTTATTTCATAATTTGACCTATTTCCAACAACAGAAGATCTGATGGAAAATACGTGGGACCTACAAGCAGAGCTGCTGTGTAATAGACATTGTAAATAGAGACTTGGCGGGGGGTTAACTTTAATATAAACAATAGAAGCTTAGCCAAAGGGAACAAAAAAATAACAGAACTAAGAAATACTTAGATCATAAATACCAACACTCAAAAAGTTCCCGGGTGTTAATCTTAGAGCCTGTCTCAGAGTCCTGTTGTGAAGTTTTAGCTTCTATGAAACTGCAAAATTAAAAATAAGCAACTAATGGTATAAAATAACAAAACACATTTATATTACATACTCCAAAGAAGATACACATGCTAACATGAATGACAAATTCTTCATTCATTTTATGGGTCAACTCCTTTTTGGTGAAGTAAAATCATGTATTAAACTTTACCGCTTCAGGGAGAAAGGAAAACACATAAAATATTTCTTTATTATAGTTTAAAAAGGCAAATTATTTAAGGACTATTTGTATTCAAGCTAAATAGATGGAATCATGATAGTACAGGTTTTTTATTCAAATGCAAAGAATTTACATTTACCTACCACCTCATTAAAGTCAGATGATAGAGCAGCACCATTTTCCTTACATGACCTTTTTTTTGCAATTAAAATGCTTCTTCTGACTGCTTAAAAGAATTCCGAGGTTTACAGTAAAGCATTTTTTAAAGCTCACACTGGCTCTCTTTCAGGTCTAATGTTGGTTACTGTCTAAAGTCTCCAGAGGCCAAGTGCATGTTGCAGGCTTTTGCTGAACAGCATTGTGTGTCCGAGGTGGGACGGGACATGACTCCCGGCACACACAGCTGTGACGAGCAGCTCTGAAGAAAATCACATCTCGCTAACGTAATATTTGTGTCAGCTTGGCTCATTTTGCTGTGGGTCCAGGACTCTGTTAATGTGCACAGAATAGCTGCTCCCATGGTCAAATTCCTTTGCTGTACCAAAGCTCTCCCCAGTTTGATGCAGCCGCTGTTTGTGTCCCGTTACGTAACGACACCAAAGGCTGAACCGTTCCCCGAACCGCAGCGTGTCCTTTCCCCCCCGTCCTTTTCCAAAAAAAGACCTCTCCAAACCCTTTCACAACCAGGGGCAGGGTACACAGCACGGCGCCTAGGGCAGGATCAGGCCCTGTTTTTGGCAGAGCCCCCTGTGCCAATAAGAGCGTGCGGCCGCAGCTTAGGGCACTGTGAGCACGGATGTGCGGGGCACTCACACGGGTGCCACAGCAATGAGACGCTGCAGCCTCTGCTCAGCTCCCTCAGGAAAGGCTCTGGCTTGATGGGCAAAATGTTCCTGCCGGCCGTCAAGGGACAGCAAGGCGGTGCCTCCCAGGTGAGATTTTAAGCAGTTCACCTTTTAGATTGGTTTCGGTTTTTAAGGGCCTAGAAAGAATTTACATAAGTGCATCTAAGCGTTGGATCAGTAAAAATGAATAGTGCCGTTGTTAGAAAACAATGTTTGGTTTTTAGGTAACAGTTCTTCAGGGAAAACATCACTGTGTGAATTTGTCACACTCCCACTTTTATCTGGTTGGCCAAAACAAAGTTATAGTAGCTTTTCTTGTGCACATCAATTTTCATGCACATTAGGCTGGATTTCTCATTGTTTCTTTAGGTAATGACTATGTGTTCTTACATTCTTTTATTAATGGCTCTGAATATACAAGATCTCAATGTTTCTGTATATTAAATCTAGAAGTATTACAGAAGAGGAGAAGTATAGCAGAGGCATTGATCAAAAGTTAATCCAATTAGTCTTTAAGAGAGAAAAAAAGTTCTCAAAGTGAGATCCTTATGAATATTTTATTCATAGGATAATAATGTGCAGAAAACCATACTGTGAAATATTACTGCAAAGCAGATAGACACAGCAGAAACTAATTAACTAATTAATCACAATTAAGTTGCATTTTCATTTATATTGTAAGGGAAGGTAAGCCAAAGGCAAACTTCAAAGCCCCAAAAATTTCCTAACTGCTTTCAGCAGAAGCTTTGAATAAGCAGAATGACTGCTGTCCTTTTAGCCTCCATAAGCGTTTTTAACTACACTAATCACTGTGATTTTTGCAAATCTGTTTTCTACTGTACGTAGCAGAACACCTACTTTCCCTTAGGGCTCTGTCAGCTGAACTTTACGTTGTTCTGATAGAAATGCTAGAGCAGCATAAAAGGCAGCACCCTATTTGTCATGCCAGCATCACATCCGTCACGTGTCTGATTGGCTCCACCACTGAAGTCTGAGTAGAATTCCATGGATTTCTAAAGAAGTCAGACCAATTCTGAAGTGATGCAACAAAGTTAATCAAATGTCTGGACAAAGTGATTCATGTAAACATCAATGTTTGTGATTTGCACATCAGACTGATTCATCTGAACTCCTGCATGCAGGATCTGAACATCAGATAAGAGGTTATCAGAATACTCTGCACATTTTCCATGACAGCTACAACAAGTATGGCTTGTTTAAGCGAAGACAGACCAGCAGGCTCCAGTGACCTCCCTACAAACTGTGCTTCACTGTTCTCAGCACCCAGTGCCTGTGTGGGCTCTGTAAAAACAACCATTTATCAATCATTAGTAAGAAACTGGCTCTCTGACAAACTAATTACTCCTCAGGCTTCCACCCATTAGCACAGGAGCAGGCAGATTATACATTTATTTTTGTGGTGGGCTGACCTTGGCTGGGCACCAGGTACCCACCAAAGCCACTCCATCACTCCCCTCGGCAGCTGGACAGGGAGAGAAAATATAACTCAAGGCTTGTGGGTTGAGAGAAGGACAGGGAGAAATCACTCACCGACTGCCATCCTGAACAAAACAGACTCATCTTACAGAAAAATTAATTCATTAACCATCAAATTAGAGTAGGGTAATGAGAAATAAAACTGAATACCTTCCCAAAACCTTGCCATGCAAACCCAATATGATTTTACATATCAGGGCTCCTGAAATAACAAAGCTGCTACAGAGGTCGTTTTTGCTTCCTGAGGCAGGCAAGACTTTAAAAACAGCATGTAACCTATGAAGGACACTAAGAAATCTCTACAAAAAAATCTCTTCAGATTTTAAAAAGTTCATTGCTGTACGGCGTGTGAATGGATACACTGCGGTTAGTAAGCACTAGTATTTATTGCCACGCCATTATATGGCTGTAGTCCCAGGAATTCGTACAAATCCTAACCATGGCTTTCCAAAATACCATGGAATGGACACAATGTGGGCAGCAGGTGGCTGCTGGTAGTAGGCTCCAGGTGTAACTTCACAGATGTTTTTGTAATGGGAGGCTTTACATTTAAAGTCCAGATTTACAGAGGGCTCAGACTCCTTTGCACATTTCTTCCCCCAGAATTACTGTGGGGGTTTTTTTGCCCTTGGAAACATTTGTCCAGCCTCATGTTGGCCTGGAAAAACAATACCCTTTAAGAGTATCTAGGGAAGCATCCCCACCCACAGGTCTCTGAAAGGATGACTCAAAAGAAATCATCAAATACTTAAACCTGTCAAACTCTTTATCAGCATCCCAGAACAGAACGTGCTAAAGGTTATCTTCAAGTTTGATATACACATATGGCCGCAATGGGGAGTCTTATAAGAAATCGAGTTTATTGGTAGAACATTTTGATGACTAAGGGGTAAAAACCCCCTGTCTCTGATAAAATGGAGTGGGGAGTGGCACACGACAAGCAATAGATGGACAAATCAGAACTCATTCATGTCAGTAAGATGCCTCAAGCCCCTGGTAAATGAAAATTCTTCTTCTAAATCTTACCATCTAAAAATAACCAACCTTAGATCAGCATTAATATTATACTAGACCCCCTAGAATGTAAATTTAAAATATTTTATTCAGACATTATAAATGGAATAACATGCAATCAGTAATTATGCAAGTTCATCCAGGAGGCAGCTAGAAAATGCTATTTCCTTCAGCAAGCAGTGAAAATTAAAAGCCACAGGAGTGTCAGGAACAAGATGTCCCAGACTTGCCAGCAATTAACAGAAAGATGTTTCTCTCCAGCGGATGTGACAAATTTTGAAGTCATTTCAGCCTTAGTGCAACTCTTCTGAGGGCTGATTTTTCCCTTCAAACTCTATAAACTCAAACCAGTTTTATAATTCTTATATATGCTATCTGATAAAGAACTATGTCAATATTTCTGCTTTTACTGGAAACCTGCTCCCTGCGGTCAGAGTCTGTTCCACAAGAGTTTCCTACCCAGCCAACGTGATGGTCTGGTTGATAAGTCACCGAGTCAGCTTTCACCAGTGCTTCTAATAGGAAACAGCATTTTGTTATAGTTTCCAGGAAAAGTACCATCTGTTCCTCCTGTCAGTCTCTGCAGCTGGCACCCAAAAAGGTCTGTGGGGAATGTTTCCGTGCTGCCAAATTTCAGCAGAGTTCCCTGCCACGAGCCCTGAGCACGGGTGAAGCTGACAAACAGCGGGGGAAGATAAGAGCTGCTGTTTCCACCCTGCCAGCTCACCAGGCCAACTCATTTACAGAGTAATTCCAGCACAGTCCGTGCACCTTTGACACTCCCTTCCTGGAATAAATTCAGTCAGCAAAGCCCAGAATTGGCATAATCTGCACTAATTTTGATTGGCAAGAATCTGTCTTCTTTACTGGAGTGTGGTGGTTTAGGCCAAATTCAGGGAAAAGTCACCCCAAGACATGGAGCGATGCTGATTTACACAAACCAGAAGTACAAACATTCCTTACCTGGAACCTGAGCAATTCCAAAATGCTGCAGACCAGAGATCCAGGCACTTGCTATCTTGTAAGAGATATGCAAATGACCTGTTTGCACTTACGATTTAAGGACATTACCTAAACAAAGAATTTTACCATAAAAGTGCCTTTTATATTATCTCAAATACTAAAAAGGCCTCAGCAGAAGTTTCTATGATCTAATGATCTTTAGATAAAAATGGGAACACACAAGTTTCGTAAATGTTTTTTCCCCAAAACCAGTCTTAACTGACCTGATGCTCTACAGATTAAGTGTCTGTAGATACTGGGGGCAAAACTCCTTATACTTAAACACCGATGATGATAAGTTATGGAAGATTCATTAATGAAATCACCCACTTAGTCTATTAAGTTCCTGAAGTCAGAATAAATGAACTAAATATTTTCATTAAAAACAGTAGGATAAAGTCTCTTACTAAGTCCCAGCTGCTCTGAACATCAACATCACAACAGTAAAGATGCTTTCTGAAGGTTTAGATCCATTGAGTTGTATCATTTCATACAAAAAGAATCTGTAACTTACATTTTAAACTGAAGGAAATTATTTGCTCGTGTGCTCTCCCAGAAACTGAAATTTTCTGTATTTTTGAATTAATTCTTTTGGTTTCTGTGGCTCGCCAGTTACAAGCACACTGGTTACATTCTCATGAAGGTTACATTTTTTTAAAAGTTTGTTTTCAGTGAAGCAGCACAAAGAATTAATACATATACACAACAACGTTCAGTCACCTTGACACTGAATTTTATTTAAGGTTGTTGCTACTTAGTTTTAAAGTAGGATAGCTGCATCAAAATCAGCTTCCAAGTGCTCTGAAAACACGGAGCAGAACTGCAGCAGTGCTAAGTGGCTGTTCAGCACCCTGAATGGCGCCATCTACTCTGCTGATGCTTAAAAGCTGTCACTTCTTGTATTCCAACTGGCCAACTTTACAAAATCCAGAACTAGAAGCACCTTACGTAAGCTGATTTGCTAATACTACATTCATTCTAATTATTCCTGGTATTTATACGCCATTAAGTTCCTGGAAGTGAATATAAATACTAGGAAAACTACTGGGGTTTTGTTATGCATATTAACTTAATCTTTTAAAGTAAGTATTATCTAGTGGATATTTGGGCATCTCCAAATTGTGTCTCATTTCAGGATCCCTGGCAGCTAAGGCCTGTAGATAGATGAATACAGGTAACCACTGCGATAATTCATTCTGCCTGAGGGAACCCCTATCTTTAGAGCTGCACAAAAGTAAGGTACTTCACTTTTTGCAGTGATGAAATCTTTAAGTATTAAGAGCTGCACTGCTCACTGTATAGTGAATTCTTCCTCGCTGCACAGAAACATAAAAAAAGAAGCGATATGTCATGTTTTCCATATAGAAACTCTTACGGAATTCATGATAAAGCTAAGTCAGGAAGAGGTGGAGCAGCACATCAGTGCCACTCATCCGATGCTGGAACGGGGAGAACTTAAAACAGGACTGAGTTTATGGAGTTAACCCTTGCAGAGCCCCCCAGTGCAGCTGTTCCCCAGCAGCTGCCAGGAGGGCACAGCCACCGGCAACCCAACTCCCGCAGAGGCTCCACTGCAAAGAAACAAACAGCACAAAAAGGAGGATTTCTCTGGAGTGGCAGATGAGCCTGGCAGAGAGCATCTGTGTCTGAACGAGGGACTCCTTCCACACAAATCTTTAGGGGCTGCAGTGCTGGGCTATCTCCTCTCCACAGAACTTCTACCCCATCGTGCTTGGTTATTACAACCTTCCAGAGCACCACGACACTGCCACTCTCCAACAGATCTAAAGGGCTCTTAAATACACTGTTTAGCAGTTTTGATTATGGTTTCCGGGGTAGTTGATCTTTTTTTGTCTTTTTTTATTGGAGAATGTTATCTGTTCTCATAAGCTTTAAGCTGCTTAGAAATTGGGGGGGTTTGTTATTTTAATTATTAATTATTGTTATGCTGCTACTAAGCAAGTTATACAGCAAAGGGAAAGGGTTTAGAAAACCAAAACCTGAGCCTAGCGAAGGGTGAAATCAGTGGGACCAGAAGGTTGGGTGACTGCTCAGGTTGGGTAAACTCAATGAGTTCACTTGCCACGAGTGACAAACTCCTTGCTCCCTCTCTTTCAACTGACCTACTCTTGCTTTTTGATTTGTACATTTTTAAATAGCCAACACAACAACACAATAATAAGCCAAGCTTATTATATTCAGTGATACTTTGTATCAATTATTCTTGTGTTCGATCGGGCCTTCTTTCACCTTACATTGTACTTAATTAACCACATTATAAATGGAACCAGTATCAGTTATGAACTTCCCACTCGCCAAACTGGTCAGTGGTTGCACCACAAAGACATAAATCATAGGGTTGGAAGGGGCCTGTTTTTCAGCCCAGCCCCCAGCATCAAGCAGGGTTTTCTTCTCCACTCATGTTCAAAGCATTTTATCTGAGCTGTATCATTATATTACAAACAGCAGCAACTCAGCAACTGCATGAGAAAAGTATATTCTGAGACCTACTTGCCTGCACTGCTGCATTTTTTTTCCCCTCTCATATCTAACCTGGGCTATTCAGTTTTCCTTTCTGTATATCCAGCCAACAAGTCACTTGTTAATCCCTGTGGTATGTATATAAGCTAGTAAGCCTAAAGAAATGTCATGTTACCCAGATTGAGAGGTAACAGCAGTGTGACACTTCACCCTCCAGCACTTCAGAATTCAGTGTGTTCCCCTTGATGTACCTCTAACTGTAGGCTTGTTATTTTCCAGAAATACTGATCATACATTATTTAAAGTTTTAAGAATCAACCCATAGGTAATACTCAGCATGGCACTTCCAAAAAGCACCTTTCAAACCCTGATAAGGAGCTGACAGTCTACTAAGTCATGGTTTATATATACATAACAGCACTTCTGGCCATGATTTTCAGTTTGCTCAGCCTAGATCTGAAGCAAATCTGTGCTGCCCAGCAAAGCTCCGAAAGGGCCCAGCCTTCCCCTAGGCAGCACCGGGTTTCAGTCTGTGGGAATTAAGAGATCCTGTGGGAACTCAAGAAGACGTGACAAAGGTGCAAGCGTTTGGCAGGTTTAGAGACTTACCTTGCTGGCAACGGCTTTATTAGCTATGTACTTTATTAGCTGCTAGTTTGTAACGATACCACAGCTTGTGAAAACACATTCAGAGGTCAGATAAACCAGGTAAGAGCTACGTCACGTACAGATGATAATAGAGCAAGTAGACAAACCATTTACTGCACAAACGAAAAAATCTGCAGAGCAAAGAGACATTGCTGCAGCTTGATAAAGGGTCGGGTTTTTAAGTCAAATAAAACAATCCGAGCGTAGAATGGTCATGCTTCAAACTCTTACCCAACCTGCTCTGCAACTTAGTGCTGCATTATGAATGAAAATGTCTGAAAAAGCCTGACTGCAGCTATGGGCTGTGTAATACAGCTGAGCAGAACTTCATTTTTTTTCTCACTATTTAAACTTCATTTTATGCATCTTTTCTAAAACAATCTTTTCCACCAAGTGCTCTCAACTTCTTGTGCTGTATTGCAAGAAGTTTTTTCTTAAGTACTTCATGCACATTGTTATCTAAATAAAACCACCTTCAGCTTTAGTGGAATGTAAGGAAACTGACTTTTGGCCAAGTATGAGCACTCCAGAAGTGCTTCTACATGAATACCTTTCCTACTTTGCTGTTTCCCTGGTGAACTTAGGATGATTAAAGTCCTTCTAAAGTTTTGAAGCACCAAAAACTTGATGCCACAGTTTGTAACATGAAGTTATCCACAGCACACAGACAATTCTGTCTGTGGCATCGAACAGGAACGGGGGACTTTTCTGCCATTTGGGAGCTGCAGTGGTTTTAAAATATTCATAATGAACCTTTAAATACAAACTGCAGTCAGATAGAGTAACTCAACACAAAGTGGATGACCATTTTTAGACTTCACAGAATATTCTGAGTTGGAAGGGACCCACAAGGATCTAGTCCAAGTCTTAAGTGAATGGCCCATACAGAGATCAAACCCACAACTTTGGTGTTATCAGCATCATGCTCTAAACAACTGAGCTAATCTCAGGTTTAGTGTTTTTCCGGTATTTATTTCATAAACACCTGCTTATTTTTTCAATAAGGGATGCTACACTGATGTTTATTTGCTATGGAATAAAGCCTTGGAATTTCTAAATATAAGACAAATTATTTTTAAAAGGCAGCTCTCTGTTTTGGTTGGTGATATCAGTTAAAAACATACTTCAAAGGTAGTAACTTTATTTCATTAGTCTGAGGAGTTTCCATATAAACAATGGAACAACCACAGTACAAAATTCAGTATGGGATAAATTACCGATCTGCAGTTCAAAAACTATTTCAAGAAGTGATCTGTTTTAAGGTTGTGGAAAATATATACATTCACATCCATTAACTGGAAGTGACATGCAAATATCCATGGGATTAATCAACTTTTTTTAAAAGGAAGCAGAATGGAACTTTTAACACCATCACAAAATGAGGGTTATGTCGTAATGCCTTTTCACAACACTAAAACAATCTCCAAATTCAAAGTAAACGCTCAGAAACTTTCCTTCCTACCTTGTTTTACAAGCTGGCTCATGTTTGCCAGCACCGCAAGCACCTGTGCACTTTGTAGTACGGGAATTTTTAAATACTGATTGTTCAGGATATATAGGCTATAAAAATGAAACCTCCAAACTACATACACTCATCCTGAGCTACAAATAAAGCCCACGCTCTCGAACGACGGCTGCTGACTGCGCTTACAGGGAATGGCACGGGCTCTGCAGCATCCCTGGAGAACCCCAGCGCCGATGACAAAACCACAACAAACCTGCGCGCCCGCGGATTTTAAGCAGTAAATCTGAAAACCCAGAGACTACTACAAAGCGAGCTGGATCCAACAGCTCCAAGCACAGCCTTCTCACTTCTTGAAACTGGCTGTAAACAGGGGAAGGGAGGGGCCAGGCGCCTGCCAAGCCAAGCAGAAACTTGCGAGTAACTTAGAGAGGCAAAACAAGTGCAGCGCAGGCAGCGGCTCCCAGCGCGGTGCCGGACGCCGGCCGGGCCAGCACCATGCTCCCCGGCGGAGCCACGCCGGGACCCGGCGGCCGGCTCCGTGCCTCGGGAGGGCGGCTCGGGGCAGGGCCGCGCGGGGATTAAAGGTGAGAGGCTGCGGAGCGCGGCGGGGCCGCTGCCTGCGNCGCAGGGCGGGAGTGAGGCGGGCGCGGCGGAGCTGCCCGCGCAATGACAGCGGGCACGGCCGGGTGCGCGGCGCTGAGCGGGGCCTGCGCGGCGCGGCGCGGCGCCCGGGGTCAGTGCCTTCGCTGGTAAGTGGGCATTGAACACGGGGAAAGATTTCGGCTCACCTGGGAGCTTAAAAGTCATCAGGGAAATCTGAGAGAATGTTTTAATTTGGGGGTTTGTTTTTGCTCATTTCAAAGGTAAATACTGTCGTTTTCCTAAGGTTAGTATTTAACGCAATGAATCGCCTGCCGTTTCTATTGTTAAAACAGAATTGTCGCGTTTAACCGCACTTAGGGGACGCAAAGGAAAAAAAAAGGGTAATGACTAAAACCACTTGTGAAACCAGACATCCCCCTGGCTCTGTAAAACCCAAAGCCTGGTAGCAAAGACTGTTGATCTTCTGAGACAATATACAGGCAAGTTATTCAGTGGCTGATGTAATTCAGTCTGGAGTAATCAAAGCTACATGCTTAAGGATAAACCTACATAATGGAATTACGTGATTGTATCCATGCCTGTGCTTAGTCACCTTTGCGCTCACCAGAATGCATATATTTGCAGTATCTAGTTCCAGTCTGCTGCTTTGCTTGAATCGAGTCATAACAGTTCAGTGAGATGTAGTTTTGGTTCCCTTCAACTGCGAAAAAAACAGCTTTTCGTTTTCTTTCTTAAAAACTTAAAACAGCAGATGCTTCCTGAAAACAAACTGGGTTGTTTTCGGTGCTCAAAAATAGAATGAGGATGGAAAGACAACATAAAGATATGATACAGTCCACTCATAAAGAACAATATAACTGAAGAACGGATGTGAGAAAGTGAACCAAAAAAGTCAAGTTTTCCCACAAAGGTGGAAACAAGCTTTGAAAACAATAGAACTTCTGGTGCTGCCACAGAAGCCACTTCTCTGAGAAAATCCAGCACGGGACAGTGGAAAGAAAATTTGCTTGCCCAGCTCAAATTACTGTATTTTTAGTCTGATTTCTGACTCAGCTTATGGTATTTAGAAGAGAAACGCACACAAAACAACTGCAGTGGGAAATAAAACATGGAAGTTGACACGATTTTGGGACAAATGCTGTACTATGGCTGAAGAGTCAAAGGATTAGCACCAGGGAGATGCAGTCACGTACCCGTACGCTTACAGACCCCACACGGTGTAATTTAGCCATCTGGTTCATGGAGTGTAGCATGTTGTCTAGTAGCATTCATTTTCATTGCACAATGTTTATTGTGGATTGATTAAATCTTGCTCTCTCCCTCTGGAAAGAATCCAGGTACGTGTACTTACACTTTGCTATAGGTGCTGAAAGGGAAGCACACAAAACCTCGGGACTGTGCGACAGTCAGGGTACGTGACATGGGAAATCACCTGCTGCACCAGCTCTACACTGTCCCTGAAATGGGCTGCCATGAGTAACAGCCATGATTTTAAACCTGTGCCTGTTTTGAGTTGTACTTCAGAGATTATTTCTTGTTTCTGCACTTTGGAAAGAGACTTTACACGATTGCTTTGAAGTTCACTTGGTTTCAGTTAAAACGCTATCTCTTTACTGATGATAAAGCAAAGATGGCTGGACCACAACTGCTGATAGTAGCATACTTTTTAAAGAATTTGAGCTATTTTGAGAGGAAATGATAGCTGATTCTTGCCTTTTTGGAAAGTCAGGCTGCCCTGATATTAGGTTCCCTGGACTACAGAGGTCCATTGTTTTTTTGAAACTAAATGGTTATAAGGTTGGAAGTCTGAATACAAACTGACCTATTTAAAAAACAACAAAACCAACCCTCCCCCTACACCTCATTTCCCAGTATCTCTAGTCTTTGTCAATTTTATCAGTGATCCAGTACACATCCACCATACTTCCTTGGATGTGCCTCTTAAGAAACTCTTTTTTCAAGGTAAAGCTTATTTAACATCTTAAGAGATCTCTATTCTCCATCATATTGTGAAGATTTGTGCTTCAGCTTATATCCTTCCACTCTTCAGTAGTTACCCTTAGGTATTATCAGCTATATACAAGGTACTGTTTGACAATTTTTTAAAAATTGCATTAGTATTCATCTGTACATCAGTACTTAAAGATAGTTTACAACTTACTTCTGTTGAGCGTCCTGTATCAGCTAATTTGCCACTAGTTTCATTTAAATTAGAACTTCAGAACATGTATTAGTCTCATGAAATTTTGAATCACAGTTGACTTTCTTCTAGATTAACGTCAGTTATGTGATGGTTATAATCTTTAAGTTCAAAATCTTTTGTTCACAGTACTTTGCATTTTATTTACAATGTAACATTTTAACAACACTTTCACTGTTTCTCTCGCTACAGAAAAGCTGGTAACCAGCAAAGAAGACACAAAAGCTAAAATCACTATGTGGAGCTGTGAAGCCTTAATCAACAGTACCGAGAACAGTGAGGACCAGCATCTCTGCCATGACTTCGACCTTGTGCTTTCCATCTTTTCCCTACTCTACCTCATCATATGTTTCCCAATTGGCCTTTGTTACAATGGCCTGCTGGTCCTAGTTAACCTCTACAACAAAGCTACCATGACTATGCCAGATGTTTACTTTGTCAACATTGCCATCGCCGGTCTCATCATCAACACTCTGGCACCGATGTACCTGCTAGGTCTTGCCAATACAAAATGGGCCATCTGGAATTCCAACAATGAAGTTTATATTACCTTCCTTATTTTATTCAACGTCTCGTCGTTAGTTACCATGTACTCTACCACGCTGCTCAGCCTGGACTACTACATTGAACGTGCTCTGCCCAGGACTTACATGTCCAGCGTGTACAACACCAAACACGTCTGCGGGTTCATCTGGGGCGGTGCCATGCTCACAAGCTTTTCATCTCTCCTGTTCTACGTCTGCAACCACGTGTCCACCAAAATAATCGAGTGCTCCAAGATGCAGAACCAGGAAGCAGCGGATGCCATCATGGTGTTCATCGGGTACGTCGTGCCCGCCATCGCGGTTCTCTACGCGCTGACGCTGATCCTGCGGATACGCAAGGAGGCCACGCCACTGGATCAGGACACTGGGCGCTTGGATCCATCAGTGCACAGGCTTCTGATTGCCACAGTCTGTACACAGTTCACCCTGTGGACACCCTATTATGTTATTCTCTTGGTAAGCACGTTTACTAACCTACGAGGAAGAATTCCAGATGTAAATTCCATTCAGATATTACACTTTGCCACGATTTTGTCAAAATTCCTGGCTTTCTCCAGCAGCTTTGTCATGCCTCTGCTCTACAGATACATTAACAAAAACTTTCCCAACAAATTACGACGTTTGCTTAAAAAGATACACTGTGGGAACCAGGGGTGTTCTCACGAGCGCACAGTCGTACAGCAGGTCATGACATAGGTGTGACACGACCCCTGGTGCTCTGTGGCTGCAGCACTGGGTGCTCAGTGCTGGGACTGTGACACTGCTGCGTTGGTTCTCAGAGACATTAGAGAGTCCCAACCGAGAGGCTGGAAGGAGCTTCCACTGCAGGTGAATGCAAGAGTCTTAATTTTCCAGTAGTTGCTGGCTGAAGTGGTGTGAGGCTCTGGCCTGTGTGCTGCATTACCTGTGACACCCGATACCTTCAGTATGCACTGAACTGGTGACAAAGGATAGACTCCGTTTTCATGGCTCTGATCTTCCTGTCTGAAGAAATCACTAAGCAGTTTACTGAAGTCTTGACTGAAGACACAGCACCTTGTATCTTGTATAGAAAAAGGTATTGCCTTGTTTTCTGTACAAAGAAGTGATAGTGCTATCCTTGATGAAGTAAATAGCATTTTTCAATGAAGATTATATAGATGATCTTTACTGAAGATCATATTATCCAATTATACATGTCCAAATAGTAAATGTTAATTATAAATTAAATTATTTAATTTCTTTCTCCATCACTGAATCCGCTCTAAAAGAAGCCTAATTTACTATTTTCAGAAATTATTTTCTCACACAAACTAACCTGTTTTGTAGTAAACTGATTTTTCTTTTAGCTACAACAAATAACAAAAATACGTTTTAATTTTCCAGTGCTTTGTTTGTATCCTAAAACATTTCAGGAATTCAGAAATATTTATTAACTAATCCTGAGGGAACTTAGAGATGTTTGTTCCACATATTAAAATGAAGGACACAGTCGCTTACAAAGTTAAATCAGAATTTAACTAGTAAAGATTGTCTGGCTAAGTGTTATGGTCCACATATGTTCATGTAACAAGAGTAATTATCTTAAAAAATAAATATGTTTATGATTAACATTTTGTATTTTCAAGGGATATGTTTGCAACAAATAAATTAAACTCTCTTTAATCTAGGACATCACTGGAGTTTTGAAAACCATATAAAATTCCCCAGTATAGGAATCCCAGTCAGCAACAGCTCTTTGCTGACCTCTCAAAAAAGCCTTCCATTGGGATTCTTGGATACACAGTAAAATCGAGTTTCACAGTAGGGATGAAGAAATCCAATCCAGATCACCAAACTGTACTGATTACATGAAATACATAAGAAAAGCAGACATGCTGCAGGAAGCACTTAAAGAGCTACAGCAACAAAACTACAAAGCACTGACCCCAAAACTACCTGTTCTTGTGCTGCTGTTGCATTAATGACAGAAGGGGGGGGTACAGGTGAAACTGATACTCTCCCACTGGTGTGGGGCCACAAGACATTTTTGTCACTTGATACATGCTACAGCATCACTTTGTTGCTTAATCTGTCACAGCACAACTCAAATGCCACGTGACATCATTAAAAAAAAATGTGACTTTTCGAGCTTCAGGTATAGAAAAAAAAACATGGAGCAAGACCAGAACTGAACCTTTCCCATTGCTTAGAGCACAGTCTTATCTGGTAACTGGTCCTAGTCTGTCAGCAGAGGCACACACTAAAGTTCTATGTGAAAAGCATGTGAGGAACAGATCTGAGACCTTTCAGACCTTTTCTCTTCAAGCAATTTCTTCCCATAGTCTTCTTTGCTTATCCTCTTTATATACAAGCATCTCTAAGTTACCAACACCCTGGTGGAAGACTTTCCATTAATCTTTACTTTTTTAATAGCTTTTCGTATTTTATTGAATATTTTTAACCCTTAAAGCCTACGGAGTAAATAACCTATTTCTGTGGTGTTTTCAGTTTTAGCCTGTTGATGAAAACTGTGTTAAGGAATGAAGCTGTTCCTTACCACCGTGTCCAACTCACACACTCGTTTATAGTGCCTCTGTGCTCACATACATGATACTGGCTGCTTTCTTGGTTTTGCCCCCCTTGTGAGATTTTCTGTGAATTTCTACACATCTTGAGCATTCAGGCTCCCTTCCACACAGAAGTGCTTAAGAACAAAATCTTTCCTTACAGCTGTCAAGCAAACAGACTCCTTCTTCCCGTCTGAGGAAAATTAGGTTTCTTAATGCACCACATTAAATCCCTCACGTAAAATCTGTTAAAGAAATTCTGTGTCATTATGCAGGAGGAGTTCCAGCAGGGAGGAACTGGCTTATCTGGTGTGAATAGAGGCTTTCAGAACTGGGACGCTGCCAGAACGGTGCGGCTGAGCAGGCAGCATTAAGCGCAACTTCGACTTCCATGTTGCTTCCTCACTTCCATTTCCTCCTTCTCTTAAGACATCTTATTTTCTGTCTCTAACAGAACTGTTGTCTTTATTTCTGTTCCTTTCTCTCCATGTTAAATCCCCAGTTTCAGATCATGGCTCTTGTATCATTTCTCTTTATCGTTTTCACTTCTCTGCAGAATTCATTTAACTTTCATTTCTCTCCCATCTCTGCTTGATCCTGCACACCTGCACACCATTCAATACTCATGTTTACTTCATCACACTGACTCCTTTACGATGATCCAAATCTTATTCAGTGATTCGACATTACAAACAAATTTATGTAGTAAAATGGAAGCTGCTATTTAAGAGATGTAGAAAGACAGATTTTTATGTAATTTACCCGTGGGGTACCAAATCTGATTTTTTCCTAATCTTTTTTACTGCAACAGAGCTACGGATGTTTGCCTGTATCCTTGATAAACACTAAATGCGATGGCAATCACAGATACAACAACTTGGATAATTTAATGAGCAAGACTGGTATCCACCCAGCCTCTTTTAAAAGTTAATTTGATGTATTAGTTGCCTCAAAGAAACTGTGCTGTGGAACTGCTGCCTGGCTTCTGTTCTCTTCAGGAAATTCTGAACTTAATTGCAGCACCCTCACCTGGTATCTCTTAAAAAGCAGTATCCTAAAAAGAGAGAGCTTTGCAATGTTTATATAAAGAACAGTAGATGGGAAGTGCAGTAAAATACTTAAGGAAATACAAGGTATCATAAATTAGGAAGAACTTTTACAGACAAATTCACTATACAAAGTTCTCAAGAATGAGGCCTTTCCATTTCAAATACCTGAAGGTTTCTGGTGACTGTAAATAGGGGCTTATCTATTACTCATTTAAATAGATATGAATAAAGTACTGTATATATGCAAGATAAAAATCAGCCTACTGATGTAAAAAGAATCTGCAAAGAGTTTATTAAATTATTTCTGAACGTGTATCATTTAAATGTAAACCTCTGAACAGGAAGGTGTACTGTATGCTTCTGTATGTATATAATGTGTATTAGAAAGTAAGCACTAGTTCAGTGCCATTATTAACAGTGTTATTTTCTCACAAAATTAAACTTAATATTTGAGTTGATCTATGGCTTATAGCCCTCTTGCTGAACCACTAATTAAGTCAAATCAATGAACTAACAAAAATGTCATGCTCTGCTTCTGTTTGAGTTATTAACACAGCTGGCTCAAGACAGGTCCTTGTTGACCAGCTTAGTAGAGGTCCTGGTTTCAAAACTTTACATTTCGGAATCAAATTTTGTTGGTCTCTGAAGATGTAATTTCAGTTAATAAAAGAAAGTGATCAGCCACTAGAAAATTCCTGGTTCTATTACAATGAGGAGATGTGGACTCCATTATCATGTCAAAATACTACAGAAATGACTTTCTGGAAAGCTGCACAAAGGAAGTATTGACTCATAATACATTCTCAATAAAAAGTGTTCAAGTGTATGTGATCAATAAAATGTGTGAAATTTTTTTTTTTGCTTTGTTGATAAAAACCTGTTGTGGACAGGATTAAACCTGTGGGGCTTCACTGAATCAAAACATAACAAATTGCACGACTTGGATGTCAAATTTCCAGGCCATAATTTGACGTTATTAAAATCTCATTATTCATCAGCATGAAGTTGGCTGGGAATGAAAGCTAAAAGGCACATATCTCCCCTGACGTTTTTTCAGGGTAAAGAATCCTGCAATTAATGAGACAGAGCAACAGTGCACCTGGAGATCAATGCAAACACTGGCCACATCCTGACAACTTCCCTTTCTTTGTGCTGCCACTATCAGCTTCCTGCAGAAATTCTCTTGGTTCTCAGAACAACATAAAATAACCCACACCTCTGGCATCCCAAAGAAAACATAGCTTTTAAGAATCTAAGGTACCTCATAACACATTCATTGCAGTAACCACTGCACATAACCAAAAGATTACTCCCCATGGATCAGTTCGTTTACCCTACATATACGAAAACATTTTCTTGGCTATAGTTTCAAAATTATTCATTTGTTCCCTTTCAGTGTTCTGTGAAGTGTAGGAAGACAGCAAGTAACAGCAAACTCTATTTAAAATGATTATTGCTAAACCCTTTAAAAAAAACCCTCAGTCCAAGGCACTCCTGAGTTTTAAGTCTCAGGCAGAACTAAATGAAAATGGCAACTATCGAAGTGGAAGTTGTAATATTACACCATTTAATCAAAGCCTAGTATCTGACAGGATGCCCTGACTTCCACACAGTGTTTAAAGGGTGTTTTCTGCTACTTTAACAGGAGAGCCAGCATCTCTGAACAAGCACAGAGCAGCGATTTTCTGACCCTTCCCACCACAGAGCTTTTGGATACAACCAGTAAAAAGGCTGTTTCTCAGCTGAATTAGTAAAACCCCTCATACACAACACAGACTGAAGGATCTTCAGTGAGAACTGAGTGCGTTAATAAGCAGCAAGTTCACAAGCCCACAGGTTTTTGAAGGGTGAGCAACTACATAAATGCAAGGAAAAAGGGTTGATCAGGTACAACCAAGTCAAGATGTTTACACCAGTACAAACCAGGCTGACACAGCACCTGAATCTGCCATTATCTGTCCATCCAGAGACTTCACAGAAGTCAACCATGTTTTAGAGCAGTCACAGAAAATACTCATTCAACTCCTACACAACAGGAGAACAGGCCCCAAGGCTGTGAAGAAAATACAACACTGCTACCAGAAACCTCAAAATGAAGTAACACCATTTTTTTTTTTTCCTTGTTTAAAACTAAGATTCAATTAAATCATTTTTGTGCTGTGGGTACGTGCATAGCTAATGCCCCATTTATCACTGCTTCATAAAAATGAAAGCAACCCAGTGTCTAGGCTGGAGACCTCGTGAGCTTCACTGCAGCAGCACGGGACTGATAAGACCCAAGAAAAGCAGAACCTGCCCAAGTGCCACTCTCAGTTCCACTCTTTGCTGGGGACTCGGAGAGGAATTGATTCTTGCCTAAGTTCCTGCAGCTGTGAAGTGCTCAACGCACTGATGAATCTGAAACACCTGCTCCTAGATTAATTTATGTCGTTTCTTAATAAGCAAAAACTTGTGTATTTCTAGAGTATCTCGTGCAATACTTTTTCCAAGTGAAAGCGATCTAATGGTACAAACCCAGCTGTGCAGACTGCCATGGCAACAAATCTGAAGTGTGAAATGTTTCCTCTGCTGAATTTCCTTTAGTTTTCCATTATATATCAAAACACTTTGACATATGCTGAGTACATTCTTTTTCCATCAGGAGAGCAGAGGATTTATTATCTCCTTTGTCATCCTACTTTCTTCCCACAATGTCTTTCCCTTACCTTGAAAGTCCATGTGATTTCCTTATATTCCTTCCTTCTAAAGAACTGGCACCTTTAATTACATCCGCAAGAATTCTCAAAAGTATTCACAGTCTGCAGCAGGCAGATTTTCTGTATTATTATTACAAATCATGACAGTAAAAGCATTTAAAACACCAGATTCTCATCAGAGTATTTATGAATTAAGTATAAAAAATTACTTTTAAAAACCCCTTTCTATCAAAAGTTCTTTAAAGCACAATTTATAACCAGAAGTGAATCCGCTGAATCTAGTTTAAAAATACGTGCATGCTTTTCCCCCTCTTCTGAAATACATTATCCCAGAGGTGCTGCCACTGGCACTGATGGGCTCAGCCTTGGCCAGTGGCAGGTCCATCCTGGGGTCAGCTGGAATTGGATCTGTTGGACACGGAGACATTTCTGGCAGCTTCTCACAGAAGCCACCCCTGTAGCCCCTCCCTGCCTCTGCTATCCAAACCTTGCCATGCAAACCCAGTGCAATTACTAATTACAAAGTGAACTGAAAAACCTCATTTTAGCCCCCCAAAATTTGCACATTTAAGCTAAAATTTATCTGCAAGTCGGTAGAATTTCTGCACTCTTTCTTATCTCCAAAACCTTTAAAAGATCATTTTGAAATGAATTCTGGTATTGGTTTATCAAAGCCGTTTTAGAAACTCCATCTGGTGGTCACTGGCAGAATGGTCTTACCATTCCCAAAAGCAGTAAGATCAGTAAAATTAGTTAGATTTACATTAATCTTTAGGGGATGGGGGAAAAAATCAGTCCCAGTTTCTGGTTAAACACAGATTTGTACAGCTGGTCCTGTCTGCAGGCAGTGAGGGTGTTGCTACAAGTATTTAGAGGAAACAAAATTAACCTCAACTTGTACAACCAACTGCTGCTGCGAGGGAGAGGCAGGTAAGAGACAATTCTGTTGCAAGAAACAAATCTCGACAATGGCTAATTTTAGCTTTGAACCTAATAGAAGGATATTTAACCAGGCTACTAGGTCTGACTATTCACAAGGAAGAAATATTTATTAAAAAGCACATGTTTCTTGCATTGTTTCACGAAACATCTGTTACTAGTCATTGTGGTCGACAAGATGCTCAAAGACCAAAGGAAGTGCCATTCCCATTCAGCTCCAGAATACTGTAATTCTTTCTAATTAAGTATGGTTTCACTGGTTCACAATGAAATAGATTTCTTACTTAATTGAGAGAGAAGTCTGAAATTTTTCAGGTCCAGCCTATGTGCAGTTAAATAATCATTCCAGCACCTGCAGTGCTATGCAGAGACCAGCTCTCTTATTAAAACTTGCCATTAGAAAAAGCTTTTTTCCACCCTTTAGTAGAATATTATTTTGAAATACAGGCAATTTTTGAGCTCTTGTAGCTGAGTTACACAGATGATTTACCCGTACTGAGGAATTTATTTTGTGATTGATGGAAACATTACTGTATAGTAATAATAATAAAATACTGTTTATAAAACAACTTGCATTACAAACAGTGCTCAAATAAGCCAATAATAAAATCACTAATAGTGAACCACAGGCAAGGAACCCTGAGATGTGAAGGCAGCAATCACACAGCCCCGAGCATGGCTGTTCTAGGAGAGAAGGAAGAAATGTTGATTTACAACCAGCCTCTGAGGTGCAGGTAATCATTAATAACCAGTGCTTATGGATAAACATCGCCAGCCTGGGCTTTCTTAACCCCATCCAAGCAGAGAGAGCAATACTATCAAATTTACAATTTCACGTAGCTCCATGTACCTTATAAATAAGCATAAGCATCTGAATTCCATTTTAAAAACCACACTTAAAAATCCCCTTCCTAAACCAAACATGCAGGGAATATAATACAGTAAAGCCATGTGAGGTTTTTTTATTCTAAAATCAATCTATACACAAAATTCCTTTAACTTTCTTCCAACTAGCAATTCTTCGTTCTCTGTACAACTTCCCTCACGTTTTGGGGTTTGGTGGTTTGAGTTTTTTGGGGGAGGTGTGTCCTTTTTAATGTCAAAGGCCTAAGGTCCTACAGTGTTTTAATCAAGGACACAAATTTGCTTGCTGTCAAGTAAGACTAAACACACGTAAAATCAACAGCAGGGCCTTTCACAAAAACAGTTTTACAGAGCGATGGGCAACTGTGCATCATTGTAACAAAAGCCCTAGAACAGATGCTCCTCTCCAAAATTAGGGGTTTTTTTCCCCAGGAATTCTGAGGTATTGCATTAATATAAGTGGCTTTAATGTCTTAAAATGCTACAAAAAAAAGCTTCCAATATTTAAGCTCAGCCGAATAGGGTGAAAGCAATCTCTGACTATAGCACAGTGGCTTATATCCCACACTCAAGTTACTTCTTACACAACAACAATAGAAGAAAAATTAAGGTGGAAATACGTGACAGTTGATGAAAAACATCTTTGAAACAAAATTGCAGTGTATTGCACGATTCAAAATTCCAGTAACAATGCAACTGCTTTTCATCATAATACACTGGGGCATAGGCAACAACAGTCATTTAATATTCCAAAACAATCCTATCATTCTGCACAGGGATGGTTTTCTTAATAACCTTACATCCAAAAGGCAAGAAAAGATACGTTAATTGAGAGAAGACGACAACAGTGTTGTCTGAAAATAAACTTTGGGCTTCTCGTGCAGGATTAGCTCCCTAACAATAATCACTACCCCACGGAACCCAGTCCCTTGGACAAACTGCAGGCTCCTGGTCTCCAGGATCCTCGATCACCCTGTGGCTGTTTGATGCTGCACCAAGCAAACAAGAGCTCTAATGCTCAACTGGGCGTTGCAGCTCTTTGCTGAACAGCTGATCACGGGGATTCAGCAGGAAGGTGAGCAAGACAGGGTCACCATCTCCGTAATACTTCACAGCATGGATCTGCCTGAAGCCAGAGAGTAAAAAGACTGAAATCTCCAGGGTTGCAGCATCTCACGAGCCAGAAGCATTGAACGGTGTTTGTTAGAAAAGATGGAGAAGTTTCTCTCATCTGGCACACGTTGATATGAAAGAAAGAGCCTTCACTTCAAATTAAACCTCCTGTCAGGGATCTGTGCTCTGCTAAACACATCAGTAATATGGGTTAATTTAGAGAAATTATTGGTGTTGGTAAAAGAAAACAACAAAAAGTCGTTCACATCTGCTTTCTTTATAGCAACATCTGTCACTCAGTACTGGAGATATTTGTTTTGCCATATGAACAGTTGTGTCCAAAAATAAACCAGAGTTCTGCCCACCGCAGCTCACTGTAGGTGGTTAGTGGCTGTACAGGTTACCAGCCAATCCCGAAATACTGGCACAGCATCTCACAGCTATTTCACTTCTGTGACTTCACCTTTCCTGCCTCCATCCTATCCAGAACATCGTTAGCATACACCCACCTTTTCCACTGAGAGCAAGTAAACTAATACATGAAAAAATATTTCACCCAAAAATAATAAATCCATAAATCACCATTTATAAATAACAATTTTCTGCAGCTTTATGAAACCTTTATACAACTGAGCACTGGTCTGCTTGCCACTATCCTCATATGACTTGTACCCTGTGATCATTTAAGCAAATTAAACAAACTGGTTTATTGTTTTTTCTAAGGAAAGACACAGCTGGTCACACAACAGCAATATTTTGCTTTTCTTCTACTAACACATTAACTGTGACAGTAACAGCACAGCGAGCTGCTGCCAAAACTCCACCTGGGAGCTCTTAACACACCTCAAAAATTTTTTTGTTTCTGTAGATGAGGCAGAATTGCAGCTATGGAGATGGGAATCAGCAAGGTCTAAACAGAATAAAGAATACAGAGTTGGGAAACTTTGATTTTCTAACCTCTCTTTCTCCTCTGGCTTTCAATTTATTCCATCATCTTGGAAGAATAAATTTCTCAGTAGCCAAGTTTCTCCACCTGTAAAATGCAATGCTTTCTGACGTGCGAGTCTCTCAATCCGTGTACAATTCTGAAATTGTGTTGTGCTACTTGCACCTGATTCCAAGTAGGAAACACGTTCTTGCTCCCTAAATACCACTGAATAATGAACTTTAATACAGGTTTCAGACAGAGTATGAACAAGTGCCTGTAAATGTGAATGCAGTTTTGAAGATGGGAGCTTTTTTCTCAGATTGCTTTTTCTTTTTAAAGATGGGAGGTGTAAGAAATAGCTTCTCTTTTTTTGCTTTTCCGCTTCTATTTATACAATTTTCTCATTAGCGGTGAGTTCCCCTGGAGCCCTGCTTACCCAGCCCATGCATTGTCACACCCGAGGTTACTGAATAACAGGAAACGTGGCCTCAACGCTGCTGTGTCAGGGCTTATCTGCACGGGAGTTACTCCTTGCTCACCCACTGCTCATTAGCTCAGAGTCACTGAAAGCTCTGTGGAGAGTGGTTTGAATATTCCTTAAATTGGTGCAGCCATTGATGTGCCTTTCTTTTACAAATAAACAGCAAGGGCACAGCCAAATAGCCTTGTGTACACCCACCCAAGGCAAATTCAACCAGATATAAACCCTCAGCACCTTGCTCCTGGCTCACGGCCAAGAAATAATTTTAGTTCCCCCCCGTCTCTGCCCGCAGCAGGGCCCGGGGGTTATCAATAATGGCGTTATCAATAACGGGCCTATTCAAAGCATTCCAGTGGAAAGTACAGCAACAAAACCATGCTGCAACTGTTCAGCATTGCCTCAAGTGCACAAGTGATCCATTCTGGAAGCTAAGAAGTTAAATTGATGACCAAAACCTTTCTGAAATGTTTCTGTAATTTCAAACCCAATCATTTCGCTATGCCTGCATAGTTCGGTGCTCTCTCTGCACAGCCCTCAGCCCTAGAAAGAATAAGGTGGCACTTGAAATTTGCATCTTTACTGAAAAACCAACAGAAAAAGAAAAAGAGTCACCTGATCTGCACATAACAACAATGCATATTTTTTTCTTTACCATTCTCATCTATGAGAACTTAGTATCAACAGAATGAGCCTGGATTCGGGTACAGCTCCCAGGGAAATGCTACGTTCAGAACACCTGCACTATGCTGCCACCGTGCCCAAGGTTTTCTGGAACAGTTTGGAGGAACTACTGTAAATAAAAGCGAAACAATAAACAAGCTACCCAGTCCAACAAGCTGCTACATGTGATGATCAAAACCAAAGGCTCTGTGTGAATTACGGTATTCTGAATAAAGCTCATTGGAAATTGCATTTCACAGAGCCCCTGAACTACTGAAGAGCTGTTTCGGAGGACAGTTCCTTCACAAAGAACATGAACCTTCAACCTGAAAACTGAAATCTGAGCAACAGCTGCAAACCAAGACCCTCTATCTAATCTATCTCTAGTCTCAAGAAAGCGTTTGGAGCAGTGGTGCTAACCTTCAGATGAAAATGTAGACCAAGTGCTAAAATACCTTCTCCTGATTTTGAAATTTAGATTCATATACATTTGTCTCATTTCACTTTTTTGAAGTGTTTTGGCAGTTTCCACGTGTTTTTTAGTTAGCCTTGTTAAAGTACAACAAGTAGGAAGCCATGAAAACAGAGTGCTGATACACTGGTCAAAAATTACCCTCTCAACCCACAAACGCCATTGCACGTTACTAAAAGATTACAACAGAAATGCCCTTCCCCATGAGCTGGTAAGAGACAACATGATGCTACTGATACATCCCAGACAGACGGGCTGCACTAAAAAAAACCCATGAGCCAAGCTTTTCTTGCTTATTTATATCTAAGGTTTTAAGAATGCTATTCAACACAGTCACTGACTGATGCTGAGCCAGACCCAAAACATCCTTCATACTCAAAATCTTGTCTTTTAACACCTCATGGTCAGTGCAGAGCATCTGGAAAAATAATTTATTGCACGTATGCAATAACAGGAGTGTTCCAAGAGCCAGGACCCTCAGAAAAATAGAAATACACCTATTTTTAAGCAGGATCTTAATGGTTTGACATGCCCTGCTTTGTGTTGAGTTTGTGTTGTATTAAGCAAAGGGCGTGGTGTGGTGTTTATTCCACAGGCTTTCCCTTCTCTAGACCTCTAGCACTTCAAACAGCGCACTGGGAAAAAATGCAATTGCAAAGGCTGGCCAGTGAGCGTAGGATTACTTCATGAACAGGAAAAAAAAAATCCACTGGATGGCCTCACACACTTAGAAATGGCAGGCACAAACACTACTTTTCTGTTCTAAAATATCTCATTGCAGAGGAGAATCTGAACTTTAAAGTCACATGATGATGAAACCATAGGTTTGCTAAACATGCAACGTGTATGGTTTGAATGACTTCAACGAAGTTCCTGTTCCCCTTACAGAAGTGCATGTGTTTTCAGTCAGCAAGCGCCTGGATTTTTCACCGTGATACAGCAGCTGAAGAAGTTATTGTAATATACACACTCTGCTTTCTACAGAAATAGAAAGGGCTATAAGCTCCAAACAATAATTGTATTTCATCTGACATTTCACAGTGAAAGGCTCAGCCTGTTCTTTCTGTGGAACATTTCACTGGAAAGGTAAGTGCTTTATTTACTTTGAATATGCAATGTTTTGTTCAAGAGGCTCAAATAGTGACGCTAAGGTTGTAATTAAAAATTTTTAGTTTTCCCGCCTTTAACAATATTTGAACTACACAAACTAAAGTACTGTGTCTGGGAAAGGTCCTCAGAAAGCTGAAATGTATAATGAAGCTGAAAGCTGTGATAAAGCTGGGCATTAAGTAGAGAAAATGTGAAGACTTTTCCAGTAAGTACTTCACTCCCGGTGAACCAATGGGAGCTGCATGATGAAATACTGTTCAGTGGTCTGGACAAACAACTCCAACCATTGCCTAAAACCAGTCTTTTAAAGGATGGATGTTGTCAGATAATCTTAACCCCACTACAGGAATTGCATAGGACAGGAAACACATCAGTGATGCTGCTCGGAAATTATATTTAAGTTACTGTTAGTTCCTTCATATTCTAGAAAAGTAAAAACAAAAGCTTTCGGTTTCTCAGGAACTGGTACTTTTCCATAAGTTAAGGGTAGGATTTCTTAAGTCTTTACAACTCAAATACTTGCCCAAGAGTAGGAATTGTGATCTTACAAGAAAGAAGAATATAGCATTTCACATTTTAGTCTCACATACTGCAAGCTGCCCCCATCTTTTAACTTGGCAGACGCAGTGTGAACAGAAAGGACATCTTCACCCCCCAGATCACGTGTTTGCTCAAGTCGATGCAGGACATGCCCACCAAGAGCAGAGTTTCACAAGCAACGTTACATGTATTGCTTTGTGAGTGGATGAAAGAATATTTTCCTTCTAAAGGCTGGTGACAGAATGCAGAAAGACTGCCCTGCCAAACCTTTTACAGAGGAAGAGTTCTGGCTGCCAGGGAGAAAATCCCCTGGTTTAGGAGCTCTTCCCTCTAGACTTTAAATAAACACAAGTCTCCTTGAAAGCAAGCTCTCCTTTTGCAGAAGTTAAACATCAAAGTGGGGATGAGGAACCCAAACCCGGTGAAATCTTAGGGACTGGGTCCCCTCGATACTGAAAGTCTTTTCACAGCTTGCTATTTTTAAACTGCTTTCTGAACACTGTGCTCACTGTGTTGGAAGTGAAGGGGAATGTATTCACCGCGCTTCAGAAAGTAAAAATCAAACGTATTTGCTTTAGCTGCTGAATTATAGGAGGGAAACAGGGATAGAAAGAGGAAAAAAAAAATCCCAGTAAAAAGCAAGGCCACATGAAATTAGGGAAGGATTTGTAACATGACTGGTGGCCAATTCAAGTAAGGGGGACCTGGGATAAAGGGGCAAAATACTGGAGCATGACAACACAAGGAAAGATAATGCAAGTAGCATATTGCAAATCTCCCTCAGTAACTAGCCGTAAAACAAACAGAAATAGACCTGGCTTCTGCCATAGGTACCGGTGACTAAAAGGAAATAACAAAGTCAGTTTGTGTCATAGTATGTTGCGAGAGAGAAAAAGCAATTCAGGTCTTGAGGTGTTTGCAGTGTAAGCTGCAAAAACCACTGAAAGAGTAAAGGACTTTAAAAAAAAAAAAAAGTCTTTAAAAAGTCTGCCGTCACCCCCTCCTCCCACACCACAGCAGAGCATAAACATTACATGGCATAAACACGATGTGCATTTGGAAAAAAATAAAGTATGTCTCTGCAGTAAATCCAAGAACCAGACAAGAATTGAGGGAATACCAGACCTTCTCACAGCAGAGGAAAATGACATAACAAATTCCCTAGGTTTTTTTTTTTTAATGAGGGAAACTCTAAGTATTTTGAAGATGTGGCCAGCTGTATGAATATTCTGAAATAAAACACGTGAGAAATAAACCGCCCTCTGCTGCTCCCATGGAACATATATTTTTATTTTAAATTAAATTAAACTAGTATTACCAGAAGTCTATAAAATTCGCAAACATTAGTATTACTACAGCAGAAGCTGTGAGCTCCTTCGCCCCATCACTGTTCTAAGCATGAACTTGGTGCTTTGGGAATGTTTTAAAACTGGAAAGGCAATTTCTTGGAGCTGCTTTACATGACAGATGAGCACCTTGCAGTCACAGGAATCTCTAAAGCTGCCCATTCCGATGTAAACAGGCCTGCAGAGAGGTTGTGCCATCTGTGACTATTCCCAGTCCAGCTGCAGGGGCTGCAGGGGAGTCAGGCTGTTCTGGCGGGGCCCAGTTTAGAGTTCCAGCTACGAGACCCTAAGGCAGCCACTTCATGAGCAATGCATCTTGGAAGGTGCTATGTATCCTCAAATTTCACTGAGATCATTACGAAGAGACAAAATACTGCAAAAAACCCCCAAAAATTATAGATTGCCGGGAAGTCAGAAATACATGGGTAGGCACAACCCTTTCAGAGAGGAGAAAGCACTTGCAGGAAGAACTGGGCACGTCTGACTGCACCCCCTGCACACAAGCCCTTCCTACCACAATCTGAGCTCCAAATTGCCATTTGCTCTTTTAAATAGTGAGACACCAGAACCAAATATGAAAAGAGTCTCTGACATTATCACTGTGATTCTTTTAAGCTTTTAGGAATAATGTAAGGGGGAAAAGTTTATAAGTACGCATTGACTTTAATCGTATTTGCCAAACGGAAAATATTGCAGAATTAGCTGCAAACTGCTAGGAGATATTTTTTCTTCTGTAATAAACACTTCATTGAATTCAAACAAGAATTACACTCACACTGACTACCCACAGCAAAGCTGCAAACAGCTTGGTCTTTTGGTAAAATTTTGTTTGTGTGGGAATCCTAAGGTGATTTTTGGGACATTTCCTTTAGAACAGCACGCCTAAAAATTTTTCCTTAGCTCAGAATTTTAATACTTACCCTGATTATAAATATAAACACATAGTTGCACTGTTATTTCCCCGAAGTGAGCATATTAATTCTAGGTTGAATAGATCATTTTTGTTTAGTTGAATTCCCTCCTCAGACGAGGTAACTTAAAAGACATACACTCAGGTTAGGATAATAATATTTAGATGGAGAGGAAGCATCAATGTTAATTATTTAACAACAATGTTAACGTCTGTGGTTACAACTGAAACTGCTGCTGGCACCCGTCTTGACACCAAATGAGGGCAAAACACATCCTGAGCCTCTGCTTAACACTGTGCTGGCCTGTCAATAACACATCACAATGCTTTGTACAGGGTACAGGAAGAGAAACCAAGATGATGCACTGGCTCTCACAGTAAGCTGCAGTTACTGGAATATGCTGCATTGAGCCTTACTTTGTCTTAAACGCCCAAAGAGTGTTTAAATAAAATTAAAAATACATTGCTGTGGTCAAAATTGAACCCAGTATCAGTACCAAGGCCAGGTCCTGAGCAAATTTATTCAAGTTTTGGCTTTTTTATTTTTCCCTGTAATTTGATGTAAGGCCATATGATTTCCTATGAAACCCCAAGCTACATCCTTTGTTTCCTGTGCAATGATGCTACCAGAAAAGTTGAATGTTGCTAAGTTATTCTGAGATTCCCTGCAAGGACAGCGAGCGCAGTCAGCTGGCCCATAACAGTTGTTGAGAAGGTAACGGAGATGTTCACAGAACCAGAACTGAGTTCCTACATTCAGCCCTGCAAAAGGCCTGCTGGAATTGGCAGGTGACACTGTAGGCTCGGGTGGAACAGCTTTAAATGTAAATATTTCCTAACCTTGAACCTACAGCGTGGGATGGTAACAACAGACTTCCTCAGATGCTCAGGAGGTCACAATCCCTCCCCAGATTAAGCTTCCAATCTCTCTCCTAACAGAAGATCCAAATTTCACTTACAGTTTCCTTCATTCTTGAGACGCCTCCCAAGTATTTAAGAAGAAATCAATTGTGAAAGTTGAAGTTTTACACACAAGAGTCGCTCATATTTAATAAACTATTTTTAAGCTTCAAAATTACACTGACTTTTAACTTGCTTCAGAGACTTCTGCCTGTTTTGCCCATCAGCTCTTTCCTACATGGTGCACCCCAGCTCAGAGGCTGGAGCACAGACAGAGTCTGGCCAGCCAGCCTTTCCCTCCTGCAAGACCACCTGTAACACAAAACATTTTCCCTGGGTGCACCGGTCCTTCCTGTAGTGGAATCTCTCAGAAAATAACCTTTTCTGGAAAGGAAGAAACTCTGGCTTTAAAAAGGGACAAAGAACACTGCTGAATCAAAACATAACTCTACGCTTTTCTATAAATGGAATTATAATTATATAAGATTATATACACATTTAATCAAAGCCACTTTGATAAGTCAACTTTTCTAATTAAAACCAGTATTAGAATTCCAATTTTGAGGAGAGATTAGAAATATCAGAAATGTGAAGTAGTGTCAGAGGTAACAACCATAAATTAACTGTCAAACAGCATTAAGACACTGACTTATCTATAATGAGCACTGCTTAAAAACATTAATGCATCTCTGTGAATTTTTACCAATTTAAAATTACTTTCACTTTAAGAGTTAACATCACTAGAATCCCTTTATGGAAAAGGCATTATGTACAATTAAGTATGTAGCTTCTTGCCACTATGACTTACAGAATCTTCTGTGAGGAGAACTCCATGGTTCTGTCTTTGCCTGCTGGTTCAGACCAGCTTTATGGAAAACAGAACAAAGTAAAAACACCAAAGTCTAACACAAAATTGGAACCTTTGTGAATAAAGAAGATTTTTTTTCCCAGAAAACACCCTACACTGTAAAAATGCCTATTTGTTTAACTTTTTCCAATACTGAGGAACATCTATAATCAGACATTCCAAATTGATTAGGAATAGTGGGTTCATTATCTTGTGTTTAAATATATTTATTCTTTGCAACTAAAAAAGGTGTGCTATTTTCTGCGTCAATCAGTAAAAGGTGCACAGAAATCTTCTCTTAGAAAACTGAGCTAATTATGCTTTTAGGTGGTCTGGAAAATTTATATATCCATATCCATTACAGTTTTTCATGAGTACATATTATGTTCTCATAAAAGCTTTTTGGCTTAAAAAAGAAAAGGAGCCTCCAAGCATTTATACACTAGCAAAATCATTATATCTACATATCACAGAGTCATTACAGCTAACAGCCTATCCATATTACTCTCAAAATTCCCTATTTCCAGGAATTTATAGTGCAGCTGTAATAAATGGTCCTTGCTAAAACTTTATCAACAAGTTTACAACGCACCAGTAATCGTTTTCTCAAAGTCGAGCATGCAGAAAAGCATTATTTTTTGCCGTTTTATGCAACAGCTACAGCTAAGAAATGACAGCGTTATTAATGTATAAAGATGTTTTAGTATAAAAGCAGTTTGTTCATAACAGTTCTTAAACACTCTCATTAATTTTATATGGGCTCCTCAGTACAGACTGCAGTTATGAAAGGCGTTTTTTCACAACAGAAAGGAAGCAAAACTAAAACAAAGAAAGGAATGCGGCTCGCGCCTCATATTGTGATTATCTTTGCATTTTCCTCAGTATGTGGTGTGAGACTGCAGCTGGGTTCAAATGATACAAAATTCCCACCCTTGTGACAGGACAGTGGAGCTTTTTTGTGGCTGGAGCTGCTGCCCACACATTGGATTGCCCTGCGAACTGCCTTGGCCTTTTTTGGCAAGATGGGGAGGAAAAGCAGCTCCTCCTAAACAGAGCCAGCTCCTTCCTCACCCGCTGAACAGCCAATATTCCATATATTCAACAGGCAACATGAGTGTGCTGGATCCTGGCTGTCTACAAAGCTGAGCTGTATCAAGTGCGGAAAAGGAGGGGGGGAGTGGTAAGAGCAGAAACCACATCAAAAATAAAAAGGCAGATTTCTCTGCCTAAAAATAATTTCAAGCTAACTTGGGTGATAACACAGGAGTGTAAAATCCACCAAGAAATTACTGCGTTTATTCTGAACAAATGGTTCATACTCCTGACTGCACATAATATATTCAATGCAAAAATAGGCATTAAAACTGTACTTTAAAAAATGTTTCACCTTCCTTTTCCAGTTCAAACACCGTTGAACAGGAAATAAGCACACTGTGGAAAGAAGGATGACTTCTCACAACATGACGTGGATCAGCTACCCAAGCAAGAGCCAGCCTTTCACTTCCCAAGAAGAAATTGAAGCCTTCATAGCTTCTCAAAACATCATATCCAGACTTATGCACTGTTACATTGCCTTTTTTGTATCCACAGGATTAACAGCTGGCATATGTATTTTGATCATTTTCGTAAAGAATTATTTGCAGAGCAAAAGACAAAGCTTGGACTTACTTCTTCTACACTTCACCATCAGCAATATCATAATGATTTTTTTATCATTTACTGTAATCACTAGACCTGACTATTTAACAGCAACCCACCTTGCCTGCAGTGTACTGTCATTTTTTTTTAACTTCGGTTATTTCAACTCTCAGTATGTTTTCATTTTGACACTTCTTACACTATTACTGGAGAGGTTTCCACCAGGGACTGCTCTCTGCAGAGCCACCCAAAGACCCATGTTGTGTGTCGGGTTTGTGCTCACATACACCTTCTGTTTGTCCCTGACGGAGGCGGTGCTGGTTGGCACTGATAATTACCAGCTGGAAGCGTGCTGCCAGCTGGATCCGCTGTTTGCGTGGCCTGAATACGAGATCGTTAAATTCACCTTCGGGTTTGGAATCCCGTCACTGCTTCAGATTCTCTGTTTTGCTGTTCTCTTGGCTAAAGAAGCACCTGCTGGAGCGCCAGCCTTGCAGCAGCACATCAGCACTTACCCCGCCGTGTACGCCGTCAGCGTGACAATGTTTATCTGCCGCCTCTTTTATAACGTCATGGTTCTCTTCAGGACAACGCTGAAACTACAGAGGAGCATTGGAACTACACAGAACGAGCTTGTGATGAACATTGCAGAAATAGTGCTGTTCTGTGAGAGCTGTGCTAGTTTGGTAATTGTACTTTTTTCGCATAAACCGTGCAAGGATGAAGTACTGAAAGTCATACAAAAGTGCCGAAGGAAAACCAGTGCCAACAATCACCTTGAAATACCAGAAACAGCCACAACCCATCGACATGGGTCTCAGTAATACTTGCTCTTCTAAACAACTGTCAATCCACTTCACTTTTTAGCTTGTGGGTTTTGGTTTGGTTTTTTACTTCTTCAAAAAAAGGGCAATTGTTCCTTCTTTAGAACCCAAACTTGGCCACAGTACTGGATGAAAAAAGATGGTCAGTTCTAGTATTGAGAGTGATCTGTGAGAAAACATCCAGGGTCTGGGGCTGTTTGGGGTTTTTTTCACCTATACATGTATATTTAAATCATCTATTTTTCTGCAAGCATTGCTTCAAAGCCAGGTAGAAAGATGAGTAACTTGCCATAGAACTGTGCTTCTGCAATAATATCAATGCCCTAGCAAAGCTGCAAACAAAAATGTGGCAGAAAGCAAATTTGAACAAAGGTCAAAATCTGCAGTCAGAGCATTTTCTCAGGTGTGCTTCCTCCTTTGACTTCTTAACCTACAAACTACTTATTTCTATAATATTGGTATATAAATGGTTTATATAATTCCAGTAGCAGCAGCAATGAAGTTTTTGACTGAATTCCTGTGCCAAAAAATAAAAAGAAATCAAATTAACGGAAACACAGGTCCATAAAGGAAAGCTCTGGGTCCTTTGTGAGGCAATGAACTGGAAAGATCAACAGGATGGCTAATTAAAACTTTGTGCAAGAATGAAAGCTTTTTGTTAATGTACTCTCAGCTTCCACTTTGCATTTAGACTTACGGCAATTATTGATTTAAGCCATTCCTGATGAGTTCATTCAGAAGCATGAAGTCATTGGAAGAGTCACATTCAGTAATACACTAACTGGAAAACAGAGAAAAGCCAGTCCAGAACAGTAGAACTGAAGTGTGTTTTTAAGAAGGCAAACAAAACACAAGCCCCAGTTCCTAACTGGAGTCAAGGCTCTGCTAGAGACAAGATAGAAGCATTGTACATTTAGATGGGAGTTGATGGGTAAATGGTGCAAAAAGAGGAAAAAACCTGAATTAGAATAAAACAGCTGTGGTGCAGGCGTTTGGATGAAGCCCTGCAGGAGCAGTAGCTGATGCAGGCTGAGACGTAGGTGTAAAGCTGTAAATGCCTGCTTTGAGCACACTGTTACTGCCACCAAATCTGGCCAGGAGCCACCTTAGGCATTTGGCTTCGGCTTCATCTTTTCCTCTCACAAAGGTGGAGAGAACGGAAACAGGAAAAGCACAAAATTGTACTAAAACCTGGAGAATGACGTAGGCTTAGATTGCAAAGTTATAAAAATACCGTGCTGTGATGAGGAAGGCTTGAGTAACTTGAAGCTATTTTGGTGCTTAAATCTATGCCTTTGTATGAAACCCGGGTGCTAACAGAACTGAGAGGGTTTTTTTGCAGTTGTATCCTTTGAAAGATCTTCCTGAGGGGGTCCAGATTTGTGGGGGGGAGCTGGTGTAAGTCAGCATGGGCTGCCTAAGAGAGAAAAGCAGGAACTGATTGATCAAGGTGAACATCTTCCACAAGACAACAGCCAAGTGCAGAAATGGAAGAACAATAATAATATAGAATACAGATCTAGTATCTAGAGATATGGATCTAGTCCTGGGCATCCAAATCCTGAAATGTATGGACCATGACTGTCTCACATGCAAATGAAGGGCAATATGCAGTCCCACTGTGACTGTAAGGACCAACACTTCTGCAAGATGTAAAAATCAACCGGTAAGATGTCTGCATCACCTTGTGTCAGCCTGTTCCCCTGTTCAATCTTGTTCTGCTGCCAGCACGAACAGATGGATAATTAAAGAACTCTACGTATAAACAGATCATTATAGAACGTGGTCAGAAAGGAGGTACGTGGATAAGAATCATCTCTTTGAACACAAGAGCCAATTTCATACCTGTGAAAGGAATTCTCAGATGGCATCAGAGGTTCTGTTTCGCACCTGAGAAGAGGGAGATTAAACAACACGGACCAAAGATCAGCCTTGCAGAAAGAAGTTTGAAGAGATGAGTTGTAAGAGCTGTACATCAGTGAAAAAGCTGACAGACTGAAAGAATATGTCAGAAGATACAAGCTGTTTATCCCAGCTCAGAGAGTCAGAGTTTCAGCTGCACTGTGGATAAGGAGGATATTTTGTAGTATGGGAATTATGCACGATTGATTCTACTTTATTTACAGCTTCCATACCTTTTCTATTTAAAGATGAAAGAATAAATATTGTGTTGTTTCTGAGTCCTGAGCTACTGTGAAAGATGCCTAAAAGAAAATCGAGTCAGTAACAGTTGGCTGGGACCTGGAAAGCGGTCTGATGGTGAGTGAATCCCAGTAACACACCTGTGAGGAGCCACAGGGTTGAGCAGGGCAGGAAGGGGCTTCATGACACTCTCAGCAAGGTACACAGCTAGAGCAGAGCCATAACCAAGTGTCTCAGACAATAAAACCTGTAGGGACCTACTGCCAGGTCTAGGATCTGAGAGTGAGTACACCTTGCCAGAATGACCGACTGCGTGTGAGTCTGTGAGCACTCCTGGGTAAAGCTCCTGGCTGCCATCTGGGAGATGTGAGCACGTGTACTCTGGTCTCCTCCCTGTCCACATGGAAAAAAACTATTTTCTGGATGGTTGGTTATATTGCCATAAGGAAATCTCTCTGTACAGTGAAAAGACTTTGCAACTGAATACAAGAAAACAAAAGTAAACAGGAGGGAAGAGGTTGAAAACTGCAAAACAATAATTCAAATAGTTATGAGTACAAATTTTAGCAGTACGGAAACGTTTTCACAGAACTATTCTCGATAAGGTCAGAGCTTACATTAAAGTTTAGGACAATGAACATGTGGTCCTAGATAAAAGTCAGGTAGACTTTCATCTACTTACATCCAGGTAAAATATGAGAGCAAACACCCCTATGTGCAGCAGGGAAGGAACACAAACAGTCTCCCCAAATCCTTCTAATATAGTCTGATATGAGGGAGAAAAGAGCAGCTTTAGCTAAGATTAAAAGTAATATTTTTAAGTAATTAATAATCTGAGGAGTATTTTTAAGAACAAAATAAAATCTCCACGCTCTGAGACTTTTCCCTTATGCAAGCAGCAGCTCAGTTGTACCCTTACTTCTCCCAGGCTTCACCCAGTTTTGAACAGTGTGTTCCAGAAGAAATACAGCATATATTTTTATAGGCAGGCTGTCAAAATTAACTGAAGGGATATACTGGAAAGTTCAAAGAAGAATATTTTACTTCTGTACTGGTAATATTTGTATCTTTCCACAACTTTTGTCTGCATTTGAAAACAACCCGCTTCATTCAGTAGAAGAAGAGAAAGATCAGGCTGCTGAAGTTAAAGCATGAATTTCTGAGTTGGTAACATGCTTTGGAAAAGAACACGTAGATACTCAGGACTCATCATTATTGAACCAGCTGGCTCAAACTTGATCTGATCCCACTGCAAACAACATTTGAGTTAGAGACTGGATGTGCACGCTTGAATCACAACTTGAGCTGCTACATCCCTTTATGTAACACTAAGCCTGCCCTTAGTTACATTCTGATATTAAACTTACAGACACTGAAAGGGCACCAGTATTATTTATCTTGATTGTGAGGTAGAATGTGCAGAACATTTGGGGCAGGGTGAAAGCTCAAGCAATTCAGCCAAAATAAGTGCTCTATATCACGTGTCCACCATATATGCTGCACAACAAAGAAATTCACTAATGGATAGAATGAGAGAATGCATTTCACTTCCACGGTACAGAAGTGTCCAGCAAAGGACTGCCAGGCTCAGCTACTAAAATAAAAATGACTGATGTTCTGCAAAAATTTTTTTAAATAGCATTTGAATAGAGCCTGAAGTCCTATGATGGGGTTTGGAGCAATTTGGTTCAGTGGAAGGTGTCCCTGCTCATGGCAGAGGGCTTGGATCTAGGTGATCTTTAAGATCCCTTCCAACCCCAAACCATTCTAGGATTCTGTGATCTTTCACTTGACAACGTTTTGTGGCCCCATTTAGTAAAATTTTTAGATCATCCCTCAGGAGTTTAGCAATGTATGCTTTCAGAAAAATAAAAAGGTTTTACCAGAATAGTTTGAATGGGTTTGATTGGGTGTTGTCCCTGCAAAATGAAAAGGCTGAACTTTAAAAAATTATTTTTAGTAAGAAAAATGCATTCTCAGAATTATTGGCAACTGAAAAGCCTACACTCCATCCAAGGTTTTCTGCAGGCACAGAAACACAAGTAATTCCAGCTCAAACTAAGTTTGATTATTTGCAAGAAAGATTATTTGCTACTGAGGCTGGACATGATAAAGTATGAGGGTGCTCTAGAGCAGGGTAATGGATGCTGAGTTCATTCAGTGGCTGAAAAAGGTGAGAGAGAATTTGGACATCAGTCTACCTGCAAAACCTCATGAACAGTACAGCAGCATCTGTATTTCCTCTAGAGATAGGTCCAGTACAGATTCTTATACAAATCTTACTTCTTCTGCAGATGATTATATTACGGTGTAAGCATTCCAACACAATTTTAATTTATGCTTCCTTCCCCTGCCATGCAATCCAGTACCTCCCCTTTCTTCACCTTTCTATACCGTTACCCTGATCTAATTTCCCCGGGACTCAACAGCTTCATACCCAAAACACTTCCACACTTCTGACAGAATCCAACAGTCTCTTGCATCCTAGAGGGCTTATCCTGCTTATCCCGCTGGAGAGGCTGCCACAGAGTGCTGGCACCAGAGCTGTGATGCATCAGACCTCTCAACATTGTTCTCTCCCATACTCACACCTCCCACTTTCTTCCTCCTCAGCTGCCACCTTTTAGCAGCACAGTAACAGGCACATATGTTGAAGTCTGCTAAATTACACAGAATATCTTCTATTATACCCCACATTCAGCCTCTTGGTGCACTGAAGTACATCACAACTACACCAGTGCTTCTGAAAGACTCTCTGGTGTTAGACATGCTTACTGAAACATTTACAGGGTTCTACACATTCACTGCTGCATAAAAATAAACCAGGGGAACTCTGAATGCTGGATTATTGGGGTCTGACATTATACAAATGCTACTGCACCAGCTGCTTTCACACGTGCACCCAGCAACAATCACAATAAGGTAAAACAGGTGCAATTTTAAGTCAGTACTGTGACCATGGACCATTAAGGCAGTCACTGTAAAGTCCTGTGGAATACCTGCAACTAACAGGGAAAGAGCAAAAGTACAGCGTTCAGCAGCTGCTAAAATTACTTTCAAGCACTTTATGGAATATGGAAATGACAAACAGTGAGATTAAGATAGATTAATCAGTAACAATAATCTGACTGCATCAACAAGGGCCTGAAAAGGCTGTGATCTGTTTTAGGAAACAGGATTCAGAGGATTCGCATTATGATCTCATAAAATATTTAGAGAAATACAGAACTCATTAATTACAGTATAATAATACAATATACAAAATTACCATACTACTAGACATGACCTCTTATGCTTCATAGTTCTTCTCACACAGGAAACAGCCACTTTGTGGGTCTTTCGAAAGAGAATTTCCTAACAACTCTGGAAGTATGGCAAAGTGACATATTTCTGACCGTGAATTCAAGCAGAAAATTAGCATTCAGAATTATACATTTTAATAGCAAATCAGCTGATATTCACAGCAAGACAAGCAAGGACAGACAGACCAGCTGATTACCAAATCCAGGCCCCCAAAATAACAAACAACTGACACCCAGAAGTGAACATTATACATGAAGAAAAGTAAAAAATCCTTCAGGCCCTTGCAAGATCAGTGGAAGCTCTGAGGGACAGAACCAAGTACAGCAAAACCACATGATCAACAAACAACAATAAAGACTCTTTTTAATCCTGTTCTTTTATGACAGCAAAAAAATTAAGACCTTCAAAGCTGGTATCACAAGATTTTTCTAACATTTACATTATTCCAGTCCTAGAATGGAATCATATTTGTACACTTCTCAAGGCAAAACACTTTCTGTCCTCATCATCCTCTATTAAAACACTGCATTCCACACACAGTGGCAAACTTCTGTCCAGAAAAATTTTACCAGCACCAATCTGCGCAAACATTCTTTTGATCTAAATAATAACTGATTCCAGAACTATTTAGGAAGAGCCATCATGCAAGAACATCTTAAACACTTTTTTCGGTAACACCGCCAAAATCCTCTGTTCCTATGCAAGGCGTGTTACAGAAAAACCAGCAAATAATATACCTGCCTCAGTGAAGGCAAAGTGCTTCTGCTCCCAAAGCCACTCATGTAAAGAACCTCTGCTTCACTTCCCTACAGATGAGGTCCTTTGTAATCTGAAAATATTTGACCACTGTAATTGGTGTCACACGGCTATTATAATGACGTGTTAATTGCTTACTCCACACTTCTGAAACTGTCACACTGTCTTCCTCAAGTCCTAAATGCTGAGATCCCATTCACCTCACTCCAGCAGCAGGAGAATGCTGCGTCGATGTACACTTAACGTGCAGGTGTCAGAGCAACATAATCACAGAAAGCAACTTCCACAAATAAAATATTGCTCTTTTCTGAGGAAGGTTTGACTTTCTTCCCCTTCTAAGAATTCTGGCCACCAGTAGGTGGTGTTACTGGAAATGTCAAGGAGGTTTTTTTTTACCCCCTGCAGATGAAATGCAAAACTCCACCTGCAACACTGGTGGTTTAATGCAAAACTGAGGCTTCTCAGTTCTCTGTAGAGTAAGCTTATTTCATCCATGTGATTTTGAGCTGAGCAATTCTACGAAGTAAGAGAATGACAACATATACCTGAAAATTTAAATACAAACAGGCAAAATGGGATCGACTTGAAGGTAGGAAAACTGAAATTTATCTTGGCAGTTTAGCAAATGACCCTTCTCAGACGTTTGATGTCTTCAATCAAATATTTCCTTTTAGACTGCCCAGAGGCTTTTTAAAAATAGCACAAATAACAGTAATAATTGCTTTATAGCTATACAAAATATGCTTCATTGCAATTTGCAGATAAATCTCTTAATTATTGATCAGCTGAGCTCTAGCTTTGAACGGACTATAAAACTTAAAAAAAAACCCACCAGAGGCAGAAAGGAGGATGCAATGAACATCAGGCAAAATAAAACTGACAAATACGAGAGAAAAGACGCTTGAGTGGTTCTCGTAAAAAAGAAACCAGCAGAAACAGGGTTAATTCTAGCCTTATAAGGCTGTTCAGCAGCACTTCAACTGCACACAAATTAGAACAACCCTGGGAATCTATAAAGCTTGTTTTATTGCCAAGGACATGCAGCAAGATCTGCATTTTGCTCTTGTAAACTCTCCTTTATTGAACACGTTCTAAAGCAGAACAGACTTTTATACGGGTTTTGTTTTTACTGCTGAATCATCAACAGGTGGCATCCACTGCAGCTCCGCACACCTTAAATGCAAGTTTTTACCGAGAGGACAGTGGAAGTTGGCACATCCATTACGTGTGCGCCCAGCAAGGACCGGGCTGCTGCTGTCTGGAGGAAAATCAGCTCCGGAGAAATGGAATTAAGGTAAAATAAAGTGTTTCACAGTCCATAGTTACCTGTAATGCTTTTAATTGCTTGGCTTTCGGCGGCCTTTCAGATGTAATTAAAATCTGACCACAGACCGACCTTTTAAAATCAATTGCTCGGGCTGTTAACTTACCTTTGATTGTATTTAAATCTGTTTTACTGCCTTATTCACAAATAAAAGGATCTTACATAACGACAACAGTTTATGTCTGACTTCCATAGCTGCTTGAAACAAACACCGAACCTCCTTCTAATAAGTGTAATTTCTTGTGGATATTTTAACATGAAGATTTACGCTATTAAAATGATTCAAAACACAGCAACAGGTACTAGGAACTCGCGCCTGTTTCATTACGAAATAGAAGCTCTGGAACACGTAGCTTTAGTTAAGTATCTGTAGCTATTTCTGATTACTTGAATACATTTAAGAAAACTCAGAGCTGTATTTCCGACTAAAAATATTCCAACACTCCTACTCCACTAGTGGTCTGCTCTTTCCTCCCCCAGACTGCAGACTGGCAGGGTTTAAGTCATTAAAATATGGAAATATGCATGAATTTTATTAGCAAACAATTTTTTAATGTTTGCATGGAAATAAAAATCAAGGCTTTGTTAGTAAGATGAAGATTAAAGCAGTTCAAAATATTTAAAAACTTAACACAAAATACCGTGGTTTATAATTTTCTTGCTGTTTTCTTTGTTTGGGGTGTCTCTTGTTTGGCTCTTTTTTTTTAAAAATAAACTTCTCGCAATGCTTCAAGTGCATAACATTCGACATTTGGAAGTAAACAAATCCGATAACTGGTATTTTCCATTACTACCCGGAAGCCAGTGAAACATAATAAATCACTACGGAAAACAAATTGAGTATAATAATGTTGGTGTAAATCAATACGCTGCTTGTATTACCTTAGTTTCTAAAATCTGCCTTTCCCTCCCACTGAAAGCAGCAGGAACCAACTGCTTTTCATCTCTGTTGCCTTCTCAGCCACAGACTCTGCTATTTATTAGCCGTACAAGCTGATAGAATAAATATCTGTCTATATAATAAAAAAATACGGTTTTTCTTTATTAGGCTAAACTCACTAATCTGATTTCTTTGTGTATTTCTGCGTTTTCTACTGCTGAGCCCCTGAAGGGTACACACAATTTTAACAGCCCTCACGATGTATTATCATCTAGAACAAATTTAAATTCTTTTAAGTGAACCTCTGCACATATATTAGAACATGATGTTTCCTACAACCTCAGCTGTGATGTTAAGTTAGCAGAAGCTAATAGCACATGGAGCAGTGCTGGAATATGAGATTAATCGTTTTCCATTTGCAAATTGCAGGTCCAAGGATGTTCATTGATTATTAAAAGAAAACAAATGGAGCTAAAATTCCACTGCCTTCCAACTTGCATGAAGAAACACTGTTGGTGAAAAGCTTTTATTAAAGAGACCCAAGTACCACCATGGTAAAAAGATTCTTACATGATCTTAAGGCATACAGGAACTGCAAATTCTCTCATTTGCAATGTGTATAGTGTCCTGTAAAACAAATTAAGACATTCACTATTTGTAGTATTCTATTTCAGTCAGTTTTAAGTCTAATTAATCTGACTTCTAAAGCATTTTAATTTCCCATACAAAAGTCTGTATCTTTTTCAATTCCAATCAAAAATGCTTACTATGAATTCAGTTGAAACCAATCAAAAATCTGGGTTTTTTGGTATTGCCACCAAACTGTGAGTACTAATATCTTTTCTGCAGATATTTTAACCATGGAAACTTATTCTGCCTCAATATCACCCGTTATATGTAACAGCACAACTTTTAGCCTGAATGGATCCCATTTGTGTAACGAAAGCATATCCTCTAGATTAGCTGACAAATCAGAACACCAACAATACGTTATTGGCCTTTTCTTATCGTGTCTTTACACAATATTCCTTTTTCCTATCGGTTTTGTAGGCAACATTCTGATACTGGTTGTCAACATTAGCTTTCGGGAAAAAATGACCATTCCAGACCTTTACTTCATAAACCTGGCAGTGGCTGATCTCATTCTAGTGGCCGACTCCCTCATTGAGGTGTTTAATCTTGATGAGAAGTATTACGATATCACCATCATTTGTACCTTTATGTCTTTGTTCCTTCAGATCAACATGTATAGCAGCATTTTCTTTCTGACATGGATGAGTTTTGACAGATACCTAGCACTGGCCAAAGTAATGAGGTCCAACCTATTTCGCACTATGCAGCACGCTAGACTGAGCTGTGGGCTCATATGGATGGCGTCCATTTCGGCAGCTCTAGTCCCATTTACAGCCGTGCACTTACAACACACCGGAGAGGTCTATTTTTGTTTTGCAGATGTAAAAGAAATCCAGTGGCTAGAGATAACCCTGGGGTTTATTATCCCCTTTGTGATCATCGGTCTTTGTTACTCATTAATTGTTCGAGTCCTTATAAAAGCACACAAGCACAGGAGTCTCCGTCTGCGGCGACAGAAGGCTCTGCGCATGATTTTTGTTGTTGTCCTGGTTTTCTTTATCTGCTGGCTCCCTGAAAACGTCTTCATTAGCGTCCAACTTCTCCAAAGGAAAAGCGAGCCCGTCTCTTCAAACAGCCCGTCCTTCAGGCACGATTATCCTTTAACAGGACATATTGTGAACCTAGCAGCTTTTTCTAATAGCTGCTTGAACCCCCTAATTTACAGTTTTCTGGGGGAAACCTTCAGAGACAAACTGCGGCTGTACATTGAACAGAAAACAAAAATGTCAACGCTGCATCGCTTCTGTCAGGCTGCCTTAACGTCTGTCATTCCTGACAGTAATGAGCAATCAGAAGTCTGATTTAGTGCCATTGTATAAAACATATGACTGTGAAGTTGTGCAAATAGTGAACAAAATGCTTGCTACTAACAGTAAAAAAGTGCATTTGTGTGTGTGTATATATATATATATTGTATCGCTCTACTGAGTATTGAAGGTTTATATTCAAAATGTTTTTATGACAAGACTTTAATGTAGAAGAGTATGTTTTAGTCAGATTTATATTTAATTATGAAAAGGATTATTAAAAGCTGAGCACTGAAGAAGCTTTATTTTGTATTATACATGTATGAATGACAATACAAGAGAAAATTTTATCAACTTAGGAAGACTCTAGATGTAATCTGATTATCAGAGATGATACTTTGCTGGTGTGTATAAGGCACTTCCACTGAAATAATGAAGCTGCCGTAACAGTGAGGAAAAATCATTACAACATATTGATGTGGAGATGCAGAAAACATTGGTTTTTTTTTCACCCAAACATATTAAGATAAATGACTTTGCTTACATGAACTACATAGTACTATCGTCACTGTATTCTAGCATGTCTTCCATGATTAAGTTTTTTCAATCTTAATATAATCAAGCACAGTGATGTGTTTTTGTCTCCTAAATGTCATCCACTGTTTACATCAGTACTTGACCAAAACCAAAATCATCTGTAACTATAGTGCTCATCTCAGAGAACTTCACAGAAGCAAAATGCAGTGCTTCATTCTTGTCTTTCAAGGATTGACCCAGATGATCTCGCCCAGAACAAACATAATTGGCCCTTTTGTCAAAAACTGCACCAACACTCTGTACACCCACACCTGCCTTCACATTTGAGTGCACATTACACGAGATCTCCTCGCATTCAGTGAGTCTCTTTTGACTGCCAGAACAAAATGCTGTGATTTTTAAGGAAGTGTCACTTTCTGCCAAAGATATTGCAGATATTGTGTAGATATTGCTTACGAAAGTGACAGGAACCTCAATTTTTGGAAAGGAAGAACTTCTGTAACGGAGAGTGTGATCAGTGATTATCAGATCTGAACTTGTGCACACCCATCCCACCTCCAGAAACGCCCAGACTGTAAGATGCACGTCGGATGCTTTGATCCTTTGAAGATTAATTATACTAAGCAAACAAATGATAGCACCACTTACTGGAAAACAATAGTGTTTCTTTTCTTCTAGCAAATAATTGGGTTTTAAATCTGATTGATGTTTAGCACAGGTTACTCCTGAACTTGTTCAGAGGAAGCTATAAAGTTCCTAGAGATTAGCATGCAAGATCATTAAAGCATCACTTGCTGCATCTCTCAAGTGAACAAACTCATTTCACTTCCATGCTTATTGACTGAAGCACCAGAACTCAGCAGCATAAGATGCTCTGTCCTATTTTCAAACATCATATATTAATTAATTAGCACAATAACAGATTTAAAAGGATTTTTAAATGTAGACCTTTAAAACAATGACTAAAGCAATAAAGAAAACAGTGAAAACGATGATTCCACTCATATTTCTCATGAAATATCTCGAGCTTCCTAGTGGAAGTTCTGGCCACAAAAGACTTGACCTATAAACAGAAAGGCCACAAGCCGATGATGGCTGCATTTGAAATAGATAGCTGGATATTCCTGCAGCTCCAGGGTGGAGTCTGAGGCAACTGCAGATTATTTGCAAGTGATTGCTAATCACAGCCTAACGAAAAATGTCGTTCAGTCCCATCCTCTCTGTGGAACACCAAATAGATCTCCCCTCAAGAAAGATGCAAGCGTAGCACGAGTTGCTAAAAACCATTTAGCAAGTCATGTCCCACCACCGTGCTGCATCACACGTAGCTCTTCCTCCTCAGCATTTTCCCTTTTGGAATTAGCCACAGTGACTCAGGTCCTACGCACTGGCAATAGGCATTAACCACACCATTCAAGGTGGCTACTGCAGACAGCACCCAGCTGAAGGAAGGGATGATTGTCTTGGCAGTGCAGTTCTGAGGAGTAAGACACATCTTGAGCTTACAGATTTGTTAGGTTTGTGTGATCCTGACACTTGCCATGAATAAATAACTTATTTGGTGGTTACAGGAATACACTTTCCCAATAGTATTTGTTGCTTATTTTGGTTTTATAGGAATAAGATTCTTCCCCCTCCTCCCTCCTTCCAATACAGGGATCACGTTTTTGATCAAGGCTATGGTAGAAACCCTTCTGCTACTCCTGCAGAACACAAATCAAGAAAGTCTTTGTGCAGAAGCTTAAAATAATAAACAAACAGCAATACCAGCTTAAAATAATAAACAAACAGCAATGCCTGCTCAGGCATCCTATAAAATAGTTTGTTTCTAAGTGATCACATTCAGTAATATACAGTGAAATCTAGGAAAGATTAGATTACTATAGCATTAAGAAAACAGTATTTACTCAATCCAAAACAACCTATTGCATGTTTAAAACCCAGTTACAAACCTAAAATACCTGATGATTCCCTACTGCTGATATTTCAGTACAGGCTTATGAACTGTGCCTGAAATTACTAAATTTAAACATACTTCTTACTTTAAATGCAAAGCACTCTCCCAGCTGAAAAAACTGCACACTTATTCCCAAAGCTTTTTTTTTTTTAACAGTAACTCTGTACAAGTAATATTTACAGAAATGTCATACAACTTCCATGTGTTTATGTACACAACATGCTTTCTGCAAGCCATCATCTTGCAGTAACTCGCTACTGTGGCTTATCCATGGACCAAAAAGGTCTCAGCTGGATGTGTCATTTTCTTTAATTCCAAAGAACATAATTGCCAGTAAATAAAACCTTTTCTAGACTGTAGAGGAAAAAGGGAATGGGATAGCAAGAATTTTTGATACAACTTCTTCACTTTTTCCTCTGGTCTCTCACGAATTGTTTAATTGCTGAGTTTAAGGAAAGGATTCCATATGCCTTTCTAAAACACTGGACTGATGACAACTATAAGATTTAAAAGCCTGTTTATCACAGATGCTTACAATCTTTGCTGTAATAGTCTATACCACGTTTCCAGACATGAAAAGCCTAGTATTAGGAAAAGCTCACAGAAGAGAGGAGAGAGGGAATAATCAAAAATTCCCTGAAACCATTAACTGCCTTTGAAAATAATACCTTAGCACAGGAATGCCTTGAATGCACAGAGTTTAACTGAATATCTAGAAACAAAATTAATGCAAACAGCACAAACTAGCACCAATCTGGGCCTGATGCAACTGAAAGCAACAGGCTTCCCTCAGCTGTGTAAAAAGGTATGAGAAAAAGAGTTATGTGAGACTTCTTTAACATGTTAAAGAGATGCTGTAACCTTGCATTCTTTTAACAGTTTTAGGAGATGCGCTGAATACCGACTGTGCAGACACAACATCCACCTCTCAGAAATGCAAAGTCGGTCAGTCTAAAGATAAAGCTTGATTCATTTATGAAAGGCATTGCAGGATGGGAGGGCATGTGACAGAGAATTTGAATCAATGAGTCAGGCGATGCCAGATTCTGTATGGGCAGGATGCAAGAAAAGTCACCTCTCCCTTCAAAAGCTTGGAAAAAAAAAATTGAGCACCAAGTTTTACAAGAAAATGCTTGTAAAGTTTCAGACAAAGTAGCTGTGCTTCAAGCAAAATTCGCTGGCTGTACAGTGCAGGCTCTAATCTTTTTTCCAGCCATCAACTTGTGTTAGAGTATAACTGAATTTTTTCCCGTGTAAGGATTTTGCTGTATTCTCTCAGCTGTTTATTAAGATTGCAAAAGGGAGAAGGTTGTCTGGACAATTTTAAATGGTTAGGATTGTCACATAAAACATGTGTTAAAGAGTGGTTTACCATAAGTAAAAGCATGTCAGGTTCAACCCTGATTATCATTAATTCCGTTGGAACTTGTTTCCGCATAACTAAAAACAAGTGAGTGTATGAAGAAGCAGGTTTGAATTTTAATAGCTACTCATGAAGGTGAGCCAATGAATTAATTTGATTTTGATTGAAAACAACAACGATAAGGGCTTGGTTTGAACTTAAGGGACAGTATCCTTCCCTTTCACTCTAAGTCTTACCTTACCCACTCAGACCATCAGACAAATATTTAAAGTTTTCATCACAGAGCATCACAGGGCCAAATGAATTGTTTATTCGTCCTTTTTAATGTTAAAACTGCAACATCATGTGATGGGGAACAAGTCACTTTTAAGCCATGCACACAGAATACCTTTTCTCTACACCCTTAAGCTGTGCTGCCAGGGAGGTGTGTTGTGGTACATGCCCTGTGCTGTGTTTTAAAGAGACACACCAGACACGAAAATCTGAACACCCTCCATTCATATTTATAATTTAGGTGTCCTTTCTTCAACAGCATTGTCCAAACTATTTATCCCACAGCGACATTTAATACAATAAACTTTTAACCCTTGGGTTTGGTCTTCCTTTTAGACTTCCATTCCATCACACGGCAGCATGACACAGCCAGGAGCTAAGAATAAACAGCTGCATATTGAGCCACCCAAGGTGCCAACACAAGAGCAATGCCCTCTCAGGACTGCAGACTGTGCAGGATCAGCTCTGCTTTCAACTCCCCTTCTTACATGCTACTTCACTTATTTTACACACGTCCACTAAATGCCACTACAAAATATAAAGGTGATTGTCTGAGTCTCACAAAGTCACCTGCACGTCTAGAATGGCTTTTGAAACCATTCAACCCCCAGGATAAAAACCATATTCAAGTTTCCAGCCTGTTTCCTCACACTGTTCAGTCTGCTACAGGTATATACAGACATTTCAAAGTTCTAAATTAAACTACTGAGCTGTTCATTACCAAAAAGTAAAACCCTGCCTTCTCAAAATAAATATTTAATGCAGCAGGGTAAGCCTTTCCAAAGCAGCAGCTTTGCTTACAAGTCCCAGTTCACTTGACCTGCAAGCAAAATCACTGAAAAGGTTTAAGACCTTTTCAAATTGCATTGAATGTGTTTTCTGGAAGGACTTTTAAAAAACTGTGGGGAGAAAAAAGACATAGTAGAGAAACGGCAAAATTATTAGGATATTGTTAAATTATCCTTTGAATTGGAGTTAAGGCAATTTTTACAGAAAGAGCTCAGTGGCAGAATTGCCTAATAGTGCTGCAGATAGATTTGTTTTCTGCCTCAGCAGCAGAAATATTTCCTTTCCCAGGCATTCCCTCAATAGAAACAGTAATATAATGGCAAATAAGATTTTCTTCCTTTCATTCTCTCTCCATTCAGAACTACAAAAGAGAAATAGCCTGTACCTGACTACACAAACCTTTTAACTCTTGTGCTCCACAGTGAAGTGCACACAGCAAACTGAGAAAGAAACCAAGGAAGGAGCTCACTTAAACAATGTGACATTATTCCAAATATCCACCTGGCAACAGAGTATCAAGGTGGGAAGACGTTACAGACAGCGATGTGTGTGGGAACTTAATTTATAAACTTGCTTGGCTTCCAAAGACATAGAGTCAGAATAATTACTTCTGATATTACAAGCTCATTCTCTAGAACAGTGAGAAACATGACATGTTATTTTCTTATGCTAATTAAAGCTGCCTGATGATGGGTGACACTGCTGGAGTGCTGTGGGATCAGAAGCCCAGCCTTGCTGGCAGAGGCACTGCTGGAGTCAGCTCTGGAGCACACAAACCTGACAGCATCCTCAGCCCAAAACAAGGGGCCCATGAGGAGCCATGGAAAACTGGCCCTGTCCCCTGCTGATTTGTGCTCTTCTTGACTCTCACAGATACCAAGTGAGACCTTTTGGGTCTTGGCCAGAGCTTTTATTCCAAGACATATCGGATCAGGACAGTTGATTGCTTCTATTCTAAGCTCAAACTAGATCATGACTTAATCTAGACAAACGTAGAGAAGACAAGCATAGTTTAAGCAAAGAATGGTAAATTTTACAATTAAAAAAAGCCCCAACTGCACAACTTTATTAAAAGATGCCTTTGGAGTACAGGCTTGAAAGCCACGAAAGATGGGACTTTCATAATAAAACAGGAAAAGCTTGTCTATTCCAAAGGTATTTTCGAAAAAAGAATCAGCCAGGGAGGTGCATGAAGGCTCCTAAGTTCACAAAAAGCCCATGACCAATTTCAGTGACCTGTGTGTTACAGTTCAGTACAACAATTCTGTAACCACCTGGTTATTTTACGAGTGGGTAAGGATGAATAACTCCCCTTTAGGATTCCATCCATAATGTAAAGGTAAGATGGAATGACACTTACTAAAAAGCATGTATTTTTCCACGGATACTTTAGATTTTCTCTTCTCTTTACATAACCACTCTGCTCCTTTTTAAGCGATGCAGCCCTAAGCCCTCGGTACATTCTCTGAACAGCTTTGACATCTTTCAGACTCTGAGATGGTAGGAAGAGCTGTCTGCCCTTATGTATATGCTCTTTGCAACAGCCTGGTTTACAGATGCAAATTATTGAGATAATGCTGAGAAATTTAATAAAACACTGGTTGATGCTCTTCCGTTTGATGTCCTACAGAACTCCCGTGGGATTCAATTAGGAACAGGTAAATGCATTCAAAGACAGAGTCTGGTTCCCCTGTCAAATACCTCCATGCTTGTACCCTCGATATTTCAGGCAGGTTCTAAAAGTCAAAAGATTAATTTTCTGTTCTAATTACTTGTTGGATGTAACAGACAAGCACTTTCCAAGTATTTATTAATCTGTGTGGCTTTGATCTAATACCCAAGAGCCATTTTATCTATGCTGTAATTTATTAACATACATAAATATACACTGATCTTTCATGTGGTTCACAATATTGCATCTAAACACAAAAGGCATTTTGAAGGAGGAAACTTCACATTTCTCATTCATACTATGGAAGCAGCCTTCCCCCCACCCCCTTTTATCTGTGCCAAAACACTGGGGGTTTTAAATTTTTGAATCTATTTCATCAACAGACAGAAAGTCATATTTTATAAAAATCATTATACCAGACTCCCACATTGTTTAAACAAGCAGCAGCATTTCATCAAGGACAGGGCTGCTTTTTAGAATAAGCATATTTTAAATATCCAAATCTGTGCCATTTTAGGTTTTTTGAACCAATTAGCATTAACAAAACAGTACTAAGAGCAATAAAGAGGAAGTAACAAATCCACAAGAATCAGGCCTGCATTAATACATTATACCATACACACTTCCAAGTTTCAAACCCTGTCAAAAATAATTGCCTTTGAATGCCCATTTCTCTGCTCTTTATCCTGTATCAGAATGCAGCAAACATACTTTCAAGCTTACAAGTTAATCTCTTGCCAAGTGAAGGCATTTTGTGAATTCAAACATGTTAATGGGATTTTTTTTTTGACTGAAGTTACACATTTTGAGGTTTTGTGCCAAGTTTTCTATATTGAACAACTTGGGCCTTTTTCCAGCAATTTTCATTGATGATGCCTCTCTCTATGAGGAGATAGAAGTCATCAATACAGAACCAGAATAAAATTTTTACTGAAGAAGGGCAGAAAACTGTGTTTTCACAGTGTTCTCACTGGGCTGGAGCTGGGTGACACAGTCAAGCAAACCTTGCCTTTGCTCCTTCCACAACTGAACATTCAACAAATTCAACCCACAAGTGGAAATCCTGTCCCGAATTTCAGTTTTGTTTCGATATTTGCAGCTAAAGCATGAAAGCAAGGATTTCTACTAGAAATCCAACAGGAACCATCAAGGAAGGTCTCACCAGCAAGCAGAGAATGAGGTCTGAGAGGAAACAACAAGTACGTGCTCCGAGAAGAGAAGGAAGAATTTCCCCTCTTAACAGCAGAGAAGGGACTGTTGTGTTTCACCACCAAACTCCCCATCAATTTAATACCCTGGCTTTATTAATAAAAGTAGGGAATTAACTTTGAATGGATACAGATTAAGGCAAATACCCAGACTTAGCATGAAACTCTTGTTGGCTAATATGTAATGAAGAATGCACAATTCCTTTAAACACAAGAAACACACCACATATTGTTTATACCAAACACAGTTGGGGACGTGAGCCTTTCGCCTGGGAAAACCATCTTCAAAGTAGCAACTGTTTTCCCAGCTGTGAATACTCTTTCCTGGGAAATCTATTCGTACCATTACAAAAATAATTTTCAAAGGAATGTAAAATTATTCAGCCTAATCTATGCACATCCATATTTCAGACACGATTCTCTACCTTCTTAGACATGTCTGTTTACAAAAGGCCTACTATTCTCTATAAACACTACATGGGTGTCACAATTAAATCTACCCCTTTTTTAAAAATAAATAAATGTATGGTTAATTTAATAAAATAATTGGAAGCAACTCTATCAATATTCTGATGAAGAAGTGTTAGCAGGAAACAAATGTTTCAGTCCCATAACCAGCTGCCCTCAAAGTTTGTTGTTTTGTGGTTGGTTTGGTTTTTTTTAAGTTTTCCTAATTTGAGAAATCTTGCATAGATAAGCGAGCAGATAAACCAAGCAAGAAGTCACACAGTAAGCCATAAATACCACATGGATTTAGAGCTTCATAATTATTTCCTACAGCTATCAGAAGGCCACCACACGGAGAGGCACTAGGAAGCCAGTGGGCCAGCAAAGTTGGCTCTTCGTGCAAGTAAAAAAAATAACCCAAGGATAAACGTTCAACCAAAAGGTAACCCAAAGCAAAGAGAAATGGGCCCAACATTTTAATTACAGACTGACAAAACCCAGCAGACTAACGAGAGCACAGTAATATCCATCCTGACATTTAGCTTGGCCATTTTGAGAAACAGCTCCCACCCCTTCTTTTATCACTGAGAAACTGCTTTCTGCTGATGTATCTTTCCATCAAGGCACAGGGGGAGATGGAGGGATGGGGGAAAATGAAAGATTATGTCATCTTCTCTTCATAACATGGACAAAACTCTATTTGCATGTTAAAGCTGCTTTAAAATTGGTCAAAAAAGATTATTATTTTAGGAGGTTATGCTAAATAAAATTAACTTTTTGGAATTTATTTACTTTTTTTTTCTATATTTAAGATTTTTTTTCTTTTACATATTCCTTGAACAAAAATGAATAACCTCAGATAACACTAATACTTACAACAGAAGATTAAGCAAGCACAGCAAAACCAAAGAAGTGCAGGAAGAGTGGACAGTGGAACTGCAATGCAAACAGTCTCCAAAATATACTTTTAATGTATATAAGATACAGTTAATATTGGTAGCCTGATCATCAGAAGAAAATCCTTAGTTGTTAACTTCATGGCATTTTTTTTTAGGATGGGAAAATGTAAACCAAGTTATTTTGATGGTTACAAGATAAGCTTCCCATTAATTAGAAAAATAAATTAAGGGAACAATAAAGGATTACTGAGTTTGTTTGCAAATCATCCACAACTCATTATTTCAAGAACAGGCTTTGGGATGAATTAGTGGGTTGTCAAACAAATAAATACACTATCTGATGATAGCTTTACAGTATCTGCTGCATCAGTTTGCACCAATGTCTGGTTTGCATTCATTAAACATTCAAATTACTAGCCCAGTTACCTGATTACAAGCAGCATTAGAGATCATATCAAAGTAGCATTCCTAGCAATTCCACCGAGCTCTTGCCCAAAATGTTTATCTCCACAGCTGAAACATAATTTGATGGGGTTTTCCACTGCTACAACCAAACAGTGATTTTAAAGAATCCTTTTTTTTTTTCTGTGGTTTGCTTTGCAGCTTAATAACTCTATATTGCTCTTTATGATAACCTCCAAAAAGCTGAACAGAAAAACCCTTTCTTTACAAATTTTGCCATTTTCCATCTAGTAAACAGATCTTACTGTTTGAGCACCTGCACACTCTGATGAAAGAAACACCATGAGCTACTTGTTTATTTGCCATTATTTGTAGTATCTGTATGGAATCTCAAAAATTAAGTTCCTTTCCCACTGATCCTGCCTTTAGCTGAGGAAAATGTTGATTCCTCCTCCTCCAACCATCTGCAATGCTGAAGATAACAAGGAAGCACAAGGAAAACACCCACTGGCTGCATGAGCATTACCTAAAGTACCCTTCAACCATGAACAAGGGGATTTGATTTACAAAGATTAGTCATTAGTCCCTTAGTCATTCTAATTTTCCTTGAAGTTACAATGTTTACTAGACTAAATTGGGAAGGGACAGGAAATTAATATTGTTTTCCACGGGTTACGAATTTTGAGTCTTGCCCAACAGATGTTCTGTTCTGGAAGAATTTCCTACCCTTCTGCAGCAAGCCAGCAGCTCTGCAAACAGCAGCGCAGCAACGAGACCTGCCCGTAAATGACAAGATCCTTTGACACAGTAAAGTCATTCTGGGCAGAACACAAATAGCCCTGGGAAACAAAGCAACCACATGTTGCTCCCTACCTACAGAGCTGCAACTGTCAGGACTGCTGGTTCCAGTAAAGGGGCACTGAGGCAGCTGAAAGTTTGAAGGCTGAAAGGAGAAATCCATAAACAGAAGCGAAACGGGGGTAATTGCAAAGAAACACTTCCAGGGGTTCTGTTATTTCAAGATGACACGTTAACAATACTGTAAATGGTTGGGGTTTTTTTCAGAGAACTGAAACAAAATTGACTTGTCAGAAAAGATCCATCAGGAAGTTGTTGCCTAAGAAGCCAATATCCAGCTTCAAACCACCAGTCTAGATGGCACATTTTAAATCTCTTTTCTTCACCTATATTGCAGTTTGAAAGAAAAAACTTAAACATTCTGATAGTTCAACATATGTTAGTAAACCATAAAAGTAATTTAAAAACATGTAAAACTAATGTCCAGTGATCTTTTTTAAAAAGATCTGCTTAAAATGTGTGATTATTTCAAGTAGGTAAATAGAACAGTAACATTAGGAAAATCAGTCAGAAAAACCACAAGGCTGAATTAAGTTTTAAAACTTAATTAAACTTTAAAACTCGGCTCCACTACAGATGTCTCATTTAGAGCTGTGTGGTTCTAAGATCACTCACGAAAACATTCATATTGGTCTTGAATTGCTTGCTTCTATTTAGTGTAAACAGAAGAAATTGAGTAGACGAAAATCAATAAAGCATCAAGATTACCCTGAAAGGTCAAGCTGTTCCAAGGAAAAATGCCTTAGTCTAAGGCTGGTAAGAATTTTTGAAACAAATTTCTTGAAGGAGTGATCAGTGTACACTAAATCCAGTCACTTAAAACACACCTCAACTTGCCTGCAGCTCTGTAACAAAATCAATCAGAGATTTGTATTTTCCACTTTGGAGATTAAATTTGCTGTACTAGAACTGAAAAAAAAAAAAAGTAAATGACAGGAAAGTGACTTAATGAACCTCTGTCCCACCAAACACTTTGACTTCTTTCTACCACGTATAAGACTCCTTAGGAATCTTACTGTACCCATCCTTACTTTTAAGAATGCCAGAAAGAGTTTTCTTTAATTCAGTTACTGCCAGTTACCATAGCTCAGGAATTCCTGTCGATCTAGCAAAATTCCAGCTCATTTTTAAGTAGGAGAAATCAAATTAAAGGAAGTAAGGGTGCAGAAGAAACCTTCTCAGCAGTTGCCTTGATTTTTGTTCTAAATTTCTGACTTGGAACCATCCACACTGACTGAGCACAGAGTTCCTCCCGATCCTCCTGCTCACACAGAGCAGTTTTACCTTGTTCTCTGCTCCCCTTTCCATGCTGACAAGGTTTGATGACCAAAAGCACTTTAAAGCACAAATGCCAGTGCGCCTGAACCAAGCATTTCACACCAAGCCGGGAGCACTTACACTGAGTAACAATCACCCTGCCAAGCAATTAACTAATTCTTTAACCACTTCTGAAGCACAATTGTTTGAGATCTGCCTCACGTTTTTCATTCTCCACGGTCATTTCAAACAAACAAAAAAGCGGTCCATTAACTTCGACTTCCCTGCTATCAACAGTTACAGTTTATAAAGCTGATGCCAAGAAATGGCTTGTCATGGACCTTATATGGCATTCCCTAAAACTCACTATATACATGTTCAAGCCACCCACTGGCATCAACTTTTATGATTCCAAGAACTGTTGTGCTTAGTGGTGTTCCCTAACGGTGTTAAGGATTCCTCTTTCCATTAATGTTTGCTCTTTCTTTCGCAGTCCTGCAGTCTGCACAGCCCGCAAAACTCATTTGGGTGTTGTAAAAAACTTACCAGGGGCTTGAAGCCCACCTGGAACGTTTGGCAGTTTACATGAAATTACAAATGTTGTCACAGGCAATAGAATTTTCACACTGTTTTTTCCTGGAAAATTGTTTTCACTCAAGTTCAACTTTAGCACTGCAAATCCACAGTCTACAACACAAAGGAAAAGAGAAACATTCCCTCTTATTAAGCCATAAATACAAATTTTCCTATTTTTGCTTTGACAAAGATGCAGTCTTTTCTTACTTAGCAACATTTCTGCTGAGTTCAAAACTGCAAAAATGTACAGACCTCCGAATAGCTTCTGCCAACACGTTGGCTTTTCTTATTTTAAGCTTCCCAAACTCTAAATGCAATACCTAGAGACACTTATGAATGCAAAAGTTCTTTAAATATGTTCTTGCCAATGAGCTTAAATAAAGTGTAGTAACAAAGTAAGTACTAAGTTTTATTTCTATGAGTTCCATTGTGCTATACATCTCATGATAAAGGAAGTAACAAGCAGCTTGCACATCTATTTTATGTTAGGCCAGGAAACATAAGAGAATTAAGACCATGGCTTCTTGAGGTGATCCTCAAGAATTCCTGAGGGAAAAAAACTGCTTTCCTTCCCCACTTCTTGAACTGCTTTACAGTTCTTTGGTCCTCATCCACAGCAGCCGCTAAGAACAGCAGAATTGGATTGTCCCGTTCATGCATAATTTCCACCACAAAAAAAAAAAAAACCAAAAAAAAAACCAACCAAAAAACACAAAAAACCAAAACCCTTCCAGCTCCAAGATTCCACTTAAGTAACATACTGAGATTGCTAATTTCATTCTCATAAAATAATTCCTAAAATGTTCAGGAATACAAAGAGACTGCTGACACCTTCTGGCCACTTGACATCCTGGTCCAAAAACCAGGAGAATTTCCAAGAAAACATCTCTCATGTTTTCCCAGGCACTCAGGATCATGTGAAGACTGAAGCTACGCCGAGATTGCCATATGACAGCTCCTCACTTGGTTCACCTTTCACCCACACCCATTCTCTGTCTTTCACAAAAACATCCAAAACAAACAGAGATCACCTCTCTGCCTGCTACGATTGTACCCAGATTTGGCTTAATTTGTCTTTTCCTTTTTAGCTTCCAATCCAGGCATATTGCATCCAAGGAACCACTGCAACTGAATCCAACGCTACACTCACATTCAGAACAGAATCTACAGCAATAACAAATCCATATTGTGTTGAATTAAAGAGCCAAACCTGCAGCTTTTGCTTCTTCTTCTTCGGTTTAGTTTCCACTTCCAGCTCGTCCTTTTGGGCCACATGTTGCTTCAGCTTTTTTCTTTTCTCCGCTTTCTTTTCTTTTTTTTCCACCATCATTTTCGGCATTCTAAAATAGAACTGTTCTGTAACAGAAACCACCAAACTGCAGTTAGAACCTTTTTTAATATTAAATGGCAGTCTCATATAAAGACAGTTATACTATAATTACACTGGTATGCTAATTATTTGTGACCGCTTAACTATGAAATGTATGTCTGTACTGAAAGTGGATTCATTTTGGAGAATTTTTGTGTTTCCTTTAGGAATACATTGTAATTAAGGTGCTGTAAAACTCAAATGCCAATCTCCTGCAGGAATCTCCACACCTTTTGTCCTGTGAGGACCAGTTGTGGAAAATGCCCCAGTGACCCTCCTGGTAGGAATTCCCCATAACTGAGGTTGTGCTTTCTGCAGGTGACAACACACAATATTGAACTGTTGGATCAACTCAGATAACACCAGTGAGACCTCTCTCATCTCAAAATACATTCATGTGACTATCAGTCATCTCATTAATACACGTATGCACTCACAAGTGAGCCTATTTGATTACTAAAGAGATTTAAAGCTCTACTTCTGTTTAAACTGCAGGGTTTTTTTCTGTTTTCATATAGGTTAACGTGGTACGACTACGCTTGAAGAATTGTCTCATTAGCTTTAATTTTAGACTGACACAAGAGTAAAGGTGAACAGGAGTTGCAGAAAACACGGTTCTGAAACCGGGTCTAGTTGTAACTCCCTACTGTTTCTTTGTGAGAAGATCTGATTTAAGCGGCTTTCCCCAACACTGTCGGTTTCAGTGTCCGTTTCGGTGTCAGTTTCACTCCACAGGCGCCTGTTGTCCCAGGCACAAACATTTACCTTGAAACACGCTCTGAAATAGAAAGCAACCCACAAACCCACGCTGGGAGGTTCCCAACACAGCAGAAGCTGCCAAAGGAGGGGTTTGGCACCGCAGCCATACCGGAGCCAGGCCTGGCACGTGTCAGGCACGGCCATGCCCTGGGCAGGAGGGCAGCCCCACAGCCAGCACCTATCCCCGGCTCCTGCCCAGCCAGGTCTCCTGGACTCGCTTCCCAAAACACACGGCCCCGGGTCCGCGTCCCAGCACAAACCCCCTGCTCCACATCCCAACGCACACCTCCGGGTTCGCCGCAGCCCACTCAGCCACCGCCACGCATGTGGCCGGGCCGGGCCGGGCCTCCCCGCCCCTGCCGCAGCTGCGGGCGGGCAGAGGGACCCCCGGAGGAGCCGCTGCCGCCCCGGGGAGCCGCAGGGCCGCGTCCCCCGCCCGTTCTCACACGCACCTCCCGCAGCCGCCGCCTCGGCACATTCAACTCAGCCCCACGCTTGGCGCCGCCGCCCGCCCCCTGCCCCTCATTGGCTGGGAGGGGAGAACGGCGGCATCTGGTTGGCTGTCGGCCCGTCAATCACCGCGCTGGCCAATAGGGAGCCCCGCTGGGAATTAAAGAGCCCACCGGGAACACATGTGCTGAGCAACGCTCCGCCGGCTCCTGGAGGCGCGGGTGGGTGACGTCATCTTTCCGCGCCGAGCTCCGCCTGCGGCTCCGCCCCTTTGCCTGGAAGAGCCCCAGAATCGGGAGCGTCCCGGAATCGGGAGCGTCCCGGGGCCTGAGCGGGATCCGCCCGCGCCCTGGCAGAGATCCACCTGCACCCTCCCTGGGACCCCCCCGTGGCCTGGCAGGCATCATTCCGTGTCCTGGTAGGGACCCCCAGGGCCTGGCAGGGTCCAGCCGCATCCTGACAGGGATGCCTGGGGCCTCAGAGGATCCACCCACGGCCTGCCGGGGATCCCCGGCGCCCGGCAGCTCGCACCCCGCACCGCGGGACACCCGGTGGAAGCCAGTCCGGCGCTCCCCACACGAGGCGGGTGCCGCCGGTCGCAGCAGGCCGGCGTGGGGGCCGTGGCCGCTGCTGGCACACTGAGGGGTGGCTCTCTGGGCGACGGCTGGGATCCCTTGGAGCCGCCAGATCCTCCAAGGTCCTGAAGTGTGAGCCGGCGATAACCCGTGTCCCGATGGGGTCCGATGGAATGCGTGGGAAGAGGCCAAGGGTGTGGTTTGACAGGACGAGAAAACGCCTCCGAGGACAATTTCCAGGAAGCAAATTGGTTTCCATGTTTTCATGTTTATAAATACCACACGCACAAACTTTTCCACTTCTCCTTGATAATTTAAGGGCCAGAACTTTTACCACAAACACACACGTAGACGACACATTTTTTTCGGCACAACCTGAGACAGGGTTGTTGTTGTTTCCTTTTGCTTGGATCCCGGGAGCAGCTGAGGTGCTGGATGTGGGAGCAGATGCTGCTGGCAAACAAGCCCCTGTACCATTCCAGGCACTGATGGGAAGAGGTAACCTCTGCTTTCTTCCTCTCCCACCTCATCCCCACACTGAGGTGCCCTCCTGTCACCCTGCCATCACTGCTGGGTTGGGAGAGCCTCTCTGCCCTGGTCCATGTCCGTGGAATCCCCTTCCCAAACCACGGGTGGGGTTGCATGGAACCATTTGGGAATGGGTGGCCAGTTACAAATCATACACAAAAAATAGAACATGTATGTAAAATACAGCAGTGTGCTAGGGCTGAGTTAGGGCGTTGGCACACAGGGGATAATCAGAGGGTGGTGGTACCTAAAACTGAAGTTGTAATTTAAGCTTTTGCTCCAATGTGCATAGGGAAAGAATGTTTTCTATGTTTAGACTTCCTAAAATAAAGATTGTGTTACTGCATATCCCGTTGTGACATCCTGTGGTTAAACACAGTATTACAGATACTCTCAAATCACAACCTTGGCTGCAGGACTGCAAAAAATTAGATTATATGGAGTGAACAGTGGGAACTCATGCCTGTATTACACGTTCAGTTTGGCCAGCTAGCTGTGATCTTCTCCAAAAACTTCTCCAGGATGAGAAATCACACTGGGCCAAACATTAATATGGGATAGCACAGATATTTGTTCTGTGCTGGCCAGAAATTACTTCTGTCCTTCCTTAGGCAAGGCCTGACTCAGGGCATTGATTGTTTACTTGCTGTCCCCGTGAGGGACCAGAAATCCACACCTCCTCCTTAGGCAGCATTCCCACCCCAAGGATTGAACTGTTCCAAGAGACACAACAGCCTTTGCACAGCTGCAGTACCCCCCAAGGCTGTACAAAGCACACACATTAACTGCACTTACACTCCCATCTCTTACAGTATCAGCAAAGATCATTGTTCCCAGGTCAGGGAACTCGGCATCCTCTGCAAAGCGCTCCTCCCTCCCAGCCCAGCAGCGCTGGGCACTCGCAGCTGCAGGGCATTGAAGGGGCTGCAATCACCCTCCAGTCAGCCCTAAGCCAGCACTCCAGCCCAGCAGCCCCAGCACGCAGAGGAATGGCTCCAGTGACACATGAAATTGAGGTCTTGACCCCCTGACACCATCAGTGAGCCTTGGCATTTTTCTCACAATTAGCTGGATGAGAGGTCTACTTAGATCCCATCTGGGGAATTAGCACTGTTCATTAACAGCACATTTCCATTTCATCAGCCTACAGTATTGCAGGCCTCAAGCTAAGCAGCTGGATACTCATGCAGTTTTAAAGAGCCAAGAGAGCTGATCAGGATAATAGATGGAGCATTATCTGTTATGACTCCACTTGTTTAAGCTTTTCGGGAAGACAGCAAGAGCAGCCTCCCTGAACAATGCTCCATTTCAGCCTTATTCTCATTACAGGAGACACGGTTAATGCTACTTTCTCTGGCTTCCTTTTCCCCCAGAAACCACAAAATATATCCCTGCAAATCTAGATTTCTGTCTAAGGGGCAGTAAATGATGAAGAATTATACTGCATGTGCCTCTGTGAGCACTAGCCTTTGGACAGGGCCTGGAAAAAAGATTTATAAAGTTCTTCCAATGACATTCAGAAACCAAGAGGAAGCTTATCTAAACTTGCTTCACACTGATGTGAAGGATTGAGACATATGACAGTAGCTTCTATTTCAGATTCTCATTTTGGGAGATTCCTAGTTCAGGCTTGGCATGACCTAAGCAAAGCTGGCTGTATTTCATACCAATTGTAATCTTCTTCCTACTACCATCCCCCAGCTTACTACATCAAATACTTCTCATAGTATTAAAGTTCTTACTCCAAATACAGGAACAAATAACATTGGCTTGGAAAGGGCAACAGTTTATTGAATGAATACAAAATTATGACACAAAAATAAGTTAATTGCATAGAAATTTAAAGAGAAAAAATATTAACTTCAAAATAAAGGTTTGATCCAGATGTGAAGAGCCTCCACTATCTGCACCTGAAAGACAAAAATGCACTGTAATGGTTACACAACTATAGAACTTTCAGTCACAAGGAGCTACAGCGTGCCAGGGAAGGGCTTGGGCCATTTATTTCAATTCAGGTGTCTGCTGCACTTTCCTCAGCACTCTGATGACACACCATTTTCCCAGAACTTGGCCAAACCTCTCACTGAGCAGGTGGGAGACCAACCTGCAGACACAACAATTCCATGTCCTCACGCCCGTGTCTCTGTGGCCACTTGAATCACGGCAGCACAGAGACGCAGGGATTTCCCTGTGCTGTCAGAGCCCCTCTACTGCACTCCCAACACCACTTGCAGGTCACCTTCCAACTCTAGAGCAGTCAGAGGTGGGACAGGGGCACTGCCACACCACGTGGACAGCAACCCAGTCTTAAGAAATGTTTGTCTTTTCTCCTGCAGCTCATACCTGTTGTGCTGACGGTTCCCATTAGATGGCACTCCAACCGCTCCCGGGGACTGGAAGCTGGGATGAGAGGCTCTCATCAGAGCTGCACATCTACAAACAAACACAAGCAGGCTCAGCACCTATGCGCTCTGTAGTTTCACTCTTCCACCCAGTTTAATCATCTGCATCTGTCACACAAATCTCGCAGTCCTACTGCACAGAACAGTCATGGTATATCTGCCCGCAAGAGACAGATTTTTTATTAAAATTAAGTTTAATCTTAGCTTGTCAGGGTATTGATTATTCTTGGTTACTTCAAGGTGCTGGACAGAGCTTTAGGATTCTAGTATTTGGATCCAGATCTCCAAGGGTGCTTGAGCTGGCCAGTGATTTTCTCAGCTAGGAGAGACTGACACAGGTAAGCTTGAAAAGTCAGGAAAGCATTTGACAAGCCTTTTCTCTTGGCTCAGAAATTAAGGCTGACATTTCAGGAATTCAGCCCGAGATGCAAGAGGAAATCATGACTATTTTATTGACACGACCAGTAGTTTCCAGAATTCCCTGTTTGTCCATTGGCTCCCCACCAACCCCTGATACCAGCCCTGAAATCTCACCCTGCCTTGGAGATGGGCTGGCTGCTCCCTCTGCAGTCGTGATCCAGAGGATGCCGATGTTTTATGCAGAAGTTGCCACCGCACTGTTCACAAAGCACCTTCATCATCTCTTTCCTTTTGCAGCCTGGCTTTAAGCATTTGTGTGTGAAGATCTAAGGAAGAGAGGACAGGAAGTTGGCAATGTTTGCTTTCCTCTGAGCGATGACCAAGCTGAAGCACAAATGTTCAAGCGGCCTTAGAGCCAAGGTGAAACAGAGCGAGCTTCTACACATTCTGCTGTCAGAGGGCCCAACTTCACAAACATGAGGAAGGCAGTTTAGACCTCAACAGCAGTTTTCTTACCTTCTGCTTTTGCTGTGCTGGGTTGTATTTGCAGTCCTTATCTATGTGTGCCCCAACCACAATATCTGGGATTTCCCCCTTCTGCACTGGGATGGGTGTGTTACAGAGCGGGCACACGGGGACCTGCACGTTCTAAAAACACACAACACAGGTGGGAATCACAGAATTATAGAACTGTTTAGGTTGAAATAGACCTTTAAGATAATCAAGTCCAACCCTATTTTTCTGTCCTTCCCCTTCTCTTACCCATAAGTGATAGAAGCATATTCCTAAGTGTTTCATGGTCTCATTTGCTAATGCTTTTAAAGATACACTTCACAACAGTAACTGCAAATCACTGTCCAAAAATCACAGACATGCTTTTCCAAATCAATTTGTAGCAACGTATTTGGTAAGCTGACTTTAAATATCCTTTTGGTTTTTCTGGAATTACAGCCTTTGAATACTTCAAAGCCTAAGTACAAGCCAGAGATCAAAGTTCGGCCCTGCTTATTCTGTTTATTTCTTCTGTAGTTCATGTTTGTTGTCCTTCAGTTTACAGGACTTGGACTCCAGAAAATTTTAGACCACAATACATTACTTAAAATATAAAGCACTCCTCTCTGAGAAGATGTACTGTGAGTGAAAGAAACTAGAATCTAGCAGTAGGGACCTCTGAAATATATATTTCTATATATTTGAACTCCAGATGTATCATGAACTTGCATCTTGTGGTCCTCCCACCCACCTTTATTGAAACCACAGGTGAAGGTTCAGAGCAGCCCTTATAAATGACTTAGCAATTCTGCAGGGTGAATTAGTGACTCACATCATGCAGGAACTCACCTTTTTGTAGGCAGAGCTGCACTCGTGGTCATCATAACGGATGTGGTCTTTACAGAAGACTTCCCCACATGCATCACATTTCAGAGGAAGGAAATCTGGGAGAAGAAAAAAGAAAACAGATTTTCATGGAACAAAGTTAACAACTCTAAGGACGCTCACAAAAGACTACAAATAAATTCTAAAGCAATTTTTGTCTAGTCACAATCTAATTATCTCTAAAGAGATTAGATCATTCTTCATAAATATTAAAACTAAAAAACCAAGAGTGGTAAGTTTTCCTCTTTTTATCTGCAGTGTAAGACGAACACAAGCCACGAGCATCTCAGGAGCTCCTCGAATGCAGAAACCTTAGTGAGCAACTAGTCAAGAGCTAAGAGCTGAAGTACAAATCCAAACCCCAGCTTCAAAAATAACTTTATTCATGAAAAGCCATCCCTTGACAACTTAACACGTACAGGAACAACAGCTATCACTCTTTCCCTAGACCTACTGAAAGGGGACTACAGCGGCAGCACTGGTGTGTGTGCCGCTGCCCACAGCAGCCCTGTACAGCCTCGGGGGACAGGGCCGGCCCCCCAGCACACGCGTTGCCCCTCCGTGACGAGTCCAGCCGGGACGGCGCTGCCGGGGGACTCCAGCCCGGGGCTTCGGTCCGAGCGCGCACTTACCCAGCTGTTTGCAGGAGCGCTCGGAGCAGTGCTCGCCCAGCCACGGGAGCTCCATGGCGCAGCGGGACCCTCGCCCCGGGCGCGGTGACACGGGCGGTGACACGGGCGGTGACACGGGCGGTGAGGGGGACACGGGCGCGGCCGCCGCCGCCGCGGCTTTAAGGGCTCCCGGTGCTGACTCACCGCCGCCACGTGCTGACTCACGCTCCCGCCGCGCGGCCGCCGCCCGTGACGTCACGGCCGCCCGAGCCAATGGCGCGCCGTCGCCGCCGTCACCGCCTGCTGCGCGTGCGCGGCGGGCTCCAATGGGAGGCCGGGGGGCGGCTGAGTCACGGCAGGGGGCGGGGCCTGGGAAGGTGAATGAGGGTGGGGATAAGGATGAAGATAGGCATTGGGGCGAGAAAGGACTTGGGGCAAAAGGAAAAGGGCATGGAGATGAGGGGAAAACCCGGTTGGAGCGAAAACCCGGACTGGATTTTTCCGGAGACTGGAATGGAGTCGGTTGGAGCGAAAACCCGGACTGGAGTTTTCCGGAGACTGGAATGGAGTCGGTTGGAGCGAAAACCCGGACTGGATTTTTCCCGGAGGCCGGAATGGATTCGGTTGGAGCGAAAACCCGGACTGGA